>PVKZ01001701.1:0-337114 GCA_004027375.1 Macroglossus sobrinus | reverse complement strand
CAGAGAGAACTGACTCTTGGTTTCAGGCCCTCTGTATCATACTCAATGCATGCACAGCCTTCTTTTGCTTGTTTAATTTCTGTTGTATACTAAGCAGTTTTAGGTACAGTTTGGATTCCTAATCATGCACCTCCTGGTTATTCCCTACCTCAGTGCACAGGAAGGTCTAGACCTTTCACTAATAAATCTCTGTAAATAAATGTGACCAAGTTCAGTGAATTATTTTCAAATGTTAGTTACAAACATGCCGGGGGAAGAAATCTATGTGCTGCCCCTATGGCTGCTTAACTCATTCTAACGAGGCACACGGACCCTGTCCTGTGCTGAGGTCTCTCACATCGCCACTTCCTGAAGGTGTTTGTTGTGGAGCTGACATCATTTGCTCAGCTGTAAATCCTCTATTCTGGGCACTATGCAAGTATTTCAGAGGGCCATTTTGGTTCAAATGCCAATGTTTTGCTTTAAAGGAGAGTGAGCAAAAAAAAGACTTTGGTTTTTAAAATTTGCAGCCAAGATAAAGTTAGAGGTGATGATGGATTGGAAGACAGGTGTCTGACAAGTATATCTTGTTTTTATCGAAGGCTTAACTATATGCTAGTTACTGTTCTAAGTGCTTTTGTGTTTCTTCTCAGTAAAGCAAGCAAGCAAACAAACAGATAAACGAAAATAAGAGAACACTTATAAGACAGATGCTAGCAGCATTCCCGTTTCACACAGAAGAAAACTGAGGAAGAGAAAGATTAAGCAGCGTGTTCAGCATCACACAGCTGATCAGTGGTGGAGCTGGGATTTAAACCCAGGTGAGCCCAACTCCAGACTGTACATTCTCATCATATTATATTGTGGAAGAAAGAAGACCCTTGTGTCATTTTCTGACACCACTCACTGAAGAAAATTTTATTTCCCAAGAGACCCACAGGAAAAAACAATTGTGATGGCCAACTTTCCATGGCCTTAGGTGACCCATGGCTATGCTTGCATCAATTCTCTGGGAGGCTTTGTGCTATGAGTAGGTTAAAAATTCATGGGATAATCTGACTGTGCCCAGTATGTCAGAGAATTGGAAAGAGCACTGAGTCTGGAGTCTGAGGACTTGTATTTGAGTTCCAGCTCTACCCATCACTGGCCACTGCCACCTTGGACAAATCATTTAAAATTAAGTATCGATAAAATGGGCAAGAGTAATACTTCTATCTAATTCACAGGGTTTCTGTGAGATAAAATGATAGCTCTTTTTTTTAAAAAAAAAAACTCTAAAAACTCTTTTACAGTCTACAGAGATTGAGAGAAAAGAGGAAAGTTCAACATTATCATAATGTTGAGACCTTATAAACTTCAGATTAAAGGGATCTAGATGTCATGTCTTTCCTAGACATCTATGGAGTGAACTGAAAACTGAGACTCATTGCAACTAAGGACACAATTTGGCCTTAGACTTTAATTTCCTTTTAAGTAAAATCCTCATATTCAAAGCTAGGTTTTACCACAGGCAGTGGCACCAGAAGTGTTCCTGCCTGTCTGAAAATGCTTGCAGCTACCTGAGATAGTGGTTCTATAAAAACACTTCAGCAGCGGTCAAGATATATTTACACCCCTCCTTTGCAAAACAGCACCTCAAAACACTGGGGAAAGAATATATTTTTGCATTGAAACTAATAACCTGCTATTACATTTTATTTTAAGAGTTTTACTCTGCCATCTTTTAGTTCCCCTACTGGAAAAGTTACTGTGTACATCGTGGACAAGCTGCTTAACTTATCTGTGTCTCGGTTTTCTTGTGTGTAAAATGTAGATAAGAAGTGTCTTCCTCCAAGAGGTCTTGTGGACATTAAATTTGGTAATATATTAAAATATTTTAGAACAGTATCTGGCACATAGTACGTACTTAGTAAATGTTAGCTGTTATTAATTAATTGATATTATTACTCATTATTGTGTTGGATCTAATATAAACATCGATTGCCTGTTGCTTACCCACCTTGCCTGCCTGCTGTCATTTGCTGCTAAACTGTTAGACATGTGTCTTAAAAATCATTTCTAAGTCTCACAGCATTCCCAAGAGTTAGGTAGTATTTTTATCTGTGTTTTACATAGAAGGGGATTAAGGTACAAACTAGATAAGAAACTTGCATGAAAGACTGTTTCCCAAGATATCAGCAATAGCCTATCCTCGACTTCACATCTGTGTTCCTGGATCATATTTTATTCTATACAAGTGAAAAAGTAATACTTTCGCAATCAGGTGTTTTTGTGGTTGACATCACTGTCAGGTGTTCCCTGCAGATCCCTGCATCCTTCAGGCCAGGGTCTGTTCCCTGGCAGGTCAGCCTCCCTGCAGCCACTCAGTTTCAGTCTGAGAAAAGGCAGAGTTGCAGAGAGCTGAAAATATGTGAAGGTTCCGAGCCCTGCACATCCTCTAAAGACAAAATGCACCGCCCTCGCCTTGTGGGAACTGAACAAATGGTGGCCGATGGGCCGTCATGGTGTCAGTTCTGAAAATAAGCACAGACATTTTTGGTTGCCAGCCCACCATCACCCACGTCGTAAAGCAAGTGAAATCAACATTCTTTCCCATTCACTGGGCATAAATTGTTATGGCTGTTTCCAAGGGTGCATGGTACACGTGTAGAGCGGGGATCGCTCAGGAAAATCTGACATTAAGCCTTGAGTCTTGAGAGACCAGTTTATATTTTCAAGGAACATTGTAGACTTTAACATATTTCATAAAGGGCATTTACAAAACCATGTTGGTACCATTACAAAACCATGTTGGTACCAGTTTCTCAACCTATATTAAAAAATGGAGCACCTGGTCTCTTAGTGCGATTTTAGGGGGGCTGGTATAATTCTTCTGAGTATCCCAAATTTCCTTTGATGCCCTTAATAGCACAATTTTATTCCCTTATTTCTTTACTATGCCACATTGATACTTTATTGGTTCTAATATATAATCCTTGGTGAAAGATAACATTAAATTTCATTAATGGTTCATACTGTGGGTGAATGGGATTATTAGATTGACTTCTAAGAGCATGTTTTGATTTAGATTGAGGAGGGGCAGGGTTGGGGATGGGAGTATAGGTGTCTGGGCATCCAGGTTCTGAAATGGCAGGTGAAAGAACCCTGTTGGTCCGAGGCTGGGCATGCGATAGCCCGGGCTGCCACTGCCTCTGACCACACATCCAGTGCCATTTATTTAGATAATTGTTGTTAGCCATTAGTGGTAACGCCATTACTGTCATGTGACAGAATTCTGCGTTTATTAAAAATTGTTCTATTTCTGGTTCTTTGATGGACTGCACATTTGTATTTCTTCCTGGCCTTCGGCAGCTCTCAGGATCGTATCTGGTGTTGATAGCTAAGAAGTGTTGAGAACAAGAAGTAAGGTGGGATTTTAGGAATGTATTTAAGAAGTGTTACAGTGGAAGATGCCTAGGGCTCTTCGGTCCAGCTGTGCCTCTCTCTGCTGTGATACTCAGGAGCACCTGGCAGAACTTTTCATGAACCCCTACTGAACCCACCTGGCAGATTATCCGATGCTCTTCATCCCCTCTTTAAAACTAACCTGCTGGTGCCCACGACACCCTGAATGCTTGCAGCCACTAGTTCTTTTGAGTGCGTAGCAAACATCAGTTGTACTTATTTCCAAACTGTAGATGCTGGTTGTACCTCTTGTTGTAACTCCATAACCTAATGAAATAACATATGCATGAATAAAATATGAACGTGAAAGAAAAGATCTGATTTGAATGCTTGCAAAAACAATATAGGAGAACCTCTTAGAAATGTTATCAAATTAAGTATGGGCAAGAACAATAAACGATTGTGAATATATTTGTGGAAATTCAGACAGTATCTGTACTCGGGTTGCTTCTCAATGATCTTTAGTTCTGGTTCTATTGTTAAAATTCTAAAACTAGAAATCACTGACTATACATTCAGGATGCGGTTTATGCAAGAAAGAGCTCAGTCAGCAGACCCACACTCAGAAGAGGCGTTGGTCCTACATCCAAAGGTCGGCAGTGTGTGCGTGTTTATACACCTTAAGTCAACAAGATGTTTGAAGTATCCACCTATCATTTTTGTGGTCCTCTCCCATTTATCCAGTTTTTTAGTAAGTCAACTAACTACTTTGTCTCATTGGCTTCCACTGTAGTTAAAAATGTCTTTGTTAGTCTTCTTTGTGTTGAACTCAAAGTTAATGTTATATCCTAACTATTCTTCCTAGTTTCTCCTAAGAATTCTTTTATATATCCAGGATTCTTAAATTCATTAGAGTCTTTAAGGATATTTATAGTTTTAGCCTATATTGTCGAATAGGCTTATTTACTGCTAAATGAAGATGATAATGCTGCTGATACTATAATACTAGCAAGGCTTGACAAGGGTTTACTTTATATCTAGACTATTTAGTAAACATGTAATCAATATTATCTCAGTCTTCACAACAACTAAGAGTAGGCTCCATTACTCTCTCCATTTTGTAGATGACTGAGCCAGAGAAAGAGAAAATAGGTTGGCAAAGGAACACAGTTAGTAGATGGTGGAGCCAGATTCTAACCCAGACTGAACCCAAACCTTATGCTCATAACCATCGCGCTATTTATTTTTAAATATCTTAAGTTGCTTTGACTGCTCCTTATGTTTATGGTTCCTTTTGTGGGCCAGGAGGTTTGCGGAGCAAAACTGACCTCCTGCCAATGTGCCTTTATGTCCAGAAGGTGATAAAACACTGGTTGTTTCAGACATGGTGTTATCTGTGAACAATTCTGTTAAATGTTATGAAAGAAACGGTGTGGAATATGCAGCATTTTGTGCCTCAGACCAGGGATCATTTATGTAGATCGACACGGCATGTGTATGTGCACGTGTGTGTATGCACACACATGTTTAGATGTGTCCCCTTCCCCTGCTGCTCACTAATGAGGAACTGGTATTTTAGTGCCCTTTTGTGCCACTGTGCTTTTAACTGCTGTTAAGATAAAAAGTAATGTCCCTCCAGCTGTACCTAATAGTGTTGTAATTCCATCAAGGGGCTCTGATAACTTCATAAACCCTGACAGAAAAGCTTGAGTGGATTTTCATGTCACCATAACACCAAGATGGAATTACAGCCTTAATTTACTGGGTGTACATTTTGGGGGGTACATTACTTAATGTTAAATCCTGTTAAAAACAAATCAGCTGATGCCATCTGGCTGTTTCCATCCCAGCCTCCCATTATTTTGGATCTTTGTTCTTCACCCTGCTTCTTCTGATTATTATTTTCGTCGTCCTGATTTTTTATCACCTAGATCATCGTCAGGATGAGTATCTTGTGTTCAGATCACTTGCTCTTTCGTTTACAGAGTGTTCTCCCACACATGATCCTGTTAGCTTCGTAAGAACCTCAGTACCTGTTTTTTAATCTCCACTGGAACATTTGAAATTCAGTTATTTGGGTTAAATAGAGCAAATCTCTCTTGGCTGTTTCATAAGAATAAAAGCAATGCGTGCGTATCGAAAACCTTCAGATAGTACGGAAAGGTATAAAATGAAAAGTGAAGTTTTCTTTCTTTCTGCCTTCTCCCAGTGCCTCTCCCCACAGGAAATCTGTTACTAGTTTCTTTTAGATCATTTCACAAAATTTTACTCATATATCATAATTTATAGCATCCCAGAAAAGATATGCATTTGTTTGCTTGTTTATCTATTTCTCTCTCCATCTCTCCTTTTTCATTTATCCAATTGGAATGATCTGTCCCATGTTATTTTAAATAATCACATGTCCTTGATTATAGATCCTATTATAGATCTTTGTATCATTCTTTGTAGCCACCACATAACATCGTCAGTTATTTAAAGTCTGTTTTTAGGTCACACAACCTGTGGGTAAAGGATACCTCAGGTTGAAGAGATGGGCTTTTATTAGCCAGATCTTGTCAGAACAGATCTCAATCTAATCCTCTGGAGAAAAACAAAGAAGTTGATTTTTTGTTTTGAAAATGATTTCCTGTATTCCGTATTTAACAGAAGGTAGAATATTCTGGAAATGCCAGGCAATGCCACAGTCCTGTGTGGAGGGTAGGAGTCAAGACAGAGTGGGCCTGGTGTTCAGGGATGCACTCTGAACCAGCTGCCTGGAGACCAGTCATATAGCCCTGAGCCTTTCTGGGCCTCCAGTTTAATTTTTTGTGGTGTGGGAGCGTTCATCTATCTAGGCCTGAGTTTCTCCATTGGCAACATACCGCAGTTCAGTAGACCTAACAGAGACTGAGTGAAAATTAAGCGAGTGGACTCATTTTGAATTCTGGTTCCATGATTCACCACGTCGGCCCAGTTACTTAACTCATCGGAGCTCAGTTTTCTCACCTGTAAAATGGGATTAATCATCTCTACCTCATACGAGTGCTGTGGTCATTAAATGAGATGATTATTTTTGCCTTGATAGATGGCGAGTTTTATGAGTATTCTAAGGCTGCTTTACAGTCTATAGCCGATGAAGTAAACTTCTTCAGAGGAGGCTGAGTTTTTAACGGCTATTGTCTTTTCAGAAGTTAGCATTTATTGTTGTCCCATAGATTGCAAACTTCTAATGTAATGAAATCATCTTTGAAATGTGGCTTACAAGAGCTGGTCTTGTTACTTTATAGTTACATATAACCTGTCATTTTCTCCCTCACAGCCTGGCACATGATGGATGCTTCGTAATCCTGGTTAGTGCAGAGATCTGTGAACTTTGAATGTTGTATTGGAATGCTGGCTATGGGAGGCTTTCAATAAATTCCTGACTTGGGGAGAAAAATCTACAATCTCAGATGTGTGTTCCAAACCACTTTCCAAAGCTTTAGCACCTTCTCCTTTTAACAGAATAGCGGTCTAATGCACATTTCCTAATATGCATGACTTTTTAATTTCTCTTGCTTTAATAGACTTTCTGCGAGGTGATGCGTACACCATAAAACACAGAAGCTTCAGCAGGCTTACACGCTTGCCTACTACTTTGCAGTTTGTTAAAAAAAAAAAAAAAGGCAGCAATATATTTCCTTAGGAAAACAAGTTTATCCGGAGGACAGGTCTCCTGAGATAAACAGTGCATTCTGGGGAGACATACAGGATAATGCCCAGGCTCGCCTCTGCACAGCCCGGAGCCCACAGAGCTGTCATTTGTAAAGTACACTGTTGTTCTGTGAAGATAGTGCCCTGCATCCTGAGCTGGAAGCAGAGCAGGGAGTGTGGGGGCGGGGCAGAAAGATCCATTAACCCAGATGGTGTGCAGAGGCAGCAAGAGACAATATAAATCTGGGAGCTGCTCTGTGCGGTGAATGCCCCTGCAGGAGTTAGAGTAACAGACGAATTAGCATAATGTAATTGGTTGGCAGGGTCAGCCCCTCTCTGCGAGCATTAGCCATGTTGATGGTAGGATGAGGCAGATGAAGGATTGGGGGGCAGTATTTGCTCTGTCACTGTGGAGGTGAAGCTTCCACTTTAGCATTGCAAGCATCAATAGTACAGTCCCGAAGACAGTCCTCCTCAAGTTTGTAAAGTTTCCATTTATAAAAAATTCCTTCCTTGAAAATAAAATTCAAAAGGTCCACTTCACTCCCTCTGCTCTTGACAAAGCCAAAACCCAAACCAAACAAAATAAAACAATATGAGTAAAAAGAATAGAAGAAGGTTTTCTTTTTTCTCTCCTCACCTGTTCTCTCCACGGACTTTAGGAAGCCCTTTCTGGAACTCTGACGACTGCGTGTTGTCTTTGACTAGTTTGTCTCTGGGTCATTCATTTGCACAGATTACTTCACTCAGTGCCCCCTTGCTGTGCAAGCACTACCTTTTCCTTTTCTAGCGAAGCTAAGTTGCATTTCTTTTCTTCTGACTGAAGCATCCCACCAATATACAGAAGAGGATGTGGAAACCCTTTGAGCTCCTACAGTGGAGTGGTACCCGGGCCATTTTGTTGCTCATGCTATTTTCAGAAACTTTCAGAAACTTCAGAGAAGACTGGCCACTGCTACTGCTATATATTTAAAAAAAATTTTTTTGCTTTATCTTTCTAAAGTTTTTTTTGTGAAACTTCATGTGCCGAGTTGAGTTAATTGACATTATTAACTAGCCTCTCAGGTCAAGAAACATTGACATCACTTGTCTGGGAAAATCCCCACTCTTCCTTAAGGTGACCCTCCACCTTCAGTTCCCACTCCATTCTCCCTCCTTCATTAGTCTCCCATTCCAGTACATTCATTACATGTTCTTAAATCTGCCTGTATCCTTGTAAAAATATAGTGTGTGTGTGGTGTGTTAATTGAATGGTAATGTGCTATAAATCTTCTATTCCTTTTTTTTTTCCATGCAACACTGTTTTAAAGATCTGTTCTTGTTGCACACTTCTTCATTGCTTCTAATTGCTGTATAGCATTACATTGTATAAATCTATCCGTTTTATTTTTCCATTACCACAACCAATTTCAGAACATTTTCATCACCTCGGAAAGAAACCTCATTGCTATTAGCCATCACTCCCCATCCCCTACTCCCCAGTCCTAGGCAACCTAGGTAATCTACTTTCTGTCTCTATGGATTTGTCTATTCTGGACATTTCATAGAAACAGAATCATATAATATAGGGTATTTTGTGACTGACTTCTATCATTTAGCATAATGTTTTCAAGGTTCATCCATTTTGCAGTAGGTATCAGTACTTTTTACGGCCAAGTAATATTTCATTATATGGATATATCACATTGTGTTTGTCTATTCCTCCATCAGTGGACATTTGGGTGGTTTCTACTTTTCAACTATTATGAATAATGCTGGTATGAACATTTGGGTGCACATTTTTATATGGACATAGCTTTTCATATCTCTTGGGAATATACCTAGGAGTGGAATTGCTGGGTCCTATGGTAACTCTATGTTCCATTTTTTGAAGGACTGTCTTCCAAGATGGCTGCACCATTTTATAATCCTCACAGTTCAAAGGTTCCAGTTAGGATCTATTCTTGCCAGGGCAGAGTTCCCTGGCTTAAGGGATGGCCAAGACCTGGTTATTTAGGGGACTGAAGAGAGGTGTGCATGAAGCTTGTATGTATGGGCTGCAATTTCTTTATAGTGATGATTCTCATCTAGGGCCACTCACCCTATGAGCTTGGGTAAATTGTCCCAGTCTTGGATTCCTCATTTATAAATTATGTGCATGCATATGAGGCTTCTTTTGGTGTGAATAGAGCTGGGGGCGGAAGGAAAAGAGAGACAGATTGGGGCCAAGAGCTAGAGGCTGAGAGCCCCAAGGAGTAAGGAATTATTAATCCAAATATAAATTTGCATGATGAATATATATTTGTCAAGGTAGAAGGTAGAACATATTTGTAAGTCGATTTGTAACTTGAAACAATTCAGTCATGTGACACAGATCTCCATTTGTATCCACAAATAGAAAGGGACTAGGTCTTGACTACAATACTTACACAGACTTGTATGAAATATAGGGACATATAGCCTGTGCATATTTAATTTCTCTGAGTTGATTAAGGTTAATTTCCAGACTGACCACAGAAATTTTCACTATGATAACATATGGCTCACAGGTCCCCATGTCACCATCAACACTGGTAATTATCCACCTTTCTATTTTTTGCTGTTCTTGCTTTCATTTGCATTTCTTTACTTCCTAGTACATTTGGACATCTCTCCATATATGTTATGGTTATTTGGACATTTTCTCTTTAAAACTCTTATTAATATTTTATACCCGTTTCCATTGGGTTTACCATCTCTTTCTTATTTATTCTCAGAATGTATCTATGTTGTGCATGTAGAGAGAGAGGAAAAAGCCAAGAACTTTTAAATTGTGATAAAGCCAGAAAAAAAACAGTAAACAGTATCTTTCTAAAAAGGTCAACATTACCTTTAATAACAATACCCAGGTGTATATGTAAGAGAGAAATATGTGGCGAATCATCTCCAACATAGATCCCCAGGAGTCTACTCCTTATAGTTACTTAGATTTAGAACGTGTCTCTCTAGGTGGCTGCCTTTCAGTTAAGATCATGTCTTTTTTTTCCTTAGGATTAGGTTTGAGAACATTCTTCCCCGAAACTCATGAGTGTAGAGAAGATCTCCCCTCCCCCTCCCTTCTTTATCCCTGCTCTTAGGAGCAGTGTTTGCAAGAAGTGGCGAAGATACCGTTGGATACTGCTGGATATTGCTTTGCTTGAATCTGATGGAAGAATAGTGAAGGCCAAGGAAGCTGCTTGTGCAGCCGTTGTCTCGCTGGCCAGAGCTGGAGGAAGAATATTCCAGCACATCCCTTCTCAGTATTCACAAGAATTCTTTTGACATCTCCAAGTTTTATATTTGGCTGACATGGCTTCTTGAAGTGTTTGTCTCATTCATGTTATCTTTCTCTGTCGAGAAGCCACATCTTGCTTTAGTATAAATTGCTTCATCCTTTAATAGAGTGTGGCAGTGAGGCAGCTCCCCCTCATCCAAATCCCACCTGCTCTTCGAGACCCATCTTTAGTTCAGCTTTCTTATTGGAAAACTTCCTAACTGAGCCAGTTGACAATCACCATTTTATCCTTTTGTATTAGTCACCGTTCTTCAGAGCAACAGAACCAACAGATTATCCATCTACCCATCTATCCATCCATCCATCCATCTATCTATCTATCTATCTATCTATCTACCTACCTACCTACCTACTACCTACCTACCTACCTACCTACCTACCTACCTACCTACCTATCCATCCATCCATCCATCCAGGCTGGAAACTCAGGCAATTTCTGTGTTGTAGTCCCTAGGCCGAGTTGCTTTTTCTTTGGGAAACTTCAGCCTTCGTTCTTAAGGCCTTCAACTAATTCGATGAAGCCCACCATTGATTTAAATGTTAATCCCATCTAAAAAACACTTTTATGGCAACATCTAGACTCATGTTTGACCGAACAACTAGTCACCATAGCTTAGCCAAGTTGACACATAAAATTAACTATCAAACCTTTACACTATTGACCCATTCTCTTGGCTTGTAATTGAATGTGGGCTAATGACACATCTGTATTGTTTTCTTTTGACGTTTAACTTTTAAGTGTATGTGGTTCGTCTTGCCAGCTCTTTGAAGACAAGCATTTGATCTTCAACTTCTTTTGGGTTCCCTGGAGTACCTAGTGGGATGCTACACATGTGCTTAATAAACTATTATCTAAAAATGAATACACAAAAGTGGCTTTTTGAAAATAATATCCAATTTAATATTTAGAGTTAGGAAGGCAAGTTTGGTATTTTGGGTCCCATTCTTTTTACACCCCAGTCTCCATGCAATTTTTGGTTGAAATTTTAGTAGGGTCATTATTTTGGTCAATCAAGCACTTTAGTTTTCTTCTCTGGTATCAACTGAAGTTTAAACTCTGAAACTGGCCCATGAATTTGATGACATTCTCTTGGTCTTTTTTATACCTGAAGCACCTGGCTCTTGGTGGGACATTCTGTATCTTGAAAGTTTCTTTTGATTCATGAGGCTTCATCTTTCCTAGCCCTTTTTAGCTTCCTATTCCATACCCTTGGCAATTAATTCATAAAATTCCAATATATTTTGGGGCATCAGATCCCAACTTCAGGTAAATGCAATGGACTCAAACTCTGTGGTCTTCTTAGCCATTGGTGAAATGTCTCCTAAGACATGTCAAACTATCTCAGACTTACACAATAAAAGGACTGTTGTCAGTGACAGATGACATTAATAGTACCACCCTAAAAGCAAAGAATAATTACAGTAAGATAATTGAGCATCAAGACATTGGTGGGGCCAAATGAATGTACAGTTAATCATACAGAAATTTCTGACTCTAGGTCTCATACGTGTTGAGAACTTTCCAAAATTCAGAGCATAGAGACCCCCATGGTTCTAGCTAGCTCAGTAGATAATTTCCAGAACATCTGAATCTCAATCGCCCTCTGGAAAATGTAGCAGATTCTTCTTTTACCTACATGGCCAGCTGTGCTAAGGATGGATGAACTCAAATTATGGTTTCCCCCCCTAATTACTTCTTTGTTAAATATTACCACATATTATTTTCTCTATCAGTTTTCCCAAATGTTGGGAGCCTGGAGACTTCCAGACTTTCTCAGATCCAGGCAGTCTCAGGGTTTTAATAATTTTTTCGTGGCATGTCTTGGCCAAAAGAAATATCACGTCATTCTGCTTATTAAGTAGTTAGGTCCAAACAACTTAATAAGTACAAACATCTCAGCAGTAGCCATTTGAAATAAATAAGATACAGTTATTGAAAAAAACCCTTTTATTTCATCCTTAAATAACCATAATTACTTACTAATGGGATGTGTCTGTCTGTTGGGCTCTCTACAACGTCCCATACTCTAAGAGTCAAATTGGACACCACCACCCTTGTCTTCTGTTCCACATTTATTTTCGCATAGTATTTACTTTTGATCACAGCAACCACCAAAAATCCAGCTTTGAGGAGATGTGATACAATCCAAAGGAATGCAGTATGACCTAATGTTGAAACGCTGACGACCTTGAGTTTGCGCAGTGTCCAACAGATGTCGAGTGGTGCTGTTTCCCTCACGCTCTGAAGATGTTGAGGCAAGCCTGTGAGTCCGGTGCAGCACCCTGGGGCACCTCGGCACCCTGACACTGAATCTGAATTATTGGCTCCAACATTGACAAATCTGTTAAATCTAGGAGTACCGGGGATTTCTGATTTGTCTTTAAGACTGAAATTTCTCTTCCAGGGATCACATTCTGAGATTTGGTACCTATACATCTAGCTGTGCTTCGCTCCCTTGGAAAACTGTATGCTTAGGTTTAGGAGAGCGTTTCCCCTGTTTTTATTCTCTGTCTTTTGAAATACACACAACCAGACATTTAGCTCCTAATTCCTTGACGATGGTCATATTAGCCAGAGCAGCCCGATGAACAGTGTTGTTTATTTTATTCGATGCCCATTGTATTTGCAGGGTCAACTTCCTGTTTTATTTTGGTTGTTAATTATTATTATGCAGCCTGAGCATAAGAATCCTAGTGTAGAACTTACATGTCAGGAAAGAGAAATGCTGCTTTCTCACAGTGCTTACCCACTGAGACACGTGCCATTTCTGATGCTTTGCTTCAGACCCTTAGCCGTCTGTGAGCCAGCAGATGTCACATGCGCTAAGAACCCAGAGCACCTCAGCCACTCGGTTGGTCTCCTGTGCCCGTTCTGTGGCCTCTGCATTGGATTTTAGTGCCTTGGCCCTTGGCTGCTTTTCTGAAGTCTCATGACATCACTAAACTTCAGGCTAAGTGATATTTTAGCCTCACTTTATGTCTCCCTTTACGCTGATAAAGGTTTTGCTCCCACTGCTCCTTGTTGTTACTGCTATTGTTGCTTCCCTCCTCCTCCTCCTCCTCCTCCTCCCCCTCTTTCTCTTCTTCCTCCTCCCCCATCTCCTTATTTTTCTTCAAACATGTCCACTATTTCTCTTGCAATACTTTAGCCCCAAAGAGCTAAACACCAAGCCCCCTGGATGCGTGGCTACAGCAGCCGGAGGTCGATGTGTCTCCCAGGTCCCTGGATCCAGAACATTTTTCCAACAGACAGGGAGGCTGGTGAAAGAATAAGATCATGGCCCGGTTGTGAAGGGAGCTTAAATCAACGTTGGAATCGAAATGGCCGTCAGTGGCAAACCTTTTGCTTTACGACTTAATAAATGATTCTCTCAGATGCCGACCCCGCTGGCTTCCCTAACTCCCTTCGGCCAGCACTGTCCCCTTTTGTCTCTCTCATCAGTCCTTTACTGCCTCGACTTCTCCAATCGAATTTTGCCCTCCACCTTTGGACTCCAGCCCGTCAAACGTTCTTGTCGCTGTCCCCGGTCAGGTGGATGCTGCCTTAACTCCTGTGTGATATCCATAACCCACGCTAGTGAAGCCAATGAGGTAATTTTCCCTGAAGCTCTAAATATAATTTAACAAGTTAAACACTGTAACATTGTGGTGAATGTGCTATTAAGGGACTGTAAATTGCTTACATAGCATCCATAAACACAATGCCCTAAAGCGAGGGGCTGTTAAGACTTTATAATCTAAAGCAGCATTTGGAGTTATCACCCTGCGGCTTCGGCTTCCCGTCAGATAAAAACAAAATGGCTGAAGTCTTTAGTTGATGCCAAATGTACGTAGGAACACAACAAGCTGTAGGGGATAATTACTTTTTGAGTGCTTGATGTAGATTTGCTGAGAAACACATCTGTTATCAGATTTGCCAATGATTAATTTGATTCTTCCATTTCTACAGAAATGGGAGAAGTAACGTCGGTTCTGTGTGCCAAGCCAGTTGGTATATGGCCCCCACAGACCCATCCTGTATTATTTTCTGGGGATGAGAACACAAGTTTCAGTATAATCTACTCTCGTATGCTGGATTAGGCTCTGTAGGATTGTAGGTATAGAAAAAGGTTTTGTGTAATTAAATCATCTTTGGGGTTGTCAAAAGGGTGCAGAGTTTTAAAAGTTCACGGCATCGTTTGGAAGCAAAAATAATTCACGTTCCGGGTTTTGTGAGCCCTGAACCTTCTTTCTCCTTCTTTTCTCTTCCGGATGTCCACCCACCCTAGTCGGATCCTTTCACAGAACACACTTCTTCTGCAATCCCTTCCCAGGTTCATATCCTCAGCCAACTGGTGACTAACCCTTTTTGTGTTTTAACTATTATCCAGAGTATTTGGTCTAAAGTATTTGCATTTGAGTTCTGGAAAGCTCTTAGCATTTTACAAATGTTACCTCATTAATCACCACAGCCATCAGACTGACAGTGTTTGCCTTATATTAAAAGTGGTGGAAAAAATAGAAAAGCTCCAAGTGGCCCGGAGACCTGGCCAAGGTTGCTCGGTGAGGCGGGGGTGAGGCGGAGAGAGTGTGCCATCTCAGGCCCCATGCCACCCCCCAGCCTCACACCCTGTCACCACCGAATGCCACCGAAACCCTCTGGGGTAGGCATTCGGGTCTGCAAGATCTCACGGTCACCTTTGTGCCTTCCGAGTATTTCGTCCTTTGTTTTAGCTAGCTGGCCGAGTTACATTTTAAGCCTGAGCGAAAGCTAGGATTAAAGGCTCCTTTCTTCCGTTATGGTCAAGGCCATCCCAAGATCACCAAGTGGGGAGTCTCCACTTTGTGCCTCTGGGCTCTCCTACAGGATATCTCCTACAGGAAGCTTCTTTGAGGTTCAAATCAACGGGCAAAACGCCCTCTGTCCCTATGCTGTAATCGGCAGGCATCGCCTCGGCTCTCGCCTGGCAGTCTTGAGACTCTCCCTTGACCTCTTCATCCGCATCCTTTGGGCAGCACGTTGTGTTGTCCCAGTGCTTTGTCTGGTCATCAGGGTGCACCAGGGTTCCTGCTCCCCGGCTGCATCAGCAGAGAGGGATTTGGAAGACGGATGAAGTGGGGAGATGATCTGGGCCTCAGAGCCCACCAGGAATGGCTTTGGTTCTGGGGCTGGGTTAAAATTCGTTCTCTGTGGTGAAGTATGAGGTAGGCAAGCTCCAGGAGATACTTCTTACACATAGATTACAAAAACTGTTTCCAGCTGGTGCAGGCAGCTCTGCCAGGAGCTAGGCCGCTCTCTGGGAGGTGTTTCTAGTGATGGCCCCCATCAGGCTCGCCATGTATGTATCTCTGAGCATGGCGAGGGTGGGGGGTACCATTTGGTTTCCTCTCCCAGCTTTCTTCATGCCAACAGGAGACACTCAAAGCGGGCTACTTCTGTCTTCATGATAAATTATAAAAACACTAAGATAAAAAATTTTTCTAAACAGGAACAACTTCATCTTGCTTCTGAGCGACTTCAGTTAATTTCCAAAAATCTGTAGTGCTGCAGGATCCCCCTTCTTACCCATCCCTAGTTCAGTTCTTAAAACACAGTCCAAATATATCACGAGAGATGCACCATAGCTTTCTTTTCTTCAAGTAATGCATTTTTGTGTAAACATGTTGTTTATGAAAGAACCTTTTATAGATGCTTTGTTTTGCCTTTGCTCAAGAAAATACATTTTAAAAGAATTCTACCCAGCCTGGCATGTAATGTTTCATTAGCCAACATAACCTTGTTTATTTGCTTTTTAAAATTTTATTTGGGAAAGGAAATCAATTTGCACCCCTGACATGCTGCCAGGTTCCTGTTTATAAGCACACAATAGGCGGCTCGGAGGGGCAAAAATGCATAGTTTATGATTTCAGCATTAAGTATGACACAATCTGTATATGAAACCATAGAGGCGATAGTGTTTTCCTGTTCCTGCAGCCACACTCTGCAGTTTAAGCCTTTTATCAAAGCATTATCCAAGTGTGCATAGAATAAATGGCCCTAATTGTGCTGGGCACTTTAAGTGTGAGGAAGAAATGTCAGAACAAAAGGGGCTCTTTGCTGGTTGTTTTTTTTTTTTTTTTTAGTACCCTTAAGCGATTGGCTGGGATTCAGCTTGATAACCAAGCTGTAACTTTTGGGAGGCTTGAAGTGTCCCTCTAATGTAATTAAGAGTGTCCTCAGGTCTTCTGCAGTCAGAGAGTCCAGTCGGCTGGTCTGAGCCTGGTAGGACCTGAAGGCCAGTGTGTTGGTCATCAGAGAGAACCCCTTTCCTTCACTCTAGATGCCCAGTGGTGATGCTGAGCAGACGGCCATCCTCTGGATCTGACCAGAACCCTGCCTCTTTTGAGTGCCTGTCTCATCCGCAGCATGAAATAATGATCTTATTGGTCTACATAGTCAGGTCCAAATGTGAACATGAGAAAGTTACTCTACTTCATAGAAAGAAAATTCTCTAAAGCCCATCAAAGCAGAAAGAGCACTGAATTCAGAGTCAGGAGATGTAGATTCCAGCCCTGTTTCTGCCTCCTCCTAGATGTGGGCCACTGGTCTGGTCACACCCCCTCTCCTGGCCTCCGTTTTCTCCTCTGTGAATTCAGGAAGTTGGATTCAAGGCTCTCTCTGGTATCTTTCAAGTCTAAAGTTCTGAGAGCAGGTACATCTCAGTTTCATAACAACCTTTTGCTCAAACTTGGAATTCCTCCCTTTCTGTCTTACCAGTCTGCATTCAAGCCCGGTCTCCTGTTTTGGGTTTTCCATGTGAAGTTCTTTCCCTATTCCTGATGAGATGAAGATAATTTCATCCCCTCTTTCATACCCCAATTTCCCTTGTTTTTGGTGATTATCTTAACTTCTTTAGATCTGCTTCTTCTTTGTTCCTTTTCATGTCCCTAGTTACCAACAAAGCCTAACAATTAAATCCTGCATCTTAAAGGTGTTGTCACTTTTCTGGCCAACATCTCTTGGGTTACAGACACTGTGCCCAGAGGCGGGCAGAGTCCCTTTCTATCCCACTCCTTTGTCATTCACAGGGTCAGCCTGTAGCCATAGCCTCTTATTGAAGCCCCAAAGGGCTTTTTCAGATTTTTAAGAGACTATTTGGCTGAGCATGCCACAAGCTCTAGGTACATGAATCTAGAATGTTCACATAGACACGAGTGAGCCGAGGAGGGAAGCCGACTTTGGGGAAAACTTGAATACAAGGGGAATCTTTCATTATTCATCTCTGCTAGTGATTAGAGGGCACTATTGACTAGATATAATTGGATCATGTCACAGAAATTAAGATAAAAGACCATATGCACTTCACCCTCTTCCTTCCATCCTTGGCTGAGCATCAGCCCCCACCCCTTTGCCCCCCACCTCCCAGCCATCACTTGAATTTTGTGAGGGCTCGGTGCACTCAAGTTGTCTTAGGAAGAGTAGCAGCAGCATGTGTGTGTGTGTGTATGTGTGTGTGTGTGTGTGTGTGTGTGTGTGTGTGTGTGTGTGTGTGTAGAAAGCTTTCCCAAATACCATGTACTAGAAAGACAGGTTTTCTAGATTCCTTTTACACAAAGATGAAAACTAAGTTCGGTGAGGTCTTTTTCCTCTGCTGCCACTGGAACAGCAGCACTATGAAGGCTTCAGGAAGAGTTCTCAATGATTTTAATCCCAGCAAATGAGTGTGTGTGTGTGTGTGGGGGGGGTGGTAAAAAGAAAGGGAAAGAAATGCATTTTAACCTTATCAGCACTTCATCAGACATTGGAGCCTAAACTTCTATCAATGTGGAGATATGAGGAGATGTTTGAATAAATGGGCCAACGTGCAAGACAAGGCATTCACGAGGGCCTGATACTTTGTGTGTGTCGGGGAGGGGGATGGTCTCTCCCAATTCCAGCAGATGAGAGATTGGATTTTATAACTAAACATTGTCATTGTTTAGTTTAAAAAGGGATGGAGAGTTAGTTAGCCACCCAGCGAAATCAGTATTACATATAAATGCAAAACTATGTTGTAGGTAAAGATGCTTACCAGGGTAAAGATAATATAAGAAATTCAAATACTTTGTGTTTTATCTTTTGCCTTGAACATGCCTTTTACCAGTGGTTATAAACCTTTAAAATGGCTTTTCATACTGAGGTTCTATTTGACTTTTAAGGGCAGATTTAAATTTCTGAATTCATCTGTAGGGGTTTGAAAACTATTTCATAAAGTGATTAGTAAACTTTACAGGATGAAAAGACATCTCAAAAACATTATATATAGACCTATAATTGGACAAGATTCAACTATTAAAAAAAACATATCTATAGAGCAAAAAACAGACTAACACACATACATCATTTGTTTGAGGACACGAGTGTCCATGCACAGGCAAAGAAGTAAGGCCTTTGGTCCAAGGCGTCACTCACTAAGGGCTCTGGCAGTATGGGTGTGGTTCTTATGTACGTCCCTTGCTTCCCCAAGATCTCATCAAATCTTTATTTTAGGTTTATTTCTGAGTCTATCAAATAATCAGTAAATCCACTCCACCTCGAAGTTGTCAGTAGGGATGTAGAATCATAGGATTGAAACGAGCCCAAGACAGAAAATTATAGCATGTTCAAGTCACCAGAGATCGAGAACTTATAGACTCTGTGTTCCAACACAAGAGTGAGAGGCTGCTGGGGAAGGTCATTGAAACAGAACTATTTCGTTGGCCTTAGTGCTTCTACTAAGCAAGCCAACCCATAAATCCTGACTGTCAAGGTGGGAATATGCAGCTTCTAAATGTACTTACTTTCCTCCCATCCAGTAACTTTGACAGAAGGGAGAACTGAGCTTGGCACTGTCATGGCTTTGTGGTCCACAAGCACCAGGTGCCAAATCCTTCCTTCCGTGACTCCCACATACAAAGCCATTCTTCTTCCAAGCCTGATTGTTCCACCAGGAGGAACGCAGACAAACGGGAAGCTGTGGCCTCAAAGTGAGACACTGACTGTTTCAGGGCGTGTAGCTGGGTCCAGAGGAGCCGTGCTTGTCCAGGCTCATCTTTGTGGCGTGGAGTTGGGTTCCTTGGGCATACAGTGTGATGGGCCTGTATCGGCTTTGCCTTCTATTGTTTTTATCAGTCCTATTATGATTCATTCAGCACAGGGGTAAGTACAGTTAGTGACAGTCCTGCCCTTAGATGGTTTAACTGAGAGAAATGAAAATAAAGATACAGATAACATTTGTTTTTAGTCATAGTAGGTGGGATGAAGTTAAAAATGTGTCACTGAGTCTCAAACTGGGGTTTCTGATCTTTTGAGTCCCTTGAATTTCTCTCTCTCTCTCTCTGTGTCCACACACACACACACATACACACAATATGCATATGTGTGTAATATGTGTATGTTGTATACTATTCTGTTGTATGTGTATGTGTAGAGGAAATATCTGTAGAGAATAACATAAGGTTTTTTTTTTTTTGCATGTTAGGATGATGGTAATTTTGCTCCTTCTCGCCAATTCTTTTCTCATATAAATTTTCCCTAATGAGCAAGTCTATTACAAATATATTCCTTTTAAAATAAAACGATGCAAGATTTATGAAAACATAGTCGTGCTGCATTTTCTCCGCCTGTCTGTCCAGGCCCAGGCTCCACCTTTCCCACCCTCTCTGCCCTGCAAAGCTGACCTGTGTACACCGCATCCACGAGCATCTTCACTCGGTGTTTTCCCATGGAATGTAGGTCAATGGTCACAGGGCCACTGCAGCCAGATCCAGAGGTGGAGGAAAGGGAGCCCGAGGGCCTCCTCACCCAGCCACTCCAGTTCATTGCCTCATTTGACCAAGAGTGACAGCCCTGTCAGGTGTCCTCTCTACACAGCTCTCTCTCCTCCTCTGGTCCTGTGTCCTCTTCTCTCACTCCTGTACGCCCAGGGCGCTCACAGCTCCCCGCTGGAACTGGCCCCGGGGCACTGCACCATGGCTTGTGGCTTCTCTGCACACTGCCCACACCTTGGCAAATAGTTCCTTTATTAATCAATCACTCCTCAGATGACCCATTTTGATCATGCCATCTGTTTCCACTGGGACCCCAAATGACACAGTAGTCAAACTCTCTAATTGAAATTATACATTTATCGGCAGTGAGTTTGCCCAGACTAGCTAAAGCATGAATTTCTTTCTGTTGGTCTAGAATTTTATCAACACTTGGAGTGGTAGTGTGTGACGGTACAATGGAGTAAAATGAAATTTTAGAAATTAAGGAATGTGAAAGCTTCAAAGACCACATAATTGTATAGGAAAATGAATTTATAACTTTTAAAGAAGTATTCTATTTTATTTTAAAGCCGTGTTTTAGAAACATGACATCCAAGGGAAGGAAATCATAAAGGAGATTCTTGGTGGAAAAAAAAACAAAAACAAAAGAAAAACAGAGCCATCGAATTTTTTTCTTTAGTTTTCTTCTCTCAAATTCTTATTTTGAGAATAAGGATCAGAAATGGGGTGGTGCTTTTGAACTGGAATAAATGACAGAGGAGTGGATGTTCTGAATGGGGAAGGATGGATTAAGTAAGCGAACTGTGCAAACAAGGAGGCAAAGTTGTAATTTCAGACAGAGTGGTGGAGCCTCAGACACAGGCCTCGTTGGGAGGTACCGTGTGAGCAAGCATTTGGGAGAGGCGAGGGAGGGAGCGGTGAGGGTAACGGGAGGACGCCTTCCAGCTTGCGGGAGCAGCCAGGGCCAAGTCTCCCACGTGTCAGCAGAAAACCGAGGCGGCCAGCACAGGTTTGGAGCAGCGAACACTAGGTAAGGTGTGGTAGGAAATGACTCCATGGTAGTGATAGGTGATACCGAGCAGGTGTGGAGGTCTGTAAACATAGAGCCCACCTCACTTTGCACTTTTCTGGTTCCCTGTGGATCCAAAAGTCCCGACTTACTACTAGGAAAGAATTTTTAAATTTGCTCTTAATACTCAGACAAGATTTCCAGAAGATTTTTAGGGAACTGTCATTTTTAGCTGTGGCCGGTGGCCCTGTATAGGACCAGGGCTGTTTGGTTTGCTATGATCAAGTGAAAACTGTTATCTCCTTATATTGGATCTCATCAGATAAGACAGATGCATCGCTCATGGATTTACTCTGTTGCATTGTGTAATTCGGTTTTTGCTTTAAGACTTAACAAACACTGGTAGCTATGATTCAGTTTGCGATTCAGGGGTACTTGTCCTCCAATGAAACAGCCATTTCTCAACATAAAAATATGTTGCTTAATTAATATTGATCATTAGAATAACATCACAGTAACTTATTTTTGTGAAGTAGTAAACAACTTACAAAGCTCAGCCATTCACGGGGAGCCACCTGATGGGTCCCATCAGAAGTGCAACGCGGTGCAGGCACGTTTCTTCTCCATTGTTTTGGAGAAGGAAGTCTATTTTGTAGCACGTTTTCCTTCCCACCGAAGAGCACATTTCTGTTTGATGTTAAGAGCATGATCTTGCCAAATATTCAGGAATGCAGATGCCAGACCAGTGCTGCAGGCAGGGGAGTTGTCAAACAAATTCATTTGTGCGGGCCAGCCCCGCCTTCCAGTTCTGTTGGCCAGGAGGGAAGAGCTGAGGAAGAGGGGCTTGGGCAAAGGAAAGGCAAAGGAGAGAGAGCCTGTGCTCAGAGCTGGAGTATGTCATTAGCAGCATTTAAGAGAGTGCTGTGTTTGTATTTCTGGTCATTACGTGAGTATTTGATTCTCTTTGACATGCTGAAGAAATAAACCCTCAGCATCCCTGTGGTGGTTTTTTTTATGCACTCTTATTTTAAATAATTTTACATTTTCTAGTAAGGAAGGGAGAGAAATCTATTGAGTAGCTCTATAATGGGCCATTTGCCTGTTCCAGGGCTATTTCAGCCTTTCATTGTGACGTCTCAGCATTTCGTCATGCGCTCAACACGCATGTCATGACAGTGGAGACCCTCTGCATGCCTGGGCAACACAGAAGTGTGATCATGGTGATGCCACTGTGCCGGGATCCCGGGTCCATGTTTGTTTCCAGTCATTTTGCTGTAGCTTTTCCTGTCTTGTTTTCCAGTTGCTTAGGAAGGCCCACCTTGACTCACTTCAGCCGGTAGCTCAGGCTTGAGTTCACCAAATACGGGGCAGTTTGAGAAGATTATGGAGCTATGTTCTGGCCTCTGTGTATGGATATGACTCGTGAGGACTCAAATTAGCAAATGTTACCTCTTTGTATGTCAGGCTTAACATGACTATGTGCCCAATGTAGACAATATGAAATTATAAATTGTTTTTTATTCCCATATTATCACCTCAGAAATCATAATTCATTTATCCATTCCATCAATGGTCATTTAGTTCTGTGCCAGGCACTAAGCTAAGCAATAGTTATAGATTACAAGACAAGCATTGTCTCGTTCTTTCTGGAATTTCTAATGTGATGAACTGAAAATAATAATGATAACAATTGCCCATTTAGCCAATTGACATGTGCTATAAAGGAAAGGATTGGAGTACTGAGGTAGAAAATAACGGGGGGGGGGCGGATATCTTTAGTTATGGAGATGACATTGAGAAGATGAACCTGAAATAAAGAGAGGAAGGCAGTTTTTTTAAGAATGAGGGGATGTCAGAGGAGAGAGAGCAGGGTTGTAGTGCAATATGTATATTATTAAAGTTCTTTTTAAGCTATTACTGTGTCTTAACTTTATAGGTCAAAGGAAGCAAGGGCGTACTATCCTCATTCTGTACTTGAAATGACACCATCTACCAGTCAACAGATTTAATGCCTAAAGGATAGGATTTAGCTAGGCAGCAAGGAAGAGAAGAAACTTCAGGCCTGGGGAATGCACCTGCAAAGGTGTGAAGGTGAGAATTTGAACTCGTGAGTGTGTAGAGAGTAGAGAAATGTGACAAGTGGAGACTTGGACAGGAGACAAGTGTAAGAGGTGGAACTGGATACATAGAGTGTTGAGACAAGACTAAGAGTGGGCTTCAGTAAGTAAGGGGAAACTCTGGTCGGTTTTAGAGTTGAGAAGTGACATTAGGAAAATGTACCAATTAACTGGGCAGCGTGGTCCGAAGTAGACTGGAAGGGACCAGAAGGATTGGAAGCCTGGAGCACAGCAGGAAGCTGTCGTGTAATCAAGATAGGAGGCGATAACCCTGTGGAGCTTGTAGAATAGCAAGGAAAAGGCAGATGTGGGAATCATTATGAAAGCAAAATCAGCAGAGCGAAGAAGTTAAACAAGATCATGTGCTTAATGGCGGTGCTCGGATGAACACGCAGACCTGTTGACTAGCCCTTTGCCCTTCAGACCGTGGTCTCGTCAGCTCTAGATGATGTGTCTCTTCCCATTTCTATTGTAAAGGTATTTTTCAGATTCATTTGTTTTTCATCTCCATCTTTTCATAAATTTTCATATTCCCTCTAAGTTGTAGGACACATAGGAGAGTGCTTGCTTTTTCTTTTTTCTTTTCTATAGCAATAGTTTCTATATATTCACTCATCAAACATCTATGCGGCAGGCCTTGCATTAAGCCCTGAGGATGAAGGCATGAAATCAGACTCTGTCTCTCTAGTCAAAGTGTTCACAGCTGGAAGGGGAAAACTGACATAAAAATAAATAAATAAATATACCAGTGTGTTATAAAAGCTTTGAAGGAAATATGTATGAGATAAGATGGAGGACAAAGGAGCAGTTAATTAATTCTACCTAGTGGAGAAGTAGTGTTAGCTTGGCAGTAATTGTGATAATAGCAATGATAATTATAATAATGGCTACTAACATTTATTGGGCATTTAATGTGTTTAACATTGCACTAAGCTCTGTATTTATACTACTCAACATAATCTTTATGAAAATCTTACATTGTAGGGTTGTTCTTATTTAACAAATGAGAAAGCTGAAGCAAAGAGAAGCTATAAATTTGTTCAAGATTATACATTATTCATTTATTCACCCAATAGTTGAATGTATTGCATATCTACAAAATGCATGTCATGGAGCAGACGGTGGCTGTTCTCTGATGAACATGGTGTATTCCCTGCTCCATGTTTACTGAAGGAATCACTTGTGGACACAAGTCATGCTCTCTAATGGAGGTGTGGACAAGACACTGTGGGAGCACCAAGTAAGGAACAACTAACAGGGCCAGAACAAGTAGGAGAAGGCTCCACAAAGAAGAAGATATCATAGCTGGATGTGACTGCAAAGAAGAAATATTAGATGCAAAGGTGAAAGAAACATGAAATGGTGTTAATAGTCAAGAAACGTTGAGGTCTGTGTGTGAGAGCAGTAGTGGGGAGGGGGAAAAAGAAGCTTGGGCTGCCAGGAGGTGTTATGGGAAAGATTGATTGGGACCAGGTTGTAAAAGGCTGAAGTCAATGCAAACGCACGTGTAGGAGATAATGGATGGCCAGCACGAGTGTTTAAGTAGTCCGGTGCCATGATGGAATGTATGTCTTTCTGGTAGAAGATTCTTGTGAAGTGAGGAACCATACCAGTGAGTACAATATCATTTTCAGCGGTGTTAGACTAGTTTCTAGTTTCCAGGATATCTGTGGAAACATTAGCCACAGAAACTGCCCAACTGTCATTCCAGTAACCTGAATGAAGTGGTACCATTTCTTTCCTTTTAACTTGTATGACTATATTTAGCAGAAGCGACTAAGACAATAAAGTGGCAGATGAGAGCAGAAACACGGACAGTCTAAGGCACTGAGAATCTGGACAGGAAGGAGGAGGATCTTTGAGAGGCACCTGAAAATTGTTTCTCACAGTCAAGGGTGGCACCTGAGAAGACATTTATTGTCTTGAGCATTTTACTGTGGTATTAAATGAATAGCTATAAAATGCTTGCAGGGATGGTTCTTGCCTCAAACCCAGTATTAGAAGGGATGACAGAGGTCTGGGATTGGAGGGGAGGGTAGGCCAGTCAGATGGATCCTGCTGCTCTGTATCCAGCAGATGGGAAGTGAGATGGATGATGCCTGCTTTCTTGATACGGGCGAGTGGGCCAAGGCCACTGAAGCTCACGTCACTGGGCAAGCTGTCTATCTACCCATTGCAAGGAAACTTGCCTTGGATGTTGAACTTGATCCAAACATCAGAAAAATGGGTTCTTTCTCAGGCTTTCCTTGAGTTCTTAGAACTCTTGAGAAAGGTAAAGTAACATCAAAGAGCAAGCAAGTGAGGGTTGTTTGTCTGCTTGTTTTAGTAGTTTGATTAAAGTGTTGTTCAACACTGTTTGAACTACAGCTTTCCCTTCCTAATCCTGATTTGTCCCGTTTATGGTAACTAGTCTAGAAATGCCCGTATAGGCAACATAATCTCAATACAAGGGTCACTAATCAATCACTCTGAAATGAAGTCTTGGTGTCTTCCCAGGCTTGTCTAGATGTGAAGATGGTAGTGATAACATCGATGACAGATATACTGTAATTCTCAGGATCACATGCCAGTATCAGTTAATAACTTTTTTAAATCGATAGAAACCATGTCAGGTACAGATATATTCTAACATGTCATTTTCCACTAGAAAACGTTTTCATAGCAAGACTGTAGGGGAAGCATGGTTGAGTAGGTAAGAGCCTGGATTCTGAAGCCAAAAAGCCTAGATCTGAGCTTTTCCGCTTTTTGGTTTTGTGACTTTGAGCAAGTCACTTAACCACTCCTGTGCCTCAGTTTCCACATCTGTAAAATGGGGATAATAATATCTACCTCCTAGACTGATGACAAAATTAAATTTTCTGACATTATAATGCTGTATAAGTGTTAGCTGTTATTGATAATGTTTCTATTAATATCAGTCAGAGGAGTAGACATTCAGAATGAACCATTACTCTCCCAACTTCAGGTTGTGAACTTTACTAAAAGTTGTTATCAGGCACTGTGCTGGAATGTCCATTCTCACATGTGATACTCACTACAACCCTGTCTATTAGAGTGTTTTCTCCATTTTAAAGGTGAGGAAGATATGGCTCAGAGAACTTGAATAACATGCCTCATATGATATACAGCTTATGTGAACTTGATCTTGATTCCAGTGCCCATGTTTTCTTTCTGTACCATGTGTCCTCTTAGAATTCTTTGGGGGATAAGTAGCAAACTCCAAAAAAGCCAAATTTAAATGTGCATGTCAAGGCTGGAGTTTTGACAGTGCCCTGTGCTCTCCTCCCACTTTCCTTCCTTCAGGGGTTGCCTGAGATGGTTTCTTCTACTGTGCATCTTGCACTATGTGAACGTGCTAAGGAGGATGCTATGGAGAGAGAGGCAGCCTGTGTGGGCCCTGGTCTCCTCACCTCCCACCTGCCACGACTCCTCTACTGCCTCACTGTCCCTTCTGTCACAGAGCAGTCCAGCCTCTTGGGGTTCAAAATACCCATACGGGTACCGCAGCTGCTGAGAGCATTGGAAAGGAGCTGTCAAGACCCTCCAGAATTCCTTCTACACTTCCAGAGAGCCTAGTGTCTCCCAGAAAGTTTGAACGTTTGTTATTCTGTGACTGTCTCAGACTTTTTTGGATGCAGTTCATGGTTGTTTACATCTGAGAAGTTCTGAAAGTCTTCATAACTGCCCAGGCATCATTAAGATGCAGACAATTTCAAGATTGCACAACTCAACTTGTAAACGCGTGTCGAGATGACCCTGGCTCTTTATAGAGAAACCTATAAAGTCTCCACACCTTGGCAGTTGGACAGAATGTAGATTTGAAGATAACATTTTGGGACCTTATGGGAATCAACATTATTTTGCCTGTATGTTCCAACCTTCGCTTTCATTTGTGGTCCACTTCTCTTCATCCTTCATTACCACACCCTGAAATTATAGTTATTTGTAAGAACACGGATGTATATTCACATATATCAGGTTGTTTTTTTGCATATTGTATTCCAAGTCCATGCATGCAGAAAGACAATTACCACTCTACTTCAAGCTCACTGAGTATGCAATCACCACTCATTATTTCCCTGGTTCTCATCCCATTCACACCCTTATGTCTCAGAACAACAATGAATGGAAAGCAAGGTATGTTACAGGACATGAAGGGAGGAAGAAATCCAAGGACATGTGGAGGAATTTGAACCAAAGAGGGAAAATTTTAGGTGAAGATAGTTTGTCTGTGGAGCTCTCATCTGTGACGTTTGAGAAATTTTACTTTTTGTTAGATCCGTTTCTTAAATCATGATCCCTTGGGTCTGGCAGAAAGCTATAATTTTCAGAAGGTTAATTTCTACAAAAGCTTATGGTTATAGAGAAAAATCAATGTTTCTAGGCCCATGAATCAGAGTCTAAAAAGTCTGTTTGGATATTTAGTGTCTCGTAAAATGTAACACAGACAGAGACTTATGGAGTATCAGAGCTGGAAAAGATCATGGAGACCATGTGGTCCAACCCTTTGCTTTTATCAATGAGGCTGTGGAGCCCACAGAAGTTGAATGATTTATCCAGGTTACATGGCTACAAGGAGGGGTAGAGACTGAACTAGGAGAGACCTCCTTATGCCCAAGACAGTATATTTCCAACATTATCACATATTACTGATCATTTGGAAGCGTTTAAGCCAAAGTAAGAACCATGTATCATAAATGAGAGAATCTGAGCAACAGAAGAGGTCTTGGAGGTCATCTAGTGCTATTTCCCTCCTGATGCAAGAATCCTCTTGGTGACATCCTTGACAGACGACCACTAGCCTCTACTGGCTTAATGCTCATACCAGAAGCCCAGTACTTTACAAAGCAGTTTGTTTTGTCTTTTGACATCTCTTCATGTTGGTAAATTTATCACGACAAAAGGTCAAGTTCATATTTTTAAAGTATCAGTCCAGAAAGAGTGAGGGTGGACAGAGTGAATGGTATGGTATTAGTGATGGTGTGGCGTTTTACTCTTTTTCCTTTCTTAAAATAAAGATAATAATGCCTACTTTATAGGGTCATTGTGAGAATTAGAGCTACAGTTATAAAGCATCCACTATAGTGGCTGCTTAAAAAAAGGAACCCACATTGTAGTTATTATTGGCTTTGTGTCATCATGATCCCATTTTTTGAAATTATGACTACTAGAGCAACGGAGACTATGTCTAATCCTGCAAATATTTGAAGGCAGTTAGCACGACTTTCTAGGTGTTCTCTTCTTTAGACTAAATATTCCCTGATTCTTCGACCATTCTTTCTGGGATGCATTTTGGATGCCTTCATTGCTTTCATTCCCTCCTCTCTGTCAATTTCCCCCTTCAAATATGGTGGCCAAATGTGGTCAGTCCGACGTGCTCTACAGTGGAATAATTACTTCCCTCGATCTGGACATCGCACTTCTCTTCTAATAACCTAGATTTATGTTAGCATTTTTGGAGGCCAGATCACACAGTTGGCTCAAGGAAAACCCGAGTCTACTATCCAGAACATTAGCTATGCCTCCCAACATGTGTCAGCCGCAGAGTTGACAAGCACGATTTTTACATCTTCATCCAAGCTGTTGATAAAATTGTTGAACAGGAAAAGGCCAAAGGCTGAAACTCGAGGAATATCCCCCAATCCTTCTTGGCATATTGACATCCATCCACTGGTTTTGTGACATTGTTTTACCAGCTCCAAATCTATGCAACTATACGAGCAGAAATAACTCAGCAAGATAGAATCACTCTTTGTGTTTTTGAAATTGGATATTTAATTTATCCAGAGGTAAAATGCCATTCTTTTATCAATGAAGACAGGTTTTGAACCCATAATTGGGAAAATGTGAACTCAGACAATAATTTCATGTTTGAGTTACTATGTAATGCTTAAAGGAAAAAAAAATAGATCTCCTCTTAATATGAAATGATAATGCTTGCCTAATTGTTTATTTTTCCACCATGTTTTAAAGTTACCCTCTGGGTGTGGGACAAGGAGGCTGGAGAATGTGCAGATTTCATGTGTGGGGGGAGAAAGGAGGTTATTGAAGAATTAGAATATAACTTTTAGAATCTTTTTCTATCTCTAGTGGAAAGCACAGAGACAAAGAAATGTCTTAAAAATGGCGGTGGGGGAGGGTGTATTTTTCTAGTCTTTTTAATTCTTTTTAATGATTCTCAGAGAAGACTCTTAAACGTTTTTGGGTGGGGAGATATACTTCTTTCTCTCATTTAACATGCTTTACTCTGAAGAAGTGAAACCAGTTTATTTGTGCTGCAGCACAAGTCAATTTTTTCTTTTTTTTTCTTTTTTTTTTTTTTTGTGGCAGACATAAAGAACGGTTGTCACCACCATTTGAGCCAAAGTGCCCTAAGACTTGAAGGTCACTTCTTGGTAACTTCTTCCAAGGGATTATTTAATATTTTACCAAAGGCTTTACTTTCCAATCTACATGACATGTTTGTGGCTTTCTTCTTAGCGATGAGTCTCTCTATGTTTCTAGTCCAGAATCAAAGAAGTATTTTAATATCTAAAACTCTATTATTATGAACATACTTTGAAATTTCAAGGTAAATAAACAAGAACTTAGCACTCTGCAAAATTGTCCAGGGCATATAAGATAAGACTTCATCATATTGAATGTTCTAGGAATGTTAATTTGTGTTTCACTCATTCATTCCGTATTTTTTAAGCACCTATTGCATGCCAGGCACTGACTTAGACATTGTTGACACAATGGGGAGTAGAGTCAGATTTAGTTCCTCCTCTCATTGTGCTCACATTCTTGAGGAAGAAACAGATATTAATCAAATGATCAAAAACAATTGTAAACTTGTGGAAAGCACTATGAGGGAGAGGGAGATGGCACCCATCACTGGAGAGGTCAGGAAAGTCTTCACGAGATGCTTCATTTGAGATTTAAAGGTGCAGTCAGAGGAAGAACACAGGTAACAGAAAGCCCTGGGCTGAAATGGATTGTGGTCATTTCAAGGGCAGAAAAATTCCAGTCAGGTGGAGAGCAAGAGCGACAGTGGGATAAGATGAGCTGGAGAGGTAGAAGGGTCCCAGACAGGCCTTGGAGGTCACACAGAGAGGGCTGCTAGTGCTTCCTAAACCATGCAAAGCCATTCAGAAAGCTGGGGGTGCAGGCCGTGTAGACATGATCAGTTTTGCCTTTTGAGGAGATCACTGTGGCTATAGTACAGAAAAAAGGAGACAGGGAAGCCAGAGTGAGTGACAGATGACCGGTTATAAGACCACTACCTACTCCAGGAGAGGAGATGGTGGTGGTTGGGTTTAGGTTGGTGGAAGGAGAGATGGAAAGATAGAAAGAGATATGGGATGCTGAAGCTGAATTTGTAGTATTTGGAGACTATATATGGGGGTGATAGAAAAGACATATCAAAGGTAACTCAAAGGAGGTTCATAGATTTTATATTATTTTTGCGAATTCAAATATTTTTCATTTTAAAAATGAAATTGTACAGCATTATTGAAAACTTTTGGTAACATAGCACAACAGAAATAATTCTAAAAGAGATTCAAGGGCTATTATTGACAAAGTAGGTGGCTGTGAGCAAGATGAAAACTTTTGAGTATCTTTGAAAATCCAAACAATGGAAAAAATAATCCTTGTAATTGTTTACTTCAAGACCTAATTAAAGACCTGGGGAAGTATGTTTGTTAAGGTTCACTTTCAAAAGAAATAACACAATTATTTTTATTTTTATTTTTATTGTTTTTAGTTCCATTCTCCATGTCTCAAGACCCTATAAAAAAGAGCTCAAGAACTCAAGCATGTCCCTGCACTGCCACCCCAATACAAATCACCACGTCCTCTCATCTTACTTTAACCAACCACAATGTTTTCCCACATCAGAAAAGCCTTCCAGTGTCACAGAGGAGCTTGTGGGCCCTGTGTGTTTGTATGAGCCTGTTCATGCCTTTGGGGAACCCACGACAACACAGTCGGCTCACAGTCTCAGCCAGGTGCCCAGTTTCCATCTGGACTCGTGACAAACTGTGTGGTCAGGAGTTAGAAATCAGAAACCTGGGAAAGGTGCGGCGTGATGGACACAGCCACCCCAAATACCCTACATGTTATCACCATCATTTAACACATAGTGCAGGAAATCCTGTTCTTTGCAGAAGAACTTCAAAGAACCACTTCTAGTTCTCCTGGGGAACATTTATTTTTTTCTTTGCTAAACCCAAAGCGCAGACAGATATATATATTTTTTTCCTCTAGTAAATTGCTAGTGACACTTCATTTCTTTCCTGCCATCCTCAACCCGTTGTCCAACTGACCTCTTGAATTTGCATCCTCTGCTAGGCCGAAGCACTGTACCTGGCAGTTTACAGAGGCCCATTTGTTTATTTTGCTTTGCCCTCTACTTTTTCTTTCTTTTTGAGGTTCTGACCTTTTCACATTTCAGCCCCACCATGTTGATCTGCCCTCTTCAGCCTAAGTGTGAATCCTCTTGTCCCAATGACTTTCTTTTCTAGGAAGAGTTGTCTTTTAAGCCACTGGGCCTTGAGTATTTTACCTTACTTTTGAATTTTTAACAAAGAAGCCTTTAGTCAACTCATCAGAAATAAATACATGATATGAGGTCCCTTTCGTGACTTAGTTATCCCGTTTGTTTCTTCACTCATTTATTTATGCAATACCCGTTTACCAAAATACCTACCATGCTCCAAGCACCAAGACATAGAATTGTGAATACAAACATTTCTCATTCTAGAGGAAAAGACAGTGAGCAATCAGTCATTGATTGACAGACAATCAATCATTGTTCTATATTACACAATTCCATAAAATTGTCATGGACTGATTTTATGGAAATACGGCAGAAAGTTGCAACTCTTGCACGTGTGTTACGGGACCTCGGACACCCAATCGTCTCTTCCAGGCATCCATCCTCATTCCCCAGGTTGATGGGCTTGGATCACAGGTACCCAGATTATGATCTGGAAAACTAGTAGTTACCTGGTGGGAAAAATAGCAGTTGGCTACTCTTATGAGACTGAAAAAGAAAAAATTACCCGGTGTGCTTGTCATTCAAAGCAGGATGCCAAACGACTCTCCACTAAATCACAGTATTATGCACTTACTGCAGAAATCGGTTTCAAATGCAGTATATATCACACCAAGTCAGCGAAGATATGCGCTAAACGTCCCTGATGTAAACCTCACATCAGGATGGCGGCAGAGTGATTAGTGGACTTCAAGGTATTTTCTTATGTGCTTTACTCTTAGGGTGAAGGGTTATTTTTCATCTCCTCATAGCTGTAAGTTATAATAAGAAGAATGGACCCATGGCTCGCCAGAAGCCATCACTCTCTATTAGGTTGACATGACCGGATTCCCAGTTTTGGCCTTGGAGAGCTTGAGAATAGAACACTGACTTCTTCTGACCATTTTTCTCTGTCTTCTCTGGGCAGAACATCTCGATGCATAACACAGTTGGTGGGGCCATGGCGGGGCCCGGAGCTCACCAGCTCGGCAGCACCCGGATGCCCAACCATGACACCAGCGTGGTGATTCAGCAGGCCATGCCGTCACCCCAGTCCAGCTCTGTCATCACGCAGGCGCCTTCCACCAACCGCCAGATCGGGTAAGGGGACCTCCTCGGCTGTCTCTGGGTCCTAGCTGGAGCTCAGGGAATGTTCTGGATTTTCTCCTTGTTTCTAGAACTCGGATTGCATGAGACAGAAGTTGGTTTTCTTGGCTGGTGTGTTACTGCCTGGAGCGCAGGGTGATGTTTTCGATGGGAAAAGGGAGAGGAAGTCTCTGGTTGGTGGAAGATATTTGACCCTGACTTTAGGGGGAAAAGCAAGTCATTCCATGTCATTGTTTATTCTGACAAGATTCGTGAATTTTAAGATATTGCAGGAAACTCCACGGGTGCTGTGGAGAGCCCAGCATAGTTCTCAGGACAAATACCTGAGGATGGTGGAAGGAAGTTTCACTGGCCCCACCTCTTCTCCAGCAGAGTATGTCCCTCCCTTCCTGGGATCTGCTAAGCCCGTCACTTGCGTCTTCTGTATATTTCCACAGTCCTCCTATCATTCTTCCTTGCTTCTCTTCCTTGTTAATACTTCCTTGTTAGCTCTCCCCTCTCTGTGCATTGGTCCGCATTTGTTCTTGAAGTAGACAAAACAAAGAAAGCGGGCCATCTCTCTCTTATTTATGTATAAAAGATAGTACTGATGCATTGAGAGAAATTGGTAGTATGCTCCCAGCCCCTGTGTATTATGGGATAGAAAGAGCTCTCACTTCTAAGTGTTGTGCCATAGCTCTAGCTCCTGGCCACTCAGAGCCTGTCTGAGGGCCAGCGGGCTGGGTGTTACTCAGGAGCATCTTAGAAATGCAGAATCTCAGGCCCAGCTTCCTTATCTCCAGAATGAGGGTGGTATCTCTTCTTTCTACTCTCACAAGAGTGGAGTAAAGAGGAAATAAAAGATTTAAGAGCACTCAGGTTTTGGGGGAAAAAAAGATAATAACTTAAGCCAAAGAGTCATGATAAATTTATATTGCTGGCTATATTGCTGATAAATTCATATTGCTGAAAACTGGTTGCTCTATGTTCCCAGAGTGGTCTGTTTAACACAGGATAAGGAGCCTACTGTGTTTGGTGTATGCATCAGAATTTAGCTTGAATATTTGGTTGAATATTGGATACAGAGATTAAAAAAAAATTGGAAGCTGGCCCACAATTTGTCAGTGTGTTTTTCCCCCTTTATTTTTAATGCTCCTAAGAATTACAGACCAAGAGTGAGCACTAGTCCGGGGCTGGCTTCTTCCTCCCTCAGCCGCTCTGGAAGAGATAACTTACCTCTCATTTTTCTCAACTCATCAGGATGGGTTGTGGCATGGGAAGACCCACCTTAACAAAAAAGAGTTGTGGGCAGTGACGGTTTTGTGAGTTTGCCGTGGGTACATTTGCTTTCCCATTCAAGACATAGAAAATTAACCCTGCCATTTGAATGCCTGGCTTTGTCTGAAGAAGCCAACACTGAATTAGCAAGTGTCTCTGTTAAAGATTCCCTTTCTTCTCAGATGACCATGGGAGCAAATGTTGCCACCATCTAAAGCCAGAACCTGTAATATTCTAGGAGGGTGGGGCAGGTTTGTTAACGACGGCATCTTAATTTCAAGGGACTCCTTTACTCTAGTGGCTTGGCTTTGGGCAGACAATTCACAGTTAGGCCAGCTAATTATAATTATTTTATTTTTCTTTCAAGGGGAAAAAACATAAAATGTGCTAGAGTTTACTAGCGGTTTTACAGCATTCCTTCTCCCCTGGAGTCCTGCCTCTCCCCCAGCAGTCCCCAGCTACCCTCTCAGAGGCCCTCGGTGTTTGGCCATTGTTAGCACAATGCTGGTTTTTGTGAAACAATCTTTTAAGGGCGAGCACGAAATTCTACGATGGGTGTTGACTCTGTTGATAATTTACCCAGCTGCCCCAGGGCTGTGCAGTTGGGTGACATTTCTAAGCTGTGTCACTATGCCTGGCTGTGTGGGGGTGTTTTCCCGGGATGTGTGACCTCCTGACCCACTCTATTTTCTCATTTATTCTCAGTCCTGGGGTGTTGTATGTCTCTCCTGGTGTGTTCCAGGAGATAATTGTCACTTTTAGGACTCTGTCTCATTGCCAGACTTGAGGGAGGCTGTTTCTTTTCTTCAGATTCTTCCCTGTCACGCTGAACCATGTTGATTTCAACCCACACATCCTGTCATTTCCATTTTCTCCATGTGACCCATCCAAAACCTTGCCCGGATGATTGTGGGGACTCAGCAAGGAACAACCCAGCCCATCTCACCAGTGCATTCGGAATAAAACTCTAGGTGGTAACATTTGGGGATGGTTGACTCTTTTATTTCTCTCAGCAAAGAGGAAATGAGTACTTATTTTAAAACATGAGTTCCCTCTGGAGACTGTGTCTTTAAATGAGCATTTGAAATTGCAGATAGATTTTTTCTTGAGGCTGCACAGAACCATATTGTAGTAATATTCTGATTTTTATCACAACCTCAAATATTTAAGTGTCAAAATCTGGCCAAGCCACCTGCAAATGTTTGCCATGGCAACTGGCCAACGAAAACAGCAAACAGCAATGAAAGTCTTCATTCGGGCTTGCGCTTAAGCTGCATCCAGCCAGCGGGGCTGGGACCCACCTGTGCCCACGCACGGTGCTCTCTTGCTGTGGCCAGTGGGTGTGTTCATAACTGCAACTTTGTGGGAGAGGAAGGGGCCGCCTGTCTCCTGCTCCCCGTCTTTCCTCCTCTTCCACCAGTGTTCGGCTTCTGCCGCCAACCCCACTTTTGCTCTCCTTTCTGCCCCCTCCTTTCATGCTGTATTTAAGCTGAGAGGCTTGAATGTGTTGGGGGTGGTACTGACGTGAAGAACCAGGCCATGGGAGCAGTGCCCGTTCTCAGGGAAGATTTGGGGAACAAAGTGGATGCATCCTTGTGAGCATTTGATTTTCATACTTCCTGAGCAGGCACTTAGCCAAAATAGACCAGTATGGGTGGAAATGCAAAAATCTGAAGAAATAAGGTTGGCAGTAGATAGATAAGCAATGCGGGCACTTCCCTTGCATCTCTTTTCACCCTCTACCATGCTCTGTGCCCAGTTCTGTCCAAGTAGTACTGCTCTCCCGATAGAAACGGAAGGCGAGTATAAATATCCCAAATTGCACTCGTGTGGTTAGGCAGGCTAGAAAAACACACAGCACTAGCGAGTGTGGGAGGCATCCCCAAACTAGTGACTACTTGTGCTTAGTCAAACTGGCAGACACTCTGTCGGGAAGAGTGTGTTTGGCTGATTGATGCGTAGCATTTTAGGAGATAAGTTTTCCAGATTGGAAAAAAAGAAAGTAGCGAGGCATGGGCTGTGAGGGAGCAAGTGAGATGGAAAACAAGCATGTGTTAAATATAGATGAAATCGATTCAGCCTTGGACCGAATATGTGGCAGATTCCGAGATCTCCACTCCAGTCATTTTTATTAGATATCGTGTAACAGGCTCATTAATTCAGGATCAAGCCAGCAAAGCCTGGGAAAAATCGTAGATGAGCAGGTAGTAGTAATGCAAATTCTCTCTTTCTCTGTCTCTTATTCTTTCTCTCACTTCCTCTCTCTCTCTCTCTCTCTCTCTCTTTCTCACTGTTCTCACATGAGACATTTTCGTAGGAGCCAATCATCAGTTAGGTCCCAGTTTTTCTAAAGAAGTCTATTTCTCTTTACGGAGTAAATGAGAGTGGACAATGCGTGTTTGGTAATTCTTCAGAAGGGCGATGAAGATAACGTGGAGTGTGGAGTTCTACAAGAACAGATATCAGTACAGAGTTCTGACAGCTCATGGGAGCCACTGCCAAAATATCCCACAAACTTTCTTCCTGTATTCTTCCTGTTTTCAAAATGTTCTACAGATGTAATTTTCTGTACTGAGTCGGGAAAATGTATAAATTGGTTAAATTATTGGTGAAAATTATTTGACAGTAATTGTTTACAATGAGAGTGTGATAGGCCTAACATCAGAATATACAGATGTTCCTACCAAGACTGCTATTTGGAAAAATGATATCTGGCCCATTATGGACTATTCTAGGTAATATACCAGGAAACTCGAAAATCTGTTCAACAGCATGCACATGTGAAGCCATTTGTATATGTAACCTCTCTCCCTGATTTTATACCAATTAGTCCTGGCACATATATGTTTATGTGTTGTGTAGCTATATTACCTATTTGGTCATAAACTCTATCTACATGGGGCTATAGCCAGGCAATATAGATCTAATACTAAGCCAGAAATTTATATAAAATATTACAGAAGCAAATCTTGTTTAATGTGAAAATAGAAAGGAGCCAATGCCTATCATAAATTGAACTTTCTATTATCCTTTCTGTACCTCTTTCTCTCTTCTCTTTGCAATCCTTGACACTACACGTCATGCAGAATATCAGGTGTAGCTCAATGAACATAATTAAGGAAAATTATTAATAATAGTAGTAGTAGTAGTAGTAGTAGCAGCAGCAGTAGTAGTAGTAGAAGAAGAAGAAGTAGAAGAAGAAGAGGAAGAGAAGCTTATTACATTACATCTTAGAACTTGTTAATGTCAAAAGCAATGCCACCTTTCCTGCTGAGGAAAGTCAAGTGGCTCTGTTGTATGAGTTAGTGTTGCTGCTTGAGGTGTCCCTTGATGTGGATATGTTAATGGATTCAAGGGTTTTTGTGTCACTGTTGCTCTGAAGTAAGAAAACAACAAAAAGGAGAGGGATCAGTAAACGACAGGCATGGTTCAAAGAAGACTTAAATAATAAGTGCTTTACGGTTTAAGAACGTGCTTGCCCAATAGGTGCATAGCCGTATAAATCCATTATTAAGAGTTTTCTTAAACTCCACAAACCAAGAGCATGATTAAGACTGCCGACCACAAGACAGCTGTCACTGCCCACCACGGGCTAATGCCCACGACATCCAGGCCAGTCTTCTTCCTGCAGAGGCAGCAGGCCAGCAGGTCCCAGGTTGTCACTGGCCCACGGCCCTTCCCCAGGACAGCTCGAAGCCCTCTTTGAGTAATTCAGGCCAGAAGCCATTATTTCCTGCCTTGTGTTTTGCTGAATATCACGGCTATGAACATTGCTTTATTGTTGGAAAGTTGCTGGATCTTTCACAGCCCTGAGAACATTTACGAGGGCCCTTCAGGGGGATGCTTTCTGGGAGGGTTGATGGACTTAACCATATGGCTCCCGTTAAATCCCATGCAGAGCCTTGAGAAATTACCTCTGACAAGGGGGCCAGCAGCCTTCCACTCATGGAGTTTTATGTGTGGAACGAAACATTAAGTACTGATACTTGAGGAAATATAAGGTTTCTTAACATTCAAGAGTCATAACACCACATGGTATTGTGGCCAGATGAAGGGGGCAGAGCCAGAACTCCGGAGCACAGAGCTGTGTTTTCCAAAAAAGCAGAAAAATAGCCCTGTTCTCATCTCTGAATCTGCCTCTTGCCTCTGATTCCTCAGGCAAGCCTTGCGTTTCCTTGGTGTCCCAGCTCCTCACCTGGAATATAGCTCAGACTGCTGTTAACAAAACACCATAGACCCAGTGTGTTTCTCTCTCGCAGTTCTGAAGGCTGGGAAGTCCAAGGTCAAGGTGCCGGCAGGTTTAGTTCTTGGTGAGGGCCCTCTTCCTTCCTTGCAAAAGGTTGCCATCCTGCAGTGTGCTCACCTGATCTCTTTGTGCAAGTGTATGTGGAGAGAGAAGGAGAGGGAGGGAGAGGGAGGGAGACAGAACACACTCTGGTCTCTCTTCTTCTTCTTATAGACACTGATTCCATTATGGGGGCTCACTCTCATGACTTCACCTCCACCTGATTCCTTCCCAAAGGCCCCCCCGATCCTGATAGCATCACATGGGGGCAGTCAGGGTTTCAACGTAGAAATATGGGAGGGGGTGCAAACATTCAGTTTGTAACAGCTAGTGTACATGGGAGAGAAAACTGGAGGTCACTCCTCAATGGCTCAAACTTTTTGTTAGAAAAACCCTTGATCAGTGAGAAGAGAAGGAAAGAAACCAACATTTATCCGACATCTACTGTGTGCCAGTCACTAATCTAGCTTTGCATGTTCTTTCCTATAATTCTCCAAGAGCCCGGGTAGACACCATTTACTCCAGTTTTATTGCCCAAAGAAGAGAAGCAACTTGTCCAAAGCCATTCAGCAGAGTTCTCAGCACAGGTCTGTTGGGCTCCAAAGCACATGCTTCCCTATGTTCCTGCCCATAGCAGCCCAGAGCCATAAGAGACGCATGGATATGTCTGACTGTTTCGAAGAATCGTCTGCCCTCTGGAGTTGGCTAGTGCCATCTGTCTGGTTACGGTGTGAGGAACTTCTGTGCTTTCACACACCTGCAGGCTGGTCGAAGGCAGAGGCGGACACACTGAGTTGCCAGCAGCTGCTGCAGCCCTTCAGGAAAAATATACAGGAGTTTCCTAGCTCTACAGAAGAGGAGATCAGGGACTGTGCCAAGCATGTGTGTACAGGGAATGGAGCTGTACCTGGGAGATCTCCCAGCCACATTCCTTCATTTTTAAGAAAACCTAAGTCACCTCAGAGAGTGACTGCCCTTTCGCCAACCATTTGGTGGCCCCATATTTGGCTTCTTGGTTTACAGGAAGATCTGCAAGCTCCACCCAGATGAAATGTGACTTCCAGACTTATCCTGATTCCTGCTGTGGGTAGGCAACTTTGCCTGTGACCTCCTCTTAGAGGAAGATTTCATTTCTGGGTCAGACGAAAACAAGTCTTGCTCACAAAGTTCCCAAAGCTTCCATATAAGTGTTTCTCTGTATATCTCTCCCTCACCCCCTTTTAGAACAGATAAGCACAGACGAGGGTCTGCTTCTAGAGCAAATAGCCCACGATTATTCAGTCTGTGTCTATAGTAAATCTAGATGTCGGTTCTTTTGCATAGCATGTCAAAAAATATACACCTGGAAAACAAGAGCTGACTCGGAGCCAAACCGTGTCAGGTCAGAGCAGAATCTTGGAAAAGTATTGACTGTGGGTTCCGAAGTCATGGGTTTAGGATAGTTCAGGCCCTGCCATCTGATAGACTTACAAGCTTGCCCAAATACTCACCTTCTCTGGACCTCAGTTCCTTTATGTGTGAAAGGTTACCCAGCTGAGGACAAGTCAGTCCCAGCAACAGCATCCTCACTCAGTGCTTCTTTTCTGTCTCAGATACACTTTTGGTTTATTTTCCTCCAGGAGCTGAGTTTGATGGGAGTTCTAGATGATCTGAGCTCCATGATGTGTTCACATACCTAGTAGGTGAGAACAGAATAGGGCTTGGGGAGGCTTGGGAAGAGGAAGCCAGTGCAGTTGAAGAGAGGGGTCTTAACACGAAGCCTGAGAGATCTGACTTCCAGGCTCAACTCCTATGTGAATAACAAGTTCACAGTTCTGTCGAGTGCATCCATTTTACAGTTGAGTGAAGTGAGATTCAGAGAGTAAGTGACTTGCCCTGGGTCATACTGATAATGGTGAGAACCGGAACTAGAGTGTGGTGTTGGGGACCCCCACCAGGGGTGACCCCCGGAACTAGAGTGTGGTGGGGTCACCAACACCACACTCTCTCTCAGGTCCAAATGGACCTGTAAAATGGGGAGATATCACTGGAAGATCCACCAAGGATATCCAACACTAAAGAGCTAATGATTTTCATAACAAGTTCAATTCTGGAAACTACGCGGCCAGGAAAGTTCTGTGGGGCTCAGCTCTGAGTGTGTGACTATGTGTAGTTTCCTCCTTCGCACTAATGTCATCAAGAAATGGTTCTGTTATGCTCACATGGCTAAAAGTGGCTTTTGTTGGAGATGTAACTACAGAAAATTCTAAAACAATAGCACAACAGTAAAAGGTGTGAAATAAGCCCAATGCAAGAAACTTAGACAAAGATCTGGCCATATGCAGTTCTATAGGAAATTGCAATTCACTGTCTTCTATTCCAGCATGGTTTTGGGGTTTCCTTTGTGGAAGACACAGAACATAGGGCTTTAGTTTGCATCAATATTTAGTGTCTTCCTAGCGGTAAGCCTTGGGTGAGGTGTCATGTAACTAAACATTGAATGTTGACGGTATGTATTTTTCATAACACAAAATGCATCTTTCCATACCTATCACTACCACATTTCATTCATGGGGACCCTGTGTTTCCTGCCTTTAAGGTCAGAAGCATGAAGGCCTAGCTGGCTCACTCTAGGTTTACATGACACATGGCTCATGGTATGGTGTTTAGAGAGTCCCAAGACCAAGTTTAACCATTCCTTGAAAAATGAGTGCCAGAAGGGTATTAACATGGGAAAATGGTGAGTGTGTGCAGTGAAATGAACTTCGTAAAGCAGAGTTGACCCTCTGGAGCCAGAAAAGCACTTTGTTCTTTTGAAGACTGAACATGTCTAACACGGCAGTGTCCCAGTGGGCGTTTCTGGTCATTCATCGTTTTCAAATTCTTCAATACTATGTTTCATAAAATGTAAATAACTCTGTATGATCTGATTGATAAGTAGGTTCTGAGTTAGGAATTTGCAGATAGCTAAGAATGCCCATTGTATATACCATGGATTCATATAATTGGACATTTGGGGAATTGAAAGATAATTGATTGAACAGTTTCTCTCATGTGTTATGTTAGACCAAATGGGTTTCTCTACCATCATTTTTTGTAACCTCCTTAGTGAGGATTTAGTTCAAGGTTATACAAACTCTGTGCACATTTTACCTTTGCTTGGGTGAGAATGGCACAGAAACATTTGATTTGGTCTTGAACTTTGGATGTAGAGATGATACTGATGTTTATTTGCATACAGAGGGAACCCTATTTCAGTGAGGTGGTGCAAACCATTGCTGGGGTGATGGGAAGCCATGGATGGCAGTTCTGATTCTGCCACTCACAAGCCTAGGACTTCGAATAGTCCTCTTTGGGCCCTACTTCCACATCGTATAAAAAGGACGTGCCCTCTTCTAATTTAAGGAATTCATTTGTTTCCTCATCATGACTAATACTCTACCACATGCTGCTTGGCTGATATGAATTATGGAAGAAGAAATTTTATAAAATAGATACATTCCTCTTTAGCAGGAGATCTAGTAATCTATTTGTCAACTATGTTGTGCTTTTGGTAAATATCAACATAAAATTCCTGTAGAGTAATAAACATTCTTAATGGCACCAGACACATTGAAAAGAATTTAGAGTTTTATAGTTTTCCCCCCTTTGGCAAAGTGTGTCTTGGCTGGTGAATAGGCCGGTGAAGTCTGTAAAATGATAGGACCCTTGTGGGCGTGGGGTAGAGACATGCCGGAATGTGCTTGGGTTGCTTTTGCAGAGTTGTAGACCTTTGCAGAGAACAGATGGCCCCAAACATCTTTGAAATGCCAGAAATGACTTCCTGAATAACAATATGCCCTTCACGTGTTGGTTCAGATATGGTCATTCACAAGCCTAATGCACAGCACTTTACAGCTGACCCCCAGTCTGTTATTTGTAGTCCATAGAATCCATAAACATTTTCTATGCAGGTAATCATGAGAGCCACCACAACATACACCCCTACCCAAGTCACCAAGCCATGGAACACTTGTCAAATACAAAATGCTCTCAGAATCTCTAGGGGCTGGCAGCCAAGCACTCGGCAGACTCTCAGGTGACATTTCCTCTTACTTTCTTCAAAGTCTTGCTCCAACTGAGCACCTGAAGAGGGAAGCATAGAGTGTTACAGAGAAGCAGAGGCAGCTTTGCTTTGGTACTGTCGGGGCGGTGTGAGTGGAGCCATGGTGATGAACCTACGAACTCAGCGAAGCCAAAGTCGACCTGTAAAGTCTCCCTCTAGCCCTGTGTTGAAACAGGCTCTATGGTTAATAACAAAAACTGAGCAAAAATACAACTTCAGAGATGTGTATTTCAAATTATAGCTTCTCTAAAACATTAAAAGAGTGGATTTCAAAATAATTTGAACTTAACTCTGTGCTGTTAAGGGAGACCAGGGAATTTTAATGTCAGCGTGCAAATGAAAATTATCTCTGCGTGTGTGTGTGTGTGTGTGTGTGTGTACGCATTTCATATTTTGCTTTACTAGAATGTGATTTAGGTCATTTAACATTGATATAAACTTATTGAAAACCCTTGAAGAATTCTTCCAGATGTATTCTGGGTATTTTACGTAACATGGTTTTTATAATGCCCTGAATGTCCTTTATAATCTCCCTCTTAAATGATAATAAACTGTACCAGAACCTTGGAACCACTTTTAAAGAACAACTATATTGACCGACAAGCATAAAAAGGTTAAAAAGGAAAAAAAAACTCATGTAGATTCACATTAGCTTCAGAAAAATTGAAACAATTCCTCATTATCTAGAAAATAACCCTTTGGTTGATAGGTAATGTTTTTAGGAGGAATTACTTTTTATTTTTCTGACGTTTTGACATCACTGGTATGTGAGGTAAGATATGTGAGTGCTAATGCTGATGTCCCTGGAGGGTGGTGACAGCCAGGTCTTAGAGTGGGGAAGGGGTGTCAGCTCAGGTGGTGATTCCATCCCTGCAATAAGGAGGGTGAATGTTTCACAAAACATGGGCTACGGCGCTAACAGTGGGCTTGGCCTTCAATATGGTTGTTCTTTAAAAGTGGATGAAGGCTTCAAACTATCAGGGGATGCCGATTTATCGTGGAAGTGCAGTGGAGATGGGAGGGCACTCATTTAACACGACTTTCTTTCCTTCCTTAGTCTCTCCATCTCTCCTTCTTTTCTTTCCATCTCTGCTGGAAAGAAAGGAGGAATACATCAAATGATTCATGTCTGTCATTTCACCATGGCTCTGGCTGTAAGTGTGGAATTGGAGAAAGTTTAACACTTTTTTTTTAAGCCCTTCTCCCAAAAGTTTAAAACTTGTAACTAGGAGGAAAATGAGGTGTGTATATGGGGCCGGGGGCTGGTCAATTGCTAGGCATGTCCCAATCCCCTCTCATAGTATGGAGAGTTGCTATTTACTTAATTTAGCGCTCTAGTCAAGTACTTTGCAAGAAAATAAGGAGTGAGTTTGTCCAGATTTTTTTTGGCAAGTGTGTGTGTGTGTGTGTGTGTGTGTGTGTGTGTGTGTATGTGTATGTATGCTTGTGGGTGTGTGAAAGAGACAGATACAGAGACAGAAACAGAAATGGAGACAGAATGAGAGAGAGAGAGAGAGAGAGAGAGAGAGAGAGAGAGAGAGAGAGAGAGAGAGAGAGAGAGAGAGAGAGAGAGAGAGAGATTGAGAGATTTTTCCAAAAAGAGTATGTGAAACTTCGGCTGTCCCACTGAAGCCACAGACAGCCAACCCTATAGTGGGTCTGCCGCGTTCCGTAATTATTATTGCCATTAGGAATAATTATTATTTGCTTCGTTGAGTTGGCAGTTTGGAGCCTGTCTGAGACAGAGGCTTCTCACAGGAGCCACAGAACACAAAGGACCGAGCCATCACCCACAAGCGCTTCAACATGTTGGGACGACATCCTCCTCTCGGCTCCCTTCTGTGGGTTTCATACACCCTGAGCTTCAAACCCAACGAAACATTCATCAGATACAAAACCAGCACAAAACAGCCGGCAGTCAGAAAGCTTTTCTGATTGGATGTTGGAATCCTTGGCTTTTCTCAAATCTGGAGATGAGAGTTCTTTTCATGCTGCTGAGTTCCTTTAATTAAAAATAGAAAAATAAATAATAAGATGGGTTTTTGGTGAGAGGCTGGGCATAAAATGGCATGAGAGGAAAATGTAGATGAAAAGGAGGAACACCCAACAGAAAAGCAACGAGCTTATTTGGCACACAGAATATCTACAGCCTTAGCTTTATGTTTTCCTGATTCGTTTTGCCTCCTTGCACACAAACTCTAGTTCTAGATTCTGTGTTATTTCCTCTTTCTTTTGCTTTATCATTTAAAATAGCTGCACGGGCATCCCTCACACCCTTCTTACGATCGCAGGTAGAATGCAGCCAGGTATTTTGAACCAGTTGAGGGCTCGCAACAGAAGCTGTGCTTGGCGAGAAGGGTCCCCAAGTCATCAAAGAAAAAAAAAAAAAGCATGACACGATGTTCTTCCAGCTGTTATTTTTCCCATAAGATTTCACTGGGTCCTTGCCAAGGTCTGTACCAGTCACAGGCCTGCGGGCGCTTAAAGAGAATAACACACACCCATAAGTGTGGGTGTCTGTCCCCTCCCTTTAAACCTCTTCCTCCCAGGGTGGGTGTTTGTAGCAAAAGCTGCTGAATCAGAAGCAGAAAAAATACCCAACGGCCTCCAGTGGACACGTCAGACCCGACACAATTGAGTGAATGTCAGCTTTGTCTCCACAGACACCCAAACAGTCTGTCCTCCATCTCAAAGGCAACTGGGAACTGGGATTCCTAGACAGGGTCGGGGAAAACCAGCGTGACCTCTCTGGGTATGAGGGGAGGCGCCATGTCTGCGTAACAAATATCCCTCGGTCGGTCAGAAGTGGAGGCGACTGGGTGTGGGCCTCCTCCCTGATGTGGTGCCCAGACAGGGCAAGCAACGGGAAGCCCCTCCCTCATCTGAGGCACTGGAAAGTGACTTCTTTTATTATTACACTTCGTTAAACAGGTTCCTTGGGAGAGTGCCCCTGTATGAACAAGAAATGAGTGAAAGTTTCGCTGAAGTGATTTCCAGGGATTTGTGGTCCTGGGTATTACGTGCAAGGAAAATGGTTTAGAGGGAGATTATTACAAAGGAGCATGCCTATGTGCGTTTTCATAAAAGATGGCAACATAGTTCTGTAAAGAAGAAGAAATCCTGCGTTTTCTCAGTGGTCGTAAAGCCCATGTTAGGTAAGATTTCCTGAGAGTGTAGGATGGCTGCTTTTTCATTTTTTTTTTTTGTATGTTCTAGAAATTTAGAGGTGGAGAAAGGCCAGGGAAATGACTTCCATCGGCATTAGGTTTACAAAAGGTGAAACCTTAATTTGTTCATTTTCTGTGGTGACCTTCACAAGAATCCACATGTTTTACAAAGTCGTGTGTCGTGTTTGGTTTCTCTCAGGCCTTAATAATCATTGTTGCTTTTTTAGTTTAAAGATTCTGTCGCAATAAGTCCCATTTAGCCCTCTGATAGGAAAGCCTTGTTTTAAAGGCATTTCTAGAGAAAGCATTTAATCCTTCATGTTTTCATAATAGATTTCTCTGGAAGACTGGGAATTTTCCGAGGTCTAATGGTTATATTGGCTTTTATAGAGATGGGCCTGATGTTTCTTCTGTCAAACACTGTTCCTCCATTCATTGACTTAATGCTAGGCCCTTTTCTCTATAGTCAAGCAGTGAAAACAACTCGCAAATTCTGTTAGTTATTCCGGAGTGAGGTGTGCGGTGATTTTGAGGGGAGCTCCCAAACAGGGCTGGGTGCGGTGAGAGCCTGGAGTCGCGTTAGATGGCAGCCCCTTAGGGAGAAGAGGTGACGTCACAGTCTGGCATATGACAACACCAGAGGAACAGTTGTTTTCTCAGCTGCACAGAGATTTTCCCTTTAAAAAAGCCCACGACCGCCTGGGATACAAGATGAACAGCTAGAGCCCAGCGCATTACAGTGAGTTACCCACGACCAATGCTCTAAAGATGTATCATCAGGCTATGGGCAACTGGAATCCACCGACTGGGCCCTATAGAGCCTGCCCGGGGGCTGTCAAAGATGAGGGGACGTGGAGATCGGCCAGCGGGGCGCCTCGTCTTCCAGGGAGCCCCCGCCCCCACCCCGGAGCTGTTCCACATGTGTTCACTTCATTGAGTTTCTACACAAGCATTTCTTTCAAGAAAGCGTTCTCTAGCAAGAAAAAAATAAAGTTGGGAAACTACCGAAGTAGGAGATTCTTTCCTCCCTGTGGGCTGTGCGAGAAGAAGGGAGTTCCTGGGCAGGCTCATGCTGGCGCCATCCTGAAGAGCGGTGGAGAAACGGTGCCACGCGAAAAGTGCGTGAGGTCGCAGAAACACTTCGTGGTTTCTGAAGCCATGGGGGTTTCCGGGGGGGGGGGTGGGGGAATAAAACAGGAAAGAACGTTGCACAGTTGGATGAGAGGGAAGAAGGTTGCAGAAGGGGAATGTAATGACCTCATGGGAATCTGCACGTTTCAACCCCTCAGGAGAAGGTAGGACGACGACGACGAAGGGAAGTAGATTGCCTCGCTCCCTTCCTTTAGGCGGATGCACAGACGTTTGCGATCACAGGTCTGAGGCACCCAGGCCCAGGAGGCCAGACAGGCAGCATGAGCAGGTGGAGAACCCGGGGGACTTTGCTTCACCCCACCCCCCACCACCTTCAATCCATGGACCCCTCTTTCTCAGTTTCACGCTCTGCGATTTCGCTATTATTTTATTCTCCCCTCACAGTTTCGCCTCTCCCATAGTGCAGCCTGAACCCTGCCTCCTGGTGTCACTAGAAGAATGTAATGGCTGCTTCCTGCAAAGCCCCTCGGGACCACCCCTCACCTCTTCCTTCACAGGCTCAGCAGGTCCCTTCTCACAGGCAAGACTCAGCTATTTGCATCTTTAACGACTGTACATATGATGCTAATGTTGCATTGTGTCCCCAAAAGAGACACGTTGAAGTCCTAACCCCTGAGGGCACTTCTGAATGTGACCTCACTTGGAAAAAGCATCTTTGCAGACGGAATCAAGGTAAGATGAGGTCGGAGTGGGTTACGGCAGGCCCTAAACCCAGTGACTGGTGTCCTTATGAGAAGTCATGTGACCGCAAAGGCAGAAGTTGGAGGGATGCATCAGCAAGTCAAGGAAAGACAAGTTTTGCCGGCAACTGCCCAAAGCTGGGAGTTCCCTTCCAGCCTCAGGAAGGAGCCAGCCCTGCGACACGTTGATTTCAGACTTCCAAACCCGAGAGAGAATAAACGTCCGTTGTTTTCAAGCCACCCCGTTTGTGGCCATTTGTTGCAATAACCCTAAGAAACTAATCCATGTTATGGACCTATTTGCTTTGCCAACAGAATTGTGATTAAGAAAAAATTATCACGCCATTCTTCTTTGATTCAACCGTAACAGATGTACAGATAAAAAAAAATTAAGAGTAAAAAAGCTAACTAAAAATAAAAATAAAATGAGTCTGGAGAACTGGAATCTTGTTGGAGCTGGGAACTGTTTGGTGGGTCACCCCTAATTCACCATTTGTACGAAAGGGAACAAAGAGGAATGCTCTAGAGCAACAGATCCGCCATTACTGTCTTCTGAGAAAAGGTGTTACTAGAGATGTATTTTCCCTTGACTGCAAACCTGCACTGCCATAAAAATCCACTTTGAGGCGAATGGGGGAGAGTGTGGTTTTTCTTTAGCCATGCGCGTTCTGCTCGGTGGTATCTGCTGGATTTTGAAGCACACTCTTACTGTTGATTAAGATGTCTACCCTATAATTTACAATGAATGCAAGATCAGCACTGCATGTAGGTATAGGGGCCTTTGAGCTCAGCCTTCTAGAAGTTTTTAGCAGCTAAGGACATTCCCTGAACATTGAAGACAAGGGTACCAGTGGCTGGTCTGAGCCCAGGGTGATGGGTTGTGTGTGTGTGTGTGTGTGTGTGTGTGTGTGTGTGTGTGTGTGTTTTCAGACAACTGAGTTTAATCACCAAGAGATTTCTTTTAGGCAGTGCCTAATTCCTTTCAGCCCCTCAGCCCGCGGCTGGTGCTCGTTTTCGTGACTGATCAGTGTTTTAGCTGCTGTTCTCCTAATACATGTTTTTGAAAAAGGACGCAGCTCATGTGGCAGCACTGTTCTTTTGATCTGTTAACTTTTCTTAATTCTTTTTGAAGCATCCTTCTGCCTTCTTCTCTGGCTCTGAGTGATTTAAAGGAAAAATCCTGGAGTTTATATGCTCCAAGAAACCTAATGCTCCAAGAAATTTAACGAAGCCCACCACCGGGGGTGTGAGATGACCACCCAGAACGAGAGCCCGCTCAGATGACAAAAGCAAACAGACATATACCTGTGTGAGGCCACCATGGAGTAGCAGTTTGTAGCCTGTACATACCTGTGGAGGTGGGACTAGACTAACACTTAATCACACATTAGAAAATTTCGTATTTTCAGTCAAGGAAGTTTGTTCTCCCCTCAGTATAATAGATAAAAAGGATTCTCCTTGCCTCTTCCTCCCCTCCCCTTTGCAGCTTAGAAACTTTGTGTTTTGGGACCCACAGTGATCCTGGGTTTACTTTTTCTTAATGGGCTCATCAAATCATGATGTCACCTTGATTCCCTTAATATTTTTAAAAACCAGAAAATGCAAGCGATTCCCCTAGCCAAACCATCGAGTCAATGCGAAGTGATACCTCTCACAGCTCGTACCACTTGAGGTCTTCAGCCTTACTGCCCAGAACTCTGGTTGGGTGTTTTCCAAACACAGGTATCCCTCTGAGTCCTGACGAAAGCCCCACAGGGAAGCATGGTGGCTGGCGTGGCAGGCCGAGAAGGGGAGGAAGCAGAGAGTTCCCCAGAGCAGCTCAGAACTCTGGGAGAAATCAGGATGTTCTCATAACGTTTGTAAAATAATAATAACTGTAAAGATTCCTCCTGCAGTTCAGCTCAGTAAAAGCTATAGTATCATTGTCTCTGCCAGCCCTCGGATAACCCCCATCTCTCCCCACCTGAGCTCGAACGCTGAACTCTTTACATGGCTTATTCTTCCCTTTCATAGCTTTATCGCCTCCATAAGAAGTAGAGAATGATAAGGGTAAAGAAAAGGGGTCAGAGTAATATAATCACAATCCCCAGCAAGCGTTCTCCTTTGGCGTGATAGAGAAGTGGGGAGGCAGCTCCAACTTTGAAATGATTAAAAAGTTCCAATCGAAATACAAAACAAGTTTTAATTTAGCAAGTCTTCAAAAAAAGTGGTTTGTAAGCAGACTTCGGTAATAATCACAGTCTGGCTAGTAGCAACAAGTAGGAAAGAATGGGACATCCCAGCATAGCATCCAGGCATGTTTGTCCATCCCACAAACTACCATCAATTTTCCCAACTGCCTGGCCCAGAAGGGCCGTACCCTGGATGCCCTGGCAGCACACCACAGGGCATTTCTGACGGTCAAAACCTGACCTGAAGTGGGGAGAGTGGTCCAGCCATTGCTTCTGGCAGTGAGCTTCTTGCTCTGTGACCAAATGATGATAACATAAGATTATCTCAAATGTTATTGTAAAAGATGAATAGTTAAATCCGCAGGATTCTAAATGGTTCAGTTATTATCTACACTTGGCTTTATTCCAAAAAAAGGGGGGAAAAAAGAAAAGAAAAGATTGAGGAGATGTATAGAAAGTACAATACACCAAAAAAGTTTAAAAAAAATCTATGTACGAAAGGAAAGCAGTGTGGAGAGTTCTGAATGAAACTGAAAGACACTGAGATGGTGCTGCTAATGATATTTGTCACTATTGCCGTCATCTTTTGAGTGACATTTGAGTCTGAATCTGCTGGTGCAGAGCGCTTCCTGCAGTAGCCACAGACTCTCAGAGAAGACATGAAGCTCGCCTCTGGTCCCACGGCGAACGTTTTGAGGTCTATGCTCAGCCTTCTCCTAGCCATCGACGCTGTGCGTCATCAGCGTGCTGTTTTGGAACATGTGTTAATGAGCACTGAAGGAGCAGGCCAAAGGTAGCAGGATTCTTGGGGAGTTAAAAAAAATAAGTTTTGTAAGACTAAGCAGGCCATTGTGGAGGTGGACTGGCGGGGGGTTTCGGGGGGAGGGCAGACTCATATTAAAATCCTGATATAAAGTTCTAAGTGATGAATAAGAGGCTTAAATACATAAAGAGCGAGGCTAAATTTGGACCAATTTCCTGTGAAATCTCTTGTGTAATATTTTCAATTTGTGCTTGTTTAATGTGGTTTATTTTCCTAAGGTTCACAGTATAGGTTTTAAATTCAGCCTTGACTACACACATGTGTCGAGAGGTTATAAAACGAGAGCCAGCTCAGGCCAGTCTCCAACGGGGTGCCCTGTGGTGGGAAACATTACCTCCTTTTCTATACCGAAAATTTCTTCATGGGCACTGATTGCGTTTTTTTCCCCCATCCCATTCCCCAACTACTTTTCCATCACCTGGTTTCACCGACACACGCCCCGTTACATTGTTTGGTACTTTTTAGGGTGCCACAGGGCCTCTTCACTCCAGATCAGGACTCCAGGCTTATTTTGGGGGGCTGGCCTCCGACCTCCTTCTGTAAGATCTCCAGTTCTTGACACAAAGGGATAATTTTCCTCCCTCTGATTGAAATAGAGACCACCTCAGGCCCTCCAGAGGGCTCCAGTTTGCTCTACAGAATTCTAATTTTGGCTTCTGATGTCCTGGATCGCACCTTCTAGAGGACGGGGCCCTGTCCTACGTACAGCAGTGATGTTTCTATTGACTGAATACAGTATGTAGGACCCATGTCGTAAAGTCAGACCTTAACAAAACTAGATAGAATCTCTGCTCGTGGCACTTACCATGTCAGACCTGGTATTTTAGTTACCCGTTATTTGTCTTTCCTCTAAGCTTTAAGTCCTTACAAAGAAAGATTGTGGTGCGTGCATTTCTGTATCTCCTGTGACACCTAGAGTGTCATATAATATGAAGGACAACAGGAGTGAAGGTGTGCTTATGCGTATGGGTATAAAAAGGGTCGAAAATAGACGTCACATATATGCAGATTTCATGAATCTAAACAGTAAGAGATTGACAGGAGAGATAAGTAGTTGCATGAGTGTTTTTATTTTTTTACCATTACCATTCAACACAATATTTATCATCCATTCATTCATTCATTTAGCAAACATTTACTCCAGATCTGTTTTTTCTAAGGGTACAGAAGCCTTCCAAGTCTAGGTAGCAATACTGAAAAGGACAGTTGACAGTTCTAGCTTTCATTTCCAGCTCTGCCTGTGACACAACGTATAGCGATATTGAAACCTGACATCTTCTCCTTGCCTCTGCTATGTTTTCTTACCTGTTCTTTCAACTTTTGTTTTCTCTTGGCACAAGAGTCTTTTTCAAGACTGTGGATCTGGGCTAGAAGCGGTCAAGCTGCTGTTTTTCTTGAAAGGGACAACATAATTATTGGCCGATACTGGCTTTCTTTCTGGGGATGTAATTTCTCCTCACCTGCCTGCTCAGCTTTCTAAATAACTCAAATGTGGTGTCAGAAACTAGCATCTAAGAAAGGTGAGCCTCACTTTATAGCCACTTTCCTCCCTGACATTCTGTTATGAAAAAATTTAAACACATAAGAAGCTTAAATAACTGTTTATTTACCACCTAAATTCTATAATAACCATGTTTACTTTATTATATAGTTATACATTTATCTGCCCCTCAATCCATCTTATTTTATGATGCATTTCAAAGTAATTTTCAGACATCAATAGTTTTACCCCAACCACTTCGGCATCTGCATCATTAAGTAGAGTTCATTATTTGTTTATGGTTTTTTTTTGTTGTTGCAAATGATAAAGAGTGAAATGCACAAGTCCTGTGTATATTTGTGGCCACTTTTCATGTAGGATGTCATTTACTTTTCTAGCTTTTCTCATTACCAATAACTAATCATGAGGATGGAAAAGATTCCATTATATTGGAGGTTAAGATATTTAGGTGGCGAGTAGTCACATCGCTTTTTCTCTACCTGGTGACGTCTGTCCTGGTCAGGAAGGAGCAGGAGGAGAAAAGGAGTGTGTGAGGCTTGCATGTGAAAAGCTTCACTGTGCAAACAGGCTGATGACATCAGCTCCTTCTACCATCCCTGTATTCACCTCCTTTGTTGTGTCTAAAGTCCCTGTTGCTGCAACAATAGCAGAGGTGGAATGTGTGGTGCTTTGGCATCACAGAGCCTAAATTCAAACCCGAGTTACATTGACCTTGGGCAAGTCACACGTAATCACTCAGTGCTGCTATTTTCTCATCTGTTAAAATGAAAATAATATTACCATCTAAGGTTGTGATGATTCAATAAGATAATGTGTGTGAAAATTATTTGGCACATAGTGACATCAACTATTATCATCATTACCACTTAAACGCCATCTCATTTTGTGGTTAGAGGTAAATGTACATGTGTATAGTTAATTTAGAAAGACTTTAACATTTTTCAGATTACCAAAGTGGATCTTTGATCAATGAACTTTAGAGGAAAGAGTGAAAAGGTATTTCCCCTCAACGGTTTTCATGGAAATGAGTACTGTTTAGTCTCAGTAGAGATGTCTGCTCTCACTCCAAATGGGGTATCCATCGGATTTTCCCTCACAGGGTCTCTGTCTCACGTCCCCGGAGCCCTGCCTTAGGCAGGGAGGAGAAATAGCCAAGGGCATCATGTTTCCTCTACACAGTTCCAGGACTTCCTTTGTAGCTCAAGGTCCCAAAGTGGTTTCTTTTTTGCTCACGCATAATACCATTTCTTGAAGCAGCACAGGAGTCTTCTTGGCTTCCCCTATCTATTGCCCTCCGTCTTAGATTGGTCACATGTTCAATGCATTTTCCTCCCTGCTTCTCTCCTAAGCCTCATGATTCATGGTGGCTCACGTGGTACCGGCTTCTAATACTCAGAAAATATCTGTCAATTTGCTTAGGTCGTGCCACTGCTTCTTAGAAACCTATATGAGGGAAGCTCATCTCTTCCCAGAAACTACACCACTGTCACTTGTTATGTCTCCCACCTTCAGAAAGGATACGGCGAGATTGAGTTAGAAGCTGGAAAAGTTAGAAGCTGTGGAAGCTGTTCCAGAAAGTGGGCAGAGTCCTAGGGAGACTGGCTATAGAGTGCCATCAAAAGGCCAAAAAAATAAAGAAAATTTTAAAAAAAGGGACCATCTGAACCTAAAGCCCTTTTCTGCCGAGTCAGAAAAGGAAGCGTATTAGACGCAGCTGACTGTGGGGTGTAGGGAGTGAAGGAAGCTGGCACCTCTGACATGTCGCTCATACTGTAGTGGCGGTTTTCTGGCACTTTTGTGTAGGGGACTTCTGTGCTCTGTGTGCATCATCAGACACTTGCTAGGAGCAAGTGAAGAAGCCCTGGGTTGGAGGTGGAGGATGCAGGGAACGCCATGATCTCCAATTGACTTGAGTTTGAACGGTCATAAATGGGATGGAGCTGTGGTGTGGTCAGCGTTGGCTCTGAAACTAGAGTTGAAGCAATTCGGGTCCCTCAGCCCCTTTAAGTGAGTCTTATCAGATCAGGCCATCACCGAGCAGATAGACAGGTAAGTCTCAGAGACCTCTGAACCCAATTAAAGTTATACCACAAAGAAATCAAACTCATGTGGTTTGCATTTCAGAAAGCTACATTTGGTGGGCTGTTCCTGTTTTAATTCGGTAACCTAATGCAGACCATGTGAACATTTGAAACGCTTTTAACAGTTAAACCAGCTCAAATAACACAAAACCAGAGCAGCAATAAAGAATGAATTAAAGCTGATTGCAACTGTGGCCAACAAAATTTTTTTCTTGCAAAGGACTTGGGGGGAATAGAATGCAGGACCATTGAGGGGGAGAAAGACAGGTATCCCCATTTTCAACCTCGAGTAAAGCAGCAGGCTTTTGACTTCTTTTATTTCTGAAGTGAATGTTTGAAACAGATTAACTTAGAAGGTATACTTAAATCTTGAAGGGATTTTGGATGAGGGAGCAAAGGGGGCTGACATCTTTTAGAACTGATATCATCGTAGTTAGTAGCCCTGCATTCTCCCTGCTGTCTAAGGCACTTAGCTCAGTGGGCAAGGGCACAGAGCTACGCCTGCAGAGGTCAAGAGTTCAGTTGTGCATGGGTCACTTAGCCTCACATGGGGGGAGGTTGGGAAGCAAAACCTGTTTGAATGCCATAGCCTGGACTTCTCATGCATCTGCGAAGGGCGACCCAGGAATGAGAAACCGATACAATAGCCATCAGCTGATGAGTTCTATATTCCAGGCACTGTTCTAGGTGCACTCAGTGCCATGGACCTGACCTAGTTACTGAACCCCTCAGGGCCTCAGTTTGCTTATCTGTAAAATGGGGATACAATTATGATGGTCCCTATTTTCTAGTGAGGAGACTAAGGCACAGAGAAGTTAAATTACTTTCTCAAGGTCACACAGATAATAAATGGCCAGACCACAGTTCAAACCCAGGCAGTCTGGAATGAACAGCTTCGGCACAACCACAGTATACCATCCTAGCAAGTTAAACAACTCGAAGGCAAATCCAGTCGTTGATAATGACTGCAAATGGCATCAGCCTCAACCTGGGCTGTTAGCTTCTCACCAAGAGATAATTGACTGTAATAACCATGCCCGGACTTACAGGGTGCAGTGTGGTCTCCACATTATTTGCTCCATTCATGTTGGTTGAACTGAATTTTATATGTTCATAGAAGATGCCTGCAGAAAATGCTTGGTATGTTCCATGCATAGAGCAATTTCTATGAATAAAACCCCCAAAGGATGGTGAATACACATTGAATTTATTTCCATGTAATTCCAAGCACTCAACGGGAGAGCTATGGAGTGTGAGGATTGCAGCCTGGGCTCAGCCCTGCGAGATGTGCCAGAGGTGATAACTAACCGCCTGCCACATTTCCCAGAATGTGCTGACTTTGTCAGAGATCCAAAGGAGTAAGGGAGAAAGGACCCATTAATTTCAGATCCATTAGCGACAGAAAGCCTGCCAAGTGGGAAAGAGTAAAACTACAGGAAGAAACTTTATTTGCAAACTCCTGAAAGGTTATCACCAGCAGCAGGGAGCCGAATAACCACTGGTGGGCAAGGGGCCTCTGATGAACCCTGAATGCGGGTTCCTCTCTGGAGCAGTGGGAAGTCAGCTTGTCAATCAATCTCTTCTGCAGGAAACGCCAAGTTCATCTGCCTGACTTTGGCAAACACTCCTCCTCAGGGGATGAGAAATCTGCCTCCTTGCCCCTTATAAAATGAAAACTGATATCAATGTTGCCTGCTAGACACCTCCCAACAAAACATAAAGTTATGAAGTATAAATGAAAAGTAAAGTTTATCACTGGTTTCTTTTTCTTAATCTCATCGACGAAGTCAAATAGGTAACTATTTTCACAACCCCTGTTCTGTTATTAGCGGGGAGAAGTGGATTCAGACACTTGATGAATATGATGTCTGTTCAACTTCAAGGTAAGGGAAATTTAGTTACCTCCTGCTACAACTCTGGTTTCAGGGGTTACAGCCCACTTAACTCTCTTTAAGGCTAGGTAAACATAGGCTGCCTAGTCTCCTCAAACATTCCTCAGGTTATTGGTCTAGTTACAATTCACCTTCTAGAAAGTTTTCAAGTCCTCCTGATTCCCCCAGGCTGACTCTGCCCTCTTTCTGTGACACACCTATGTGACTTTTACACTCATGCAGCTAGAATAGGCCCATCGTGTGCCTGGAGCTCAGTAGACAATAAGTAAGTAATTATAGAAGAGTATGAACTGAATGAAACAAGGCAGAATAAGACTGTGATTAATACTAAAGATAAAAATCCTTTTCTCTCTAATAAAGATTTTTCATACCAGACTCTTTGAGCATCTGCTTTCAGAGAGAACCCACCCTCATACACATGAGGCCCAGGTAACCAATTCCCTTGACTTCCAAAGAGTTTTAAATAAATTCTTCCTCCTCATTCTGTTTCTCTGCTAGAATTTAAAATTTCTGTTTAGCAGCCTCTATAAGCCACTCTAGCTACATAGGGACACATCATTCTCTGAACTTCATGTGGTTCAGGACACATGAGTTGCCAATGGTCAACTTGTACCCACCTTCAGTCCTTGAGCATCCTTCAGTTATTTCTAATTCCACTCATTTAATAAATATTTCTTGAACACCCTCACCCTCCAGCCCCCACAATCCTATGTCTATTTTTTCTTTATGAAAAAATATATTTTAAATATGTTTCTGTTATACATATTTTATCTTTTTATATATAAAAATCTTTATATTTTTTAAATATTAAATATATATATATATATATATATATATATATATATATATATATATTCATATTATGTGCCAGGCACTGAACTAGGCTTTATAAAAATAATAGAGAAAAAATAAGCATACATGATTATGGAACATATTGTCTAGTGAGGGTGATAGACATTAATCAAATATTTATACAAACACCTATAAAATTATAACCCTTTTAGGACAAATGCATATCATCATGAAAGCATCTAGTAGAGGAGCTTACTTTGTTAGTTAGGTCAGGGAAGATTTTTCCGAGAAATTTTGAAAGATGGGGGAATAAATCTTACTCAAACTTTTAGGGTGGCGTTGGCGATTATATATGTATACACACACATATATACATGTACATATGTATACACATATACACACATATATACATATATATGTTACATCAGTGATTTAATTTGAAATAAAAGCTTTAAACCTTTCTTTCCTCTCATACCTCAAGTCCCATGGCGTACCTACTTTCTTTGGTGGGTTCTATTTATGTCTCACACTTTATATAGCAAGCGTCCAGCTGTGCAAAAGAGGATAAATCACTTTTAACTGTAGCCAAAATCTGAACAAAAAGAGGCCTCCTCTTTCTACTTTGCGACCCTTCCCACCAACGTGGTCTTAATTTCAAAGCTGGTGATGAAGATTGAACATGGAAAAGGGTCTGGCTTATGGCTCTTTCTTTTGGCAGCAGCAACTTGGGGAATAATTTAGAGATCGCGTTTCAGACCCATTTTGCACACCATCAAAGCAAAGGGGCTAGGGACCGATGCTTTTGAAATTGGAGGGGCCAGGCCAGTTTTCATGTTACTCCAGTCGAAGTTCTCTGGCGTCACAAGTTCAGCAGACGGATATCATAACGCCTACCTCTGGTATGGTGTTCCGGGTTCCTTGGGAAATACGATCCTTGGCCTCGCTTTCATCGTGCCTACCACAGCGCTTTGGGCTAAGACCTCCTAAATCACAATGTCATGCAACCCCCTCTACCCAGTGGACCTCAGTGTTGGGATTTCAATGTCCCCTCCCCAAGGGATCACCTTTCTGACTGGAAGATACTTCTTGGAGATGATATGGTGCAATTTTTATGAGGCTTTGGGGTGTGTGGAAGCTCCATTGAATGTGAGTAAATATTCCCCCCAAATCAATCACAATGAGTGAGTACTCCCCAAAATTTCTTTTATTATGTATTTGGGCAGCCAAGCCATGGGGGCCAGGATAATGGTTGACCACTTCAAAGTCAGAGATGTTCTAAAAAAAAAAGCTAAAATTTTACTTTTTTTAAAGGGCAAAGAAAGCTGTCAAGCACCCCTAGGTAACTCAGAACTGATTTTCTTTTCTTTTTTTTTTGTTTGTATTGCATCTATTAGAATGAAAGTATGATCAACACTGCAACTTATTTCTATAACAGCATTCTGAGATCCAAAAGAATTGAGTCACAGATGCTTAGAAGCATCTCAATTGCTCACACTGAATAGTTTATATTAAATTATTGAAAGGAGAATGCACTGAAATTATTGCTTTCTATTTTCCTATCCAAATACAAGTTCCTTTTGCCATATGTGAAGTCTTTTCAATGGATTAGAGTAGGAGCTTGTAGCCAGATAGAACAGAGTCCAAGTCCAGGCCCAGCCACGTGCTATGGCCCTGCCCACCTGCTGTGTGACCTTGGACATGCTCAATCTCCTTGCCTGGGTTACATCATCCCGAAAATGCGGATAAAAGCAATCAATTCACATAGCTGTCATCAGAAATAAATGAGATATTAAATATGTAAAGTGTCTAGCATTCTGTTCATTATAAGGATGCAAAAGTTTTGCTATTATTATTGTTATTGTTATTAACACATGATAGTAAAAAGGATTCCAGTTTGTCTAATGATTTGTGAGCCTTGGGGCAAAATAGTACCATATGATGCTGGTCCCAGCATACTCACTACTTAACTTTTCACTGGGACCAAGCCCATGATTTAGTATAAAACCTGAAATGCGTGATGTTCTAGCCTGAACTCAAGAATGCAGTTAATGGATAGTTAAACCTTCCTGAGGCAAACTCAGAAATTACTGGATCCATTATCTCCTTGGCAGGATAAGCAGTGTAGCTCTTTTCCTGTTCCAGCTACAAAATGCATGTTGACAGGACAATCCTGGAACCCAAGGGCTGGATAAATACAAGTTGCATGAAGCCTCCCATTTGATCCTCTGTTATTGCTTTCTGATGAAGTGTAGACATTTGGCCACCAGAAACAGGCATTCCCTCAAGAGCAGTACAGGAGAAGAGTACACCTCTTTGCAAATGGAAAGCTGATCTTTTGGTCCTGCTTACTCTGCTACAATGGTTTTCAGATGTCCACTGGGGACTCCAAATGATATGTCATTTCTAGTGCGCTCTCCACCCATAAAATGTGATAACAATGCCCTTGGGAATGTTTAGAGAGACTTGATTCCAGATCAGGAAAGATACAGAGTGGACCCGGAGGGTCTGGCCTGCATGCAAGTCATACTCCATGCAAATAATCCTTAGAGGGATCAAACTTGTGGTTTGGTTGCTTCTTTTAATTTGGTATTGGACCAGACCGAGGGGATGTGAATAACCTGTCACATCCTAGGAGCATATCAACTTTCTATGTCAACCCTGGAGCCTCCTCGGTCTCCTGGTCTTGGGTAAATGATGTGCTGCAGCTCAGCTGAATCTCTGGTTCTGCCTGAGGAGGATTTCAGCCTGCATGAGAGTAAGGATGCTCTCCAAGGCAGAGGGGAGCAAAATGGAAAGTAAAGAAACAGCGTGCTCACTAGACTGCTAAATGTAGTGAACAAGTGGAGGTAGAACTAAGATTTATTTATTTATGAACTTGGAACTTTAATGAGTTATTTCATTTAAGAGAAGAAAACATGTGAAAAGGATGAGTGACCGTTCTGAAGGCTAGAAGGATCTTGTGCATGAAGAGGAATGTTTTTAAAGCTACCCTCGAGCATCATCAGACACATGGCCTGTGAATTATTTCTGTGATCATTAGACTTAATTGAAGAATTATAACAACTTCTCATGATGCATTTAGCCATTCCTTGTGTCCCAGGTTAATTAGCACTGGCAAGTCCATTAAGCTAGTGTAATATCACTCACCCTTAACCCAGGACTAGTGATTGAGCGTCTCGTGGGCCAAACTCCTTCTTTACCTCACTCTATCCATCATTACTTTATCTGAATACCGCTCCCTCTGTTGAATAGGCCTTGCTTAATTTGCATTCTGTGCGGGTGACCTGATAGTGTTAAGAAGCTAAGTAGGTACAAGTGGAGTTTTCCCTACAGAGTTTAAGGGGGTCTTGGTTTAAAATAGGGCAGGATTATTTTTATGCTCTATGGTATATTTTAATGGAAAGAAGTTTTATTATTTTTATAAAGTGAGGGGTATCTCACTTCTTTTCTTTTTTGCTTTTTAAAAAAGAAGTCTTAAGTGACTTAGAAAAGCAAAATGGGACCCATAGCTTCTCTGGCTCAGTATGGCTGATACCAAATCTCAACCCTCCTGTTTTGTTGACTGATAGATTTTGATGAGAATTTTCTGTAAGAAAAAGATGCTTGCTTTTGTACAGTAGATTACATGAGATTAGAAACATACCCTTTTTTTTCAAATCGTGTTGGCAATTTGATCTGTAAGAGGTGATTGAAGCTCCAGCTTTGAACTAAATTACTGTAGCTTAAGTCTCTCAAAGTTTCATTTGAAGTTCATTCGAAATATATACAAGAAAGATGAGAGCGAGAGAGAGAGAAATTGAAACAGATATGCTATATTATTTGGGATTTTCTTTTTTAAATAATACTAATTATAAAAGATGTGAAAATAAGCTCATAAATACATATTCTTATATCCTGACCAACTAATTAAAGCTCAATCTATAAACATGTCTGGAAATATTAAAATAATTTTACAAGATTATATCTGCAAGCATTTTGGCCTGCTGTTAACAAGAGACTATATTCTGGGAAAAGGAGAGAGGTATTCAAGTCTTTTACAGATACTTCATCTAGACAAAGTAGACATCCTGTTTCATAGCAGAGCCTCTGTAAATGATGAGTCTCTAAGTGTATAATGAATGATGTCAATAGCTCTGAAACTATTGCCAATTAGTAAAATTCTAACACAAATTTTATCTTGTGAACAAGGAGCTTTCATTCTTAAAAATGGACAGGCCCAGTTTTTATTTATTTATTTTTTAAAAATTCTTTTAGCTAAGACTTCATTCCTTGATCATGACATTATCCTTATAAGCCATCTAACAGGTCAGAAATGTTTAGTCAATGGCCCGGATATGAGAATTGTTACACAATAATCTTTAATATCTCTATTGTTCATCCTTTTGAACACATGACCTGCTTTTATAGAAATGCCACCTGTAATTTAATTTCTGCTTCTTGAGAAAGTCACAGGAGATCAATAATTAAGTTATTAAAAGGCGCCATGTTGAGAGGGTAGGGACCGAGGTGTTTATTGCGAAGAGTTCGTGTGTAGGAGTTGAGGTTTGGCATGGGGATTTGGTAACACTTACATGGTAGTGGCTCCCACCTCCTGCCTTCCTTCCTTCCTCCCTCTAATTCCATACCTCCGTTTTTTACATCCCTGTGTCCTTAAACCTGCCTTGTATCTTCTCTTCCTTAACTCTCATCTCTCCCTAAGATCCCTTAATGTGCCATGGTGGTTTGGAAAGAAAATGTGATATGCATCCAGGAGTTGCTGAGCAGGAAATAGAGAAGCAGTACAAAAACTATCCTGATATATCCTCAGCATGCCCCGCCAAGCGGCCAGGCACCCGACATAACATTAATCAAAGCGGCCACGTGAAGGCCAGGCAGGGCGCCCAGTGAGTAATTTCATATATGCAAAATCTGTTTAGCATGATTTTCTTGGAGAATCCCTTTTGTGATAAAACTCACTGTAACAGGCAAATTGCCTGTGTTTGTTTAATTTAATTGTACGAGAATCAAGGATGGTAAGGGGTTCATGGAGAAGAAAAGGAGCTGGTGAATGCACGATTTATGTGAGAGAGAAAAATTTTGCGGGCCGGATATCTTTTGAAGCTTTTTGTTTGCTTCAAGATTTGGTGAGCAGGAAAGATAAACTTTTCAGATTATTTACATTCTACTACACATGAAAGGTAAAATGTGAAAGAATCGCACCATTAGCACTGTCCACGTTGTATAAAAGCCGAAGGCATGAGGGACAAAAATGGGAGCTATCAAGAAAGATTTCAATACTTTTCCCAAGGGCTTTAAATATATGTTTCCTCTGGAGGAGTTGTGGGCCTCAGGAACCATGCAGACAAATAAATAGCTCACCCCAAATGAACACATTTCAGCTAAAACTTACAACAGGCTCTGCCTCTCCTCTATCCCTTCATGTCACTAGAGTGTCTGTAAAGTGTCGTTTCATCCAGTATGAGTTTCATGTTCTTCTCTTTTCCTCTGCTTACTTTCTAGTTGCGAGTATTTAAGCCAAAGTGAGGGCACCAAAGGACCAAAGGAAGGGAACATGGAAAAGGCCCACAGACAGAATATCTCCCTTTAAATAATTGCCATGTTGGACTTCATCTTAGGGAACCTTTGGGAGTTCCTTCATCTCTCTCTCTGTTTTTGGAGGGGTGATGATATCTGGATCTATATGCTGACTTCAGTAGACACTTTCTATTTTTGGATATGGGGAGAGGTGTGTATATAAAATAAGAATCATTCTAGAGACATGAAAGATAACAAGAAAAAAAAAAAACATAGGAGTGAGAGCAATGTAAAACGAAATAGGGAGGGTTGGAAATAAAGAGCGTGTATTCAACTGGACAAGCAGGGATGCACTCTTCGAAGGTGATGAAGCTGTGGGAACACAGTATTAGAGGCACACCTGACAGGTGTGAATCCTGAGCAGACCATTAGCTGAATGTGTGACTTGGAAAAAGCACCTCAACTCCTCTGGGTCTCAATTTCCCCACCTGTGAAATGGAAATGATAATGGAGGTGATTTCAAAAAAATATCCATAATGCATATAGGAGTTAACCACAAGTATTGGCCACATGGTAAATGTTCTCCATATGTTCGTTATTATATGTGGAGTCTTAAGAGCTTAAAATGACAGAAAAGTAAAGATGAGTCTACACTCGGAAGTTCTCGCTGCAGTGGGAATATTTCAGTGTATAAAATAGCTGAAAAGTTAAGCAAGACAGATTAAAACCACTCAGCAGTCTTGGAGATTGACAATTCAATTTTTTTATCTGGAAAAAATAGGTATCTTAAAATTCTGCATTCTATAGAAGTCAATTTACCGTAGTTAAATTTCCAAATAAAAGTCTAGAACAAAATGATATATTCAGGCAGAAAGTTTTTGCTAGAGGTTTTTTTAAGTACAGTAAAATTAGGACATATTATTCATATTTTCACCCAGTAAGGACAAATCTTTTCTTTTTATACTACTAATTGGATCTGTGTCAGAATTCACAAATTCAGACTATTTTAAAATAAGTGCGTGCTGCCAGATGTCTTTTTATAGGATGAATAGTTTACCAAACTATGGTACGTTCATACCACAAAATATTATTCCACAATAAAAAACAGTGAACTATTGATAAATGTACTAACTTGAATGGATCTCAGGGGAATGGAAAAAGCTAATCTCAAAACATTATATACTGTAGGATTCCATTGCTATAACTTTCTTGAAACGACAAAATTATAGAGATGGAGAGCCAATTATCAGTTGCTAGGAGTTAGGGTTGGTGGAGGAGCTGGAGGTGGCTAGAAAGGGGTGTCATGCGTAATCCTTATGGTGATGGAACAGTTCTGTATCTTGACTGTAGGGGTGACTGTGCACATCTACACAGAACTAAATTCACAGAACTAAACACACATACCCACATTCACGCACGCAATGAGTACATGTAAAACTGGTAAAATCAGCAATGTGGATTGTCCCAATGTCCATTTCCTGGTTTTGGTATGGTACTATAATTAAGCAAGATGTTACCATTGGAGAAATTTCAAAATAAAAAGTTGAAAAATCAGAGATATGTTTATTTCTAGTTTGATTTTAACTTAGTTGATTTCCACAATCCTACCACGACAAGATAATATAATTTCCTTTCAGGCACTCATGATAATCACTTAAAAGACTGACTGATTAATCTTTGAATGAACAAACTCATTCTACCCCAGAATTTATAAACTCACTGTATCCCATTGCTACCAGGTAAAGATTCAATGACAGAAACCTTTATGTGTAATTAGGTGAACTCTACGAAACATGCAGAATAATCTTTCCACAGCTTTTGATAACGTAGCCAATATGACCCACTATGTTTTATAGGATCAAAGCTTATCTGGGGAAGCCTTTTGATCACATTTAAAGAGGAATCAGGCACTCATTTGAATTCTTGTGCCATGTAGTACCAGTTTCCTTATCAGTGTCCTTGTGACCTTCCTATCACAACCAGATGGCAAAACAGGGAGGAGAAGCGTCTGGCTTGCAGTAGACTGCTCAGAACTTGGGCACTCCAACCAGGTGGACGCTGTCTCAAAGAAGGCCTTTGTTGGCAGTGGCCACGAATAAGCAATGACTGCCGGCTGAATGTGTGTGACATCCTGGTGTGGGAGTTTGTGTTTGGCTTGTAGATCTTCCAATGAGTGTGATGTTTTTGAGAAATAATAACTGATTTATCTGGAACTCTTTTCTGCTCATATTTTGGATTTGGATTTTTTTTTTCCATTCTGGTTCAAAACATGGTAAACTAACTAAACATATTCTATTATGCTCCTACATTTTAGTTAGTTAGTGAGTTAGTTAGTTAGTTAGTTGGTAAGTTACAGCCAGCTGTGCTTTTAATTTAGAAAACAGAGTGTGGAAGGTTTTGCTGTGGATTTAGGGGTCTTTAAATAATTTGTAAATGTGTTTGCAGAGGTCTAACCACTGTTGATGTAAGGAGGAATGTGTCCTCAGGAGATCTGTGGCTGAGAGCTGGATTGTTTCTCGAGTTTAAGGGCAGTGTTTATGTAAGAATATGTGTAGCATGCAGTATTTAGAGAGATGGTATGCATAAAAAGGTGGTAATTTTCTGCATCTTTGTGCCACAAATTTTTCGAACCATTCCATGTGAATATTTTTGTTATCTAAATCCAGGCAAGTCAGGAATGACACCCTGTACCTACATTTTTAAACAAAATAAGGAACGAAAGAAGGCTAGAAGGGTCATGACTTATTCAAAGTCCCCATGACAGGAAGCAAGGAATCAAGTGCTAGTTATAAAATTTTTATTTTGGTGCTCTTTTCACTGGAGCCCATTGCCTCTGCACACACCCTTGGTACTAAAGACATATGATGCATTCTGTTTCTCTTTTACATTGACTTTAGATATTTGAAAGAGTCTGTGTTTATGGTGAGATCCGGGTTTATTTTTGCCAATAGATGTTTAGGCGGGTGAGAGATTAGCGGTGAGAAATGTCAATGAAGTGATAATTTTTATGGCCATTGATCTTTTGAATATAAAGTTAAAAGAGTTTATTTATAAACTTTTTTTCCCCTATGGAACTAGATAGTATAAAGCAAGACTACCTACTAAATAGTGCCTGATGCTGACTTACTGTTCAGAGAAATCAAAATTTTCTTCCTTTAAATATTCATTCTACTTTAGTGGTTTGATTAACTTACTTCTTGGTTCTTTCATGGGTCAGAATTCAACAGATGATTTATCACTAAATGATACATAATAAATAGTAAATAAATAAATAAATAGATAAATAATGAAAAGAATAAGATATTAAAAGTTATGAGCCCTCTTTGTTATCCTATTGACATGCATTATGTTGGTTGTTTTCTGTTTTGTGCCTTAGCTTTTTTCATTTATTACAATAGCATAGACTAAAATAATCTTATCATTGGGTTCAAAATTATTTTATTTGAAGTAGAACGTTTCTTAATGACAAACATTACTCTTAAATAAATCATGTTTAACTAAATTATCTCTTTGATTTATTTTTTTAAAAAATGATGTAAATTGATTTATTGTTTACATTATTCCCCCAGGCCCTGGAAGAATTAATATATTCTCTTCTAATCATTGTGTGACAGCAGCTTGAGGGAAAATAGAACCTGGAGCTGATGTTTATACATAGACTTAAGACTCAGAACAATTTATGCTTTTTCTCATAAAAAAAAAATGTTGAGTCACATAGGAAGGTCTTGAAGGACATCAGGAAACAGACTAGCCTGATAATTTTGATAATTTGGATTTTTTTAACACTGGGATGGTTTCTATAGAGAGTACCAGATATGTGGAGAACTGGATATCACACAACCAAAAGTACCCTTGCCTGGTCCTAACAAGAAAAGGAACATATTCACATTTCATGTGAAGTTTTGGTAAATAAAAATTTCTAATTTATAAACCCAGAAAAATTTTACCTTAAGTGAGAAGAATATTGATTGATTCAGAAACGAGTAATCCATAATTGCTTTGTACTTCTGTATTTTACACAAATTCTTTGGAGATTGTCAGAAAACCCTCCCGATTTCATCATCAAGCATTTATCTTGCATCTCTTTGGTCAAAGACATAACACTTTAAGGCATCTATGGGAAAGAGGATGCAAAGGGTCTTCTTCTTCTTTATTTTTAGCCTTCATGCTTGGAATTCCCTTATTCCAAAAATATCTTTTTGGGGAAACCCAAACAATGTGCTAAAATTAATACCCCAAAAGGAAATGAACTGGAATTGACCTTTGCTGCTTCCTGCTCCTTGTTACATCCTGCTATTTTAGAAACTTTCTCAAAAATGGCACTCGTCCATCTCTGGTCTTGTTATCAGAGTTGAAGCTGATTTCCTGACTATGAGACACAAGAATGAGGGGTACAGGGCTTTGAACAAAATGGAGGATTTTGTTAGAGATGCTGGACACAAACGAATGCATTTGGTATGTTTCTATAACAGGCCAAATGTTGTAACAGGCCAAATACTCTGTACAGAGAGCATTTCGTTCGTGGCTCAGGGGGGTGACTGGCAGCAAAGGGACATGAGAGAACTTTTTGGGTGATGAAACGTCTTATATCTTGCTTGTGCTGGTGGTGACACAGGTGTAGACACTTGCCAGAACTCAACGACTATGTGCTTGAAATGGATAAATTTAATTATATGTAATTTATGTCTCAATAAAGTTTATTTTTTAAAAACAGTGATTAGAATACAATTTGAAAAGCATTACTGACAACTCTCTGCTTGTTCTTTAATCTTGTCTTCAGTAGAGAAGAAATGACAATATTTTGGAACAATATTTTGATAGCAAACACCACTTTTTATATTTTATAAGATTACAATGTCCATTCAACACCATTGAAAGAAAATTTTTTTCATGAAGCAGGGTTCTTCTACTTAATTAGAGATATTTGCATTCTGGTCTTCAAGATATACCATACCTTTGAGTAAAAGTAATTTTTTTTCTTTACTTAAAACATTTACATATTAATCTCATTGTTACTCTACTAAGACAGTGTCAATTACCTAATGAGTTACCCCATGTCCTCTTGATTCAAATCACACACCTCTGTATGACTTTGCTGGCAGACACTTTGGGGTACCTGCCCAGCTTTGGTGTGACAACAGTTACTCGCCCTTGGTAAAGGGCTTTTGGCGAACAGAAATGATTAATATTCATTTGTCCTCTGTTTCTTGATTATAAAATGCTTCTAATCAGAACTGGTTCCTATGAAGCCTTTGCAACATTTTTAGATGCAGAGTAGCTTTTCTTTGTCTATGTGCCCTTCTCTCTCTCTCTCTCTCTTTCTCTCTCTCTCTCTCTCTCTCTCTCTCTCTTAAACAAATGTTTCAGGAATGCCATCTTATGTTACTCATATGTGGTCATCAGAAATAGATGCAGATTTATCTGGTGACAAATTTAATGATCTCTTTGGAAAACTAAATCGTGATTTATTTAGCTAGGCTTTAGAGGCCAATATGAAAGTTGTGATTTTCTGATTATTTTGCTGGACCCATTTCAGAGAGATTCTAGCTAAATGGTAACCCTTAGTATTTAAAATACCAAGCTTTGAAAAGACATCTATAACCCCACAGTCATTGCAGGATTATCAACAATAGCCAAAACATGGAAATAAATAGATGAATGGATCAATAGATGAATGGATAAAGATTTGGTGTGTGTGTGTGTGTGTGTGTGTGTGTGTGTGTGTGTGTGTGTAATGAAATATTATTCAGCCATAGCAAAGAAGGAAATCCTTCTTTGGTTCTGGATGAATCTTGAGGGCATTATGCTAAGTGGAATAAGCCAGACAAAGACAAATACTGTATGATCTCACTTATATGTAGGATCTTATACAAACAAACAGAGCCTCATAGATATAGAGAATGGATTGGTGTTTGCCAAGGCAAAGGTAGATAATGGAGGGATGAGGAAGGCAAAAGGTGGTCAGAAGGGGTGTGTATATATAAATGCTTCAGTATAAAACCAATCCCCAAATGGGTAAAACTTGAAGACACAAGACTGAAGAGAAGGGGAAAGGAAGAAGAGAGCCCTTGCAGGTGTGCCCTTCGAGTGGGAGTGAAGCAGGTGCAGGTGCGTGTGCTGGGGCATCTGAGGCCTTCCAGGGATGGGAAAGCACAAACCGGTCTCTAAAGCACTCATTGCCAGGAGGATCCAATCCATAACAACAGGCTGGATGCACTTTACTGCCGTACGAGAACATTGTACCCGCTTCAACGGTTGTTTACGGATGTGAAAAACCTTAAACCAGGTAGGATCTCAGAGTTTTCACAAAGTATACAACCCTGAGTTTGTTACAAGACCAAACTCTGGAAGTGTGGTGCATTGGAAAGGAAGTGGTTTAATGCCTTTTTATTTGTAAAAACACGACATGATGAAGAGCGCTTACCCAAAGGAAGACCAGTGCACACTTGTTATGTGCACACCTAACAAAATAAAAAAGCCAGACTTGGAATTTGGCTTCCTTTTGGAGCACACAGCAGTGCAGTTAAACTGGATTTCTCTTCCTCCCTCTGGCTTCCTTTGTTTCCCGCCAGACTTTGCCCTTTGAAACAAACACTGAACAGCACAGGACATTGTATTTCCTGGGTAATGTCATTGGCTGTGAGCTTTGTTTATTAATCATGACATTAGGGCACTGAGAGATCTTAGATGGCTTCCTCTTATACCCGACAGACTCCACACACACTACACACACCACACTCAGACAACTCTTACCCTCCATTTTGGTGTGTGTCTTTTCTCACTCCTGAAGAGAAGGCAAAACAAGGAGTGTTTTTTCTCCTTATTTGTGTTCACAGATTTCATACCTTTTTCCTTTCTTTTCTCATTTCTTTTGGTCATGATTTTTTGAGAGTGGTGGGAAGTGAAGATGGAAAGATAGAAATTAAGCAGTAAATTGACAAAAAGATCCTTTTGGCAGTAACATAAAAATTATGTCGTTATTATTATTATTATTATTATTATTATTATTATTATTATTATTTCAAACAGAGGAGGGGATGTCAAAGGGTAAACAATATGTAAATGAAACTGCTAACTAGCCTATGGCCAGAGCAAGGCAGAATTGTGTTGCTAAGGACGGTGCTTTGTGACTGTTGTCACATTAGTTCCAGTCATTGTCCTCCCTGGCTCCTGTCTGTCCTCCCTCCCGCACGCAGCACAGTGTGTTGATCGGGCTAAAATCCAGGGTGTGGGGACTTACATGGATGACCCTAAGACTGCTTCAGGAAATCATATTTCATCGTTCACTCCTTCAGAAGTCACAACTACTTTTCTCAAAACCAGGGCTCTGAAAATTTTTTGGGTGTCGGGGAACTTGATGGATGGACACGTGTCGATATGAGTGATCCTTAGGTGACTAAAGGTTAATGACAGAGACTGTTGGTTCTATGTAAGCTTAAGCATTACCTGGCTCAAGTGTGAGAAGAATAGGATCTCTGTGTGTCTTCTTAAATTGCCTACCTCAATTTCAAAGGGGGAATTTTGTAATTATTGGCAAAAAAATATTAATCAATAGCTATTAGTCATCAGTATTCATGTATAATCTATGCCCTACTTGTCTGTGATGCTGTATCTGTGGTTATAAAAAAAATCATATAACTCCTCTTGGACCTTGCCATCTAAAGCAGAGTGTCAGAGGTATGACTCTAAGCAGCCATGTAGATACATTTTTCTAAAAATGTTGATGTGAGAGTTTCATGCAATCACTGTCAGTGGTAAGCAGCGATCATTTGAATGAGCACAGTCCTTCTTGAGTAGAAAGTTGTCTGTTTAATTTTTGAGAAATGCGTGCTCATCTGACTCATGCATTTTAGGTATGGCTTAGCTTCTTTTGGCTCCTAGGGCTGTGCAACAGTTTGTCCTTTGCTTTGAAGCCATTTGAGCTAGGCTGCCTATCGTTTCCATCTTGTTGAATTTCTAAGTCCTGGCCTCACCTGCTTCTAGGCTCCTTAGCTCCAGAAGCACGTTTTCAACAGAATTTGCTCTCGGATGCTAATGAATCTAAAGCACTTTTCCCATCCTTTGCATGGCATGTGGTATGGGCTTAGCATGCAAAAAGCTACTATTATTATGTTTAGCGAGAGCCTGTTTAGAATACCATTTGTTGGATGAATGCAATGCCAGGGAGGGATAGGACATATTTTGCTTACCCTTATCCTAATGAAGAAAAGCAGTGTTTAAGAACAATCTTTCTGCATGTATTTTTATTTTATTTGGTTTTGAATTCGGGGTAGGGAGAGGTGATTGGCAGGATTTTTTTCGTTCTCTCCTGCCATGACTGTTCAAGGAGCTGATTTTCTCGTTTCATTTCAAATCTTTCGGAAACCAAGGCCACCTCATTGAGTTCGGTGCCCTGGGGTGTGTGGCAGTAGTTTGGTTTCCTGCCAGCAACAGTGGTTGCTGAGTCGTGAAGGCAGCTGTGTGCTTGTTGGCCGAAGCCCACTGCTGCCCTGCGCACCGGCCTGTGGTTGACGGGGCACGTGGGGTCAGAGGAAGAAGGAGGAAAGGTCAGCTCGTGGACCATGGGTTACTTGGTCCATGGTTACCATTGCAAGGGGGACACTGGGGGCCTGGCATCCGTGCCGCTGGTGTCAGACAGCGTTTTTCGGAGTGACTGATTGTCAACATCGTGCTCAGCCAGGCGTCGGACACCTTCCAAGGGCGTCTTCGAGGACCTTTGTCCTTCTCCTTTGCGTGAGCTGCTTCCTCGTCACTGGCCTCCCAAGTGTTGTAACTCAGGCCATCAGGCCTTCAGTGCTGTCCTTTTGGGCCCTGGCGTCAATCTTTTATGGCACGTGTTTAAAGACTGTGGCAGTGTCTCCCGTTCACTAGTTCTGGGCTTCTTTCTGCATCCCACTGTGCCAGCAGAGTGAACAGGGGGAGCTGGCAGCAAGGGAAGCAGCTGAGGGGTGGGACGGCTGGGGGGAAGGTGGCGAAAGGCATGCTCAGAGGTATCTGGCTTTGGGTTTTTACAGAAGTTGATAGCATTCGGCTTAGTGACCACAATTCAATTATAAGCACCGCGCAACCATCCTGAGTGACTATATTCTTGCCAAAAACTGCTGCGTAAAGGCGGCTGCATTTTTGTTAGCCTTGCCTGATGGATTTTTAAGTATATTAACCACATACATTCACACAAAGGGGAAAATTTACTGCCTAAACAGAGGGACCTAAATCCCCCAGGCTAAATAAACCCAATGAAAACACAAGAACTGCATTTACGGGCCTCCTGAAGATAAGAATTCAGCCTTTAAAAAGGTTCCTTCAAATGAAACATGGATGGCTGAACTGCTAATGGCCCAGTCACCGAGGAATTTGACTCGTCCCTAAAGTGCAAGGACCTCTGCGCAGCCCCAGCCTCTTGGGACAGAAGGTGTTCACCCCAGGTTTCTGCGCAGTTCTGGGCCTGGAAGGTCCAGTGGTGACTCTGCAGATTTAACGACCACTGTAGAGGACAGCCTGTCCTGGCGGTTTTTGTGCTGCTTCTGTTTCTCATGCATGCGTGCGTGTGCATGTGTGTAAAAGACACAGAGTTGTATACGTGTGTGAGTCTGCAGACCAAGGTAGAGGGGAGTGTGCGTGTCTCCCCAGCTTTTCCCAGTTAGAATTTGGTTGAGGTGAGAGCCCGGAGGGAACTTAGTCTTCTTAAACTTAAGGAGAAATGTAAGTCTTCCTCTGACATTTAGAGGAAGAATTAGGAGCCTAAGACTTCACCTAGTAGAACTATTCCTGCACGTGTTTCTCTGCAGAAATATGTTCTCCATTAGGGCAAATGTGAGGCAATAGGTCTCCCCTAACACATTCTCAAACTTCCGGTGGAATCGAGGGTCCCCAAAGCCCGTCACCAGTAAATCTTGCCACTACATTAAGCACAAGTTACAAGGATGTCTATGAATCAACCTGCATGTGAATTTATGTCTCCGTTATAAATCATTGGAATATTATTTTTTAAATAAATATGGTGGATGGGGAGAGGGGTTAAGTACCAAAGGGGTGAGACAATTTTTGTAGGTGATGGAACTGTTCTACGCCTTGGTTCTGTATCAATCAATCAATCAATCAATCAATTAGTATTCCTTTCCCTTTTCCTTTGCTGCTTTGACGGCCAGCAAGCCATTCAGACAATGCCTCCCAGGGGAAGGAAGGACACCACGTCGTCAGTTCTAGCCTGTGAGCTCATGATGCCAGGAAAGCCGTTCCAGAGAAAGCAGAGAGGGTGTGTGTTTCCTTCTGGGGCAGATGATCTAACCCCCCAGGTAGCAATGCCTTTTTATGGTTAGTACAGGTAGGGAAATACCTAGCTTCATGCTGACTCACCAGGTAAAAAATCATTTCTCCGAATGAGTCAGAATCACAACTATGTTCTGAACGGTCTCATATGCCCTGCATTGTGTGAGGCTTAAAGCACCAAGCAGGGTGTCTGCCCGCAGGTGTTACGGGCCCTACATGGGCAACGTCCGCTCTCTTGTTCCCCGGCACGATCATGGTAAGCTCAAGCCCTCTAACTCACTCCATCATTCTGTTAGGTATAGGAGAAACTTATTACAATGTGTGCTCTGCTAATGTTGTCACTTACTCAGTCATAGGTAAGCTTAACAGTGGCAGAATAAAATGTTTCGATGTTAAGTGTATTCCTGGACATTGGGAATGGAGGATGGAGGTATTTCTGTGTGTGTGTGTGTGTGTGTGAGCGCTCACATGAGTGCACGAGTATGTGTGTGTAAGGATACAGAGTTAAAACAGACTTGGGCAACATAAAATACCACAGAAAGTAGGGGTTTCCAAGGAAAACATGGGGAAACACCGTATGAGAATCTAATGTATGCTACAGCTTTTGAAAGGAAACATTAATAGTTAGACCTGCCCTCAAAGGGCGAGCCAGTAATAAATTTCATGTAAGAAATTACCTGTCAGTAGGATTATGTTAAATAATGTTGAATTGTTATGAGTTGGAGGAGAGAGAGGAGAATAACTTTCTCAAACATGTTCAAAGAGTGTAATGTTTCACACACAAATTCCATTAGTGTTTCACAGGATTTTTGTGCGTAACCCCTCTCACAGATGTATTGAAAAATTTGGCTGTTTGAGTTCATTTCCCAAAGGCAGTTATCAAACAAACAAACAACAAACAAAGCCAAATTCTTTCTATGCAGGAATCCGGAGTTGCCCACAGGACCAGTGTGTTTTATTGACATCCATTGTAGATGGGTAAATGTTTACCTGCTCACTGGATCAACAAAAGACGATGCCTTTACGTCTATGCCTACGCAAGGCAGTGATGAAATGGTGGCCATACTAGTCAACATTTTGAGCATTTTGCCTGTTTGGGCCGAATACCTAAACATATACTTTTCCCCCTGAAGAAAGGTCTCCTTGTTAAGCGTGTGACAATCTAAGAATTGTTAAGGGTCACTGTACTATACTGGGTCTGAAACTGAGGACACTCGTTGAGCCCGAGTCGGGAACCCTGACTTAGGTACAGTGGAGATGGAGGACTGATGGGAACAGAGCGAAAAGCAGCCGAGGCTTAAACGTGCGCTAACGCATCACGTGCGCTAACTCAGCGTCACAGGGCCCCCTACAAAGGGCCTCTTACGACTCATAGGTATCAAATCATTCCCAGAAGAAAAGACCATTTCGAATTTATGTGAACTGAATAAAGAATGAGCACTGCATCAGATCTGGGGTTTTGAAAGACCAAGTTCGAGGTAGGCTTGGGGATCCCTCCGCATGCTTTGATTTGATGCATTGATTACTGGTCATTACGGGCCTCAAGCCCCTTTTGGAAATTGTCCTGTGACGTATTTCATTGCATGACACTGGGACAAGATCTCGCCAGGGAATGCCTTCACAAGCGCATCGGGCATTTGGGGAAGTCTTTGTTTCTTCAGGTCGTCAAATCTGTTTTATTAATGACCCCAGCAGTAATTTACAAATGGTCCTGGGTGTCTCGGACTCACAGATGACCTTTCCAAAGTGCAAGCCAGGGCATCCTTTCAGAGAGGATCCTTGCAGCCTGGAGCATTCAGATGTGCTTCGGAAATGCTATGACTTGGGCATAGGTATAATGGTATTTTAAAGCTTGTTCAGATGGCATTTGTTTGTTCTATCCATTTGGAATTTGATACTGTGGTTATGGAATGATCTTTTGATTACATTGCAAGATATATTCTTTTACAATGTCCTGTTACGAGACTAAGCTGCTCTTGTCACCTGTGAGAGACAGTGAGACCAAGACTAAGTCAATCAGACCACGTATTTCCCCAGAGACACGACCTTCTCTTGCAGCAGATGCCCTGTCCTGATCTAGGCCAGCCTTGTCGAAACAGATTGATGCGCTCTTGTCATCACCTCCGAGAGATTCCTCAGGCCCTGCTCATGAGCGCCCCCTGTGTGTCCAAAAGCTTTTTACCTTCCTGTGAAATCTCTTTCTGGCTTTCTGTTTTGTTTGTTTATTTTTGTTTTTAATGATTGAGAAAAACTGTGTGTTATAATTGTGACCCAAATTTCTTTGTTAAGCTTTTCGGGTTTTTTTGTTAACAATTCTTTATTATTTCAATGACAGTTGGCATACATTATTATATTAGTTTCAGGTGTAAAACATAGTGGTTAGACATTTATACAGCTTATGAGGTGATCACCTCGATAAATCTAGTACCCATCTGACACCATCCATGGTTATTACAATATTATCGACGATATTCCCTGTGCTATACTTTATATCTCCGTGAATATTTTGTGACTACCAATCTGTATTTCTTAATCTCTTCCCCTTTTACATCCATCCTCCCCAACCCCCTCCCATCTGGCAACCACCAAAATGTTCTCTGTATCTATGAATTTGGACAAAACTTCTTAAGCATATTTTTTATTATGGAAAATTTCAAACATATTATACAAGTACAAAAATTAGGCTCTCAGCATGGAGGCGGGCACCTTCTTGGGAGAGCGTGGGACTCGCCTGTCTCATTCCCCAGTAGCCTCTCCATGTGGGAACAGTGGAGAGTTTGACGAGGGTGATGGTCTTGTGGACAACACTTGCTACCTCTTTGGAGCACTTAACCCCCAGACTGACACGGCCATCGTAGTCCCAGATGGTGACCAATGCCTTAAACCTGGTCCACTGGCCAGCAAGTTTGCTTTTGCATGGGCATAATCTTTAAAACCTCATTCCTGAGGCACATCCCTAGGAAAAAGTCGTTGATTTCAGACTCCTCGATGGGCAAGGAGAGGAGAGAGAGAAGACACCTGGGATGTGATGTTCATACCTCGATCAGGTGGCCCCACTTGGCCCAGCATCCTTGCGCTCTGTGATCTGGGCTGGACCACTCGCCGCTGCCTCCCAGACAGGAAGTGCCTTTTATTTTAATCAAGACTAAAAGAAGGTCCATACATTAAAACTGGTTGACTTGTCTCCTAAGTCACTTTTATTTTTATTTATTTTTTTAATTTAACTGTAGGTAGCATACAATATTATATTAATTGTGTTAGTTTCAGGTATACATTGCAGTGATTTAACATTAATATTTCCGATGTGGTCACCACACGGAGTCTGGTCATCATCTGTCACCTTGCAAACTTATCTCAGTGTTATGACCATATTCCCCTTCCCCGTCCTGCTTCCCTCTGGTGACCAGCAGTTTGAGCTCCATTTCTATGAGTCTGTTTTTGTTTTATTTCTTTTATGTTAAATAAGTGAGACCGTATAGTATTTGTCTTTCTCTGTCTAACTTATATTACTTAGCATAATACCTCCTAGGTCCATCCGTGTTGTCACAAATGGCAAGATTTCATTCTTTTAAACTGCCGAGTAATGTTCTATTGAGTATAAATACCACATCGGTTAAATCACAGATCCACACCACTCACCCCAACTTTGTATTTTCTCACAATTTATTTGTTGAAGAGCCTGTCGAGTTTCGTACAATCTGAATATATCTGATGCGTTGTCCCTTGTGCCAGTCTCTCTGCTTCTTTATTTTCTGTAATTTAGCAATTATAGCTTTCTAGACTCGATCTAGAGTCAAGTTCGACATTTTGGCAAGAATACCTCCTAGACAATGCGGGGTACTTCTGTTAGGAGGCACTAGCTCTCTGCTTGTCTCTTTTTGGGGTGTTGCCTGAGATGGAAAAGCACTTTAGAAAACCACCTGGAGCGCTCTCAGCTGTCTGCACAATAAAGGTAACCTCAAACTGCAGAGGGGCAATCCGATCAGTGACCCCACCTCCAAACACCTCCTCCTCCTGGTCCACATTTCTCTTTTACCCAGACAACGAGGGAACAAATACAGGTTCGGAGCACGAATCGAGTGTTAGCCCAGTCCTACGTCCCAGCTTAGATATGTGGAGTCTGCTTTCTCGTTTATGGGCCTTGCAGTCCTCTCTGGGGACAGGGATTCAAAGTGGCTCAGGTCGAGGGGATGAGGAAGGGGAGAAGAGCAGGAAACATGATCTCTAAATCCACCACACTGACTTGTAACAGAAGCGGCGTGAAAATAAAGCAGACAGTTCTCACCTCTGAAACTAGAAGCAAATGGGGGCTTCCCTCTATCACAGTTTCATCCAGTACTTAATCACGGAAGATGCTCCCGCTCCCCTGACACTTAATAATTTAAAAATAGGAGCTGTTCCTGGCAAGAGAGGTTATGAAACAACCTTAAGCGTAATGGGAGAAAAAGAGCAAAGCTCCGTTTAACAAATTCTGAGCATTTCTTGGAGGCCATGAAGTTCTCGGTTCAATGGGATTATCACCAACAAATCTTTATTTATTCACTTGATGAATATTTATTGAGTGGCTCCTTTGAGCAGTATGTGGTGTAGGTGTCACCGTGGCACAGATGACAAGAAGCAGTTCCTTATAAGCAGACTGTTCAGATAGGGCAGATGGTTTGCACAACTCATTAGAAAATAAGGCAAACCTTGATAGCAGCGCATTAAAAGTATACAAATGAAACCGTTAGGAGGACGTAGGGAGAGATTAGTTCTAGGTGGACAATTGAGAAGCACCTTAATAAAGAGGATGGTATGGAAGTTGAACTTGGAAAACGGGGTACAACTTCACCCCGAAAAGCTGGCAGGAAGGGGGCAATCCAGGCACACACAATGAGCTGGGAAAGGGCTTGGGGAATAACTGTCCCCACTTCGTGTCTGTGTCTTCCCTAAAGACATTAGAGCTTGGAGTCCATGTATGTGTCACCGAGTGAGACCGTGATGCTAAAGAAAAAGGAAGCGATGTTTTATGAGTTTTTCTCATTCGTATCAACTGCTCTCCTACCGATCTTGTCAGAAGTACCGTGTCATCGCAAACTCTGGAGAAGCAATTGCGTTCTGTGTTTGACCCTGCGTCAACACATCTGCTTCTCTATCAGTGGCAGCTCTGATTGCAGGTCTGGTGTCGCCCCAGGCTCCCCTGAGGAGCCACCCACACAGTAAGCGGTCGTCCCACTTTTCGAGGCTCCAGGCAGTCTGTGGCTTTGCCCAGGTAATCCTACGAGGATTGGGAGGGCTCTTCAATTCCAGATGTATAGACAGATACGCCCACCAGCAGCTGGGACTGCCCTCCCACCCGGGGAGGTGGGGGGCCCACCAGGCCCCGAGGGAGCTTCCACCCCTGACTAGACAGCACCTCCAACCGCCCCCCACCCCCGATTCCTGCCTAACACGCTACCTGTGGGGTTAGCCTAGCGATCAGAATATCAATTACTTCCCTTCTCACTTGAGTTGATGAGAAAAGAGAAATTCCTTGCAATAGAAAGATAGGTACAGTCCAGACATTATAACTGTCTCTCTAAGACAATGGAAGTCATCCTCTAGGTGCACAGAGCCTTTCATGATTTACGAAGAACTTCCAAAGACAGGCTCTAATTCGATTCTTTTCATTATTCTCACATAATAGATGAAGAAATCAAGGGGCTCGTTTGTTAAGATAATAAAAATAACTGCTCTCATTGGGCACATTGCCAAGTCCTGTTCTAAGCACTTTAAATTCATCTCGTTAAACCCCCTAAATTGTCCTAGGAGGTAGATCATTGTGAAAACAGGCACCGAGAAGGTATATAATTTGCTCGAAGGCCTATGGCTAGTAAACGGTAGAGGTGGGACTTGAATTTAGCCGGCATGGCTCCCAGGTTGCATGGGCTGGCCTGGAACTTGGGTTCAGAAGAGAAGGGTTATACAAATCTACCATCCAGCCAGCCAGGAGGATGCCGGGATATCACAAGGAACACCCCCCAGTAGCAAACCTTCGCACTGGGCAAATCCTGTCTCTCTCATTGGCATACCGTAATGGGGGTGGATTCTGAGAGAGCTATTAAAACATTGTTGAATGCCTGTTTATTTTCTCCTGTCATTCTACGTTGAGAAGGACATCGTCCCCTTCAGTGATTAAACCACACATCTAAACCTGCCTCTGTTACTCCAGGGTGACAGTGAAGCAAACTTTGGGGACAAGAAGGCTTTTCTGAATCTTGTGGGGAGCAGAGGCACATGGGACAACAGCACTGAACCCAGAGCTGGAGAACCTGAACTGTGGTCATGAGCTACAGGTGTGACCTCAGGCTAGTTGTCATATGTCTCTGAACCTCAGTCATGTTAAATAGTGATGCTTCTGCCTATTTCATGTTAAAAACGATAAAAATCACTGTGAAATCTATAGTATGTCATACAAATGTAATGGGTTACTATTGTCCTTTGCAGTTTCTAGCCAGTGGTAACTTCTCTCAAAGCTCATCCTCATGTCTCAATGCAAGAGACTTAAAAAAAAAAAAAAAAGATATTTGACAAGCGCTTATAGACTTCTGCATAATTTGGGCATCATTGTAATAAAATGAACTTGATTTAGTAAGGATTTTCAAAGCGATAACTTTTAAGATAGTACAATAATTCATTCCTTACAGTTTGAGCCAGGGATATATTTAATCTGTATAGATAAGAGAAATGATTTATCTTCTTTTAGGTTCTTCTAGAGAATTCAGAATAAGTCAAATGTTTTAGTTTTTTTTTTTTTTTTTTTAGATTTGAAAAGATTTGCATTTGAGGAGATTCCATCTTGATAAATGAATATATCGTGTGATAGCGGAAGAGCATGGGCATCAGAGATGAGCAGAACTTACATACAATCAGAAGAGGGGCCTTGAGTGCTCCTCCAATCGCTTGCTGCTCTGAGAACTTAGGCAAGTGATTGAGCTTCTCTTGGCCTCGTTTCCTCATCTGAAAAATGGGTCCATAATGATAATTAACTTTATAGGTGTTTATGGGGATTAAATGAAATTATGCATATAGCATGGTAAATGCTCAAATATTGTTAGCTTTTCTGAAAAGAACAATGTTACATGTTTCCTTCTTTTTAGGGCCGAATAATATTCCATTATATGTATAGACCACATTTTCTTTCTTCACTCATCTGTTGATGGACATTTAGGTTGTTTCCATATCGTGGCTGTTGTAAACAGTGCCGCAGTGAACATAGGAGTGCTAATATCTCTTCAAGATCCTGGTTTCCATTCTTTCGAATAAATACCTAGAAATTGGGTTCCTGAGTCCTATGGTAGTTTTATTTTTTTTGAAGAACATCCATATTGCAGCTGCATCATTTTGCATACCCACCAACAATGTTCAAGGGTTCCAATTTTTCTACAACCTCACCAACACTTTTCTCTTTTTTTTTCTTTTTTTCTTTTTTTTCTTTTCTTTTGTCTTTTCTTTTCTCCTTTTCTTTCTTTTCCTTCCCTTCCCTTCCTTCCCTTCCCTTCCCTTCCCTTCCCTTCCCTTCCCTTCCCTTCCCTTTCCTTTCCTTTCCTATAGCCATCCTGACAGGTGTGAGGTGATATCCCATTGTGGTTCTGATTTGCATTTCCCTGATGGTTAGTGACACTGAGCTTTTTTTTCCCTATAACTTACTAACCATGAGGACATTGTGCTGAGTGAAATAAGGCAGTCATAGAATGATAAATACTGCAGATTCTTTATATATGAGGTATCTAAAATAGTAAAATTCATAGAATCAAAGAGTGGCATGGTTGTTGCCAGAGGCTCAGGGAAGGGGCAAATAGGGATTATTAATTAATGCTCATAGACTGTCAGTTAAGCAAGATGAATAAGCTCCAGAGATCTGCTGGATGATATTATGCCTATAGTCAATAATAATGTGTAATAAAGTATAATACGATAATAGTATATAATAATGTATAATAACAGATAATAATACACCTAAAATTTGTTAAGAGGGTGAGTGTCATGTTATATGTTCTTACAACAATTAATTAAAAATTTTTAAAATGCTTCTGAAAACTGGGAAGGTCGATCCTGATTCTAAATTTAGGAAAACAATACATTCCAGTATGACTGTTCAGATCATCCTCACAGAACTGATCAGTTCTTAGGACTGACATGATATAAGCCTAATAGTATATTTTTGATTTAGATATAGTGTTGGCTAATGACCTTTTTATAATGTCTAAATAAAAGATTAATCAATAAGAAATATATGGATAGGAAGATAAAGGGCATTATTTGATAAATTATTTTGTACCGACTTCTCCATAACAAGACCTTGGTACCTTATTAAGTATCCAAACAGATGGTCTTCTGATATCATTTGTAGGATGAGATGGTCTCACTAAGTAAGCCCAAAGTTGGATCTCCAGGAAGCCTCCGTCTTAAACTAAACCCTACTCAATGTCAAATAGATTATGACATAATATCATTGAAGTGATGATTTTGCTTAAATTATTGTTTGATTTAAGCAATAAGTAAAAGTTGTCCCCATCAAACATACTGTTGGAATCCATTCAGTCAAAGACAAAATTAATAGTTCAGTGGTTAGTGCCAAGTCTCTGATTTATTCTGTGTTATTGATGTAGCAGAAATAGAAGAAACCTACTCTTTTGAAATACCAAAAATAACTATTCCAGAGCCCTTTATGGTGATATTACTGAGGTCTTTGTTTTGGAGCCATCTGATGAGAAAAGCTGCCTTGTAAGGAATTCCTTTTTTATTTCTTCAATAACTCGATCCACCTGGAAGAGGTGTTCCCATTTATACTGAGTGTCTCAGTGAACAGTGTTGCAAATAAATCCTATTATTAAAGGGAGCATTATAGAGTCCATTATTCCTGTAAAGTCACATCTGCCCAGGCCACGTCTTGCTGTCTCCAGATCTTCACACAGGCCTTGTACCTAATGGAAAGGTCATCATCATCTCTGGAAAGAATTTTCTTAGGTAATGCAGTTGTTCACAGGGTAATAGGTTTTTAGATAAAATCTGTATTTGGCCTTAATGAGATACACCAAGAAATGCCTATAACCTTCACTTTTTCATACCTGGCCCCAGGTTCCTCTGATTTTGACTCTCTTATTGGTATGTAGAGCTATTGTGATCAAGAAGAAGAAGGCTACAGAATGACCTGAACTTGATAAGAAGCCTATTCAGCCAACCACTTTAGAGTCAAGAGGTGTTTATATATATTGCCATGTCCTCTGCCATAGAAATGCTATTACCAAAGGGAGAATCAAATGGAAAAAAAACATAGCCTGTGATTCATTTGGTATTGAAGATAAAAGAATGCTTGCTGGCATTAACATTTTACAAAATCAATGAGAAGTCCCTAAAATAAATTTCACCTAAACTTTGTCCCAAATTTGGAATTGAATGCTGATCGAAAAAGTGACCTTAAATTTCTACTTCCAAAATAATTTCAGGCTGACATGGACATTTCCACATCATCCCCCAGTGGCCATCGGTCCTGAGTGGCCTTGGAATTGTGTGGTGAGATGAGGGCAGCCCCTAGAGATGTCCAGATGATGACCAGTCACCGGGTTCCATGAAGGCTTGGCTGGCCCTGGGCATTCAGAAGTGTCCTCGGGAATCCTGCTTCCCTGGTAGAATAATGTTTGCTTGGTGAGGGGGTGTGTACAAAATTATTGGCATGCAGGACTCCTGAAAAATGTTGAGAGCCAAAAAGTTTGGGTTATGATAGTTATGAACAAGGGAAAGTATTTACAATATCCCTTTTGCCCCAAAATAGATTTAACCACTATCCAAGCACCATGGAATGTGTCCATTCATTTCCAAATGGGTCGTCTCCTACCCCCATGTTTAGGTCATAGTTATTTCTAGACTTTCATGTGACAAGACCTTCACAGACCAAATTAAGTAGTGTCACCTTCTGAACAAAGTGGCTACATGTGCTGTGGTTTTTCATTGTTTATTTCATCTTGTTTTGTTTTACACAGCCTGTGTCACTAGCCTCCCAATCAAGGTCAGTAGATTGAATCCAACCCCATTCACTTAAACAAGTGATAAATTCATGCCAGCACCATGATCTCACCCCCCTGAGTGGGAGAGTGTGTCCGTGATGTGCCGTGACACCCACCTTCCAGACGCAGGTGTTCTGTGTGACCCCCAAACCACACCTGAAGGGCAGGATGGTGTCGTCATACCAGCACACGTTCAGACTGCAACTTAGCGTATTAAGGACAATGTGTATCCAGAGGTGGAAGGAAAATGAAAATGGTGGATTTATTGTTTTCATAGAGGGAGAGCCTGTAATCCAAGTAAACTGCGTCAATGGAAAAGATGCATCCAAGCACCAGCATGGGATTTTCCTAATACTTGCTCCCAAGGTGCTATCGGGACCATGATTAGGAAGTCTCAGGTGGATTCTCATTGTACATGGGCCAAAAAAGATCTCATTACCAGTAGGGCGGAGGTCAGTGACTGATACTGTGATAGGAAGTCATGTTCCTGGCGATGCTGTCTTTGCATCTGTGTACAGGCAATGTTGACATGTTGGCCTGTGAGTGAAAGTCGGGCGAGGAGGGGAGCAAATTCCTCTTGTCACAATGTGAACTCATTTACATGTATACTCTCTCTCTCTCTCTCTCTCTCTCTCTCTCTCTTTCTCTGTCTCTCTCTGTCTCTCTGTCTCTGTCTCCGTCTCTCTCTCTCTCTCTCACGCACACACACACACACACACGCACACACACAACCTTCCTCCCTCCAGTCATATGTCCCCTTAAAGATGTTCTTTGCATCTGCCATGCAAGAGGGGAAAGAAAACCCTTACCAACTCATAGCCATCACACATGCCCCCTAAGGCAACTATTTACAAGACAGCAAAGACATGCTCTGGCCACGAGAGGGCACCAAGATAGGCGGGAAACTACCATAACCGCCGGGGCTGAAGAGAGCAGAATTGCAGCTGACGTTTCTTAATATTATATTGTACGTACTGAGTACTCGATATACATTATGTTATTCAATCCTCACATCAACCTCCTGAGGTCGGAACTATAATTACCTCCATTTTGCAGATGAGAAAACTGAGGTTTGAGATGTAAAATAACTAATTATGGTTACACGAATCCATTCTAAACCACTGTGCAATGCAAGTTAAAATACTCCCATCCACTTCTTTACAGGAGGATATATGGAATGACAACTTGCTACTCTGTACCAAATATGAACCCTGCTTACATACATGTGAATATGGAGGCATCTGTAATAATTCTGGGGCTGAGTGTACGCTCATGGATGGGCACTTGCACATTCTCTCACTGGTTGTCCTTTTACCAATTGTTTTGACTCTATGATAGCTTCTGGTCATATTCTAATATTTTAACCAGAGTTATAATAAAAGAATCTTTATATTCAGAATAGCTGTAGAGATGAAACTCTGCACAATCTGAAATGCCACTACTGTTTGGTGAGGGTTAAATAGTTGTCTCAGGCCAGTGTTTAGTTCACATTCTATAAATGGCTCTTACTCCTTGATGTGACTCACTGTATGTATTACAGCAAAGTCACTTACAGATCACTTTATTTTTAGACTCTTAAAGAAACAGATTCTATGGGGAGTATTTGTTTCTGACCACAGGCTAGTGTGAGTGAAAACATATCTCAGTGAAGAACTTTCTTTCTATTTGATTCCTCTGCCCACAGCTCTCTGTTAGTAATAGGTCTTTGCATGTTGTGTTAAAATATCTTGAATTATTTATAAATAGCAGAATGGCAGAAATTTATGCCAACATCTTATCTAGTAAAGGAGTTTTGTGGTGTGTAAGTGGGAGAGACTTTTGGATTTTAAGTAAAATAATAAATGAGAAAAAATGAACACAGTTAATATTCATAAAGGGGAAAAGGTTATTTACCTGTTGCCTATCGTACAACTTTGCAACAGAAATTTTCAAAATAGATCAAAACCCAGGAATCTGATGATGATAATGATGTTGATGATGATAATGTTTGTTGATGACAACGACCACAACCACCATTAGTAGAGCTTCTAGATTCATCTATTAAAAAAATATGGCATGCTGCCCTCTACAGGTATTCAGTCTAAACCAGATAGTATTAAATGCGTCCAAATAGATAAAGCATTCTCAAATACCCAGACCGATACATAAATGGAGATTGAATACTGAGACCAGTTAAATAAGTAAAACCTTTATACTCTGTGAGTCTAATTTGTGTGAATTCTAAAACCAGAGAAGAAGCAGGCATTTAGTAACTCACTTATTTTAATTTACTCTTCTAATTTTTTGAGTATGTATATTTGAGGCCAATGTCAGAAGCAGAGAAGAACAGCTGAAGATTTGTGGACTAGTTTTCTGTTTATACTTGATCAAGCTAATTGTTCTTTGGTTTGGCTAAGACCTATTGTTTTTTGCTAACAGATATTGAATGAACAATTAATAAATAATGACAGGTTTGGGAATCTCAATTTTTTTGCAGTTCAGAAAGACTGGATTTTAAACCAACATTTTTAGAACAGGCTTTGAATAAAAAAGAGAGTCTACCAGGCTCCTTCTTCACTCCTCTACCTCTGCCTTAACCCAGTCAATACTCTTGTTGTATGAGTGTCCAAGTTGAATATTTTTCTCAGTTTACTCTTTGTTCTTCCTTGCTGAGCATATGAGCCAACAGAGGAAAAACCATTGGGCAAAATGTCTAAAGGACTGAGTTCTTGTACCATCTTCTACCCTTGAGTTTAGTTGATATTAGTTCGGCCTAATCTAATTTGAACCACTTCTATGAAAGGAAGGGCTGGCTCGGAGAGTCTGAGAGCCCACTAGCCCTAACTAGTGGGATTCTGTGACATCATTGGGCCCATGCCTAGCTTCCTCCACTTACTGCTGGGTGACTGTGGGCCAGTTATATGACTCCGAGTTTCAATTTCCAATCAGCAAAAAAAAAAAAAAAAAGAGTATTCACCTCATAAGAGTGGATACTCTTATGATTAAACCTAAGTTTAAAACATACAGTGTACGATAAAACATTTTATAAGCACCACCTTGTTTTATTCCAAGCCACCTTGTAAGGTAGAGACTACCCTCACCCCCATTTTACAGATGGGGGAAGGAAGCTTAGGGAGGTGAAGCAGGCCCAGGCCATGCTTTTGACTGCTGTGTCATTTTGTCAGGTATCTTTTTCCTTTTTCTCCACACATGTTGAGAAGACACTGAAAAGGGTGAGTTTCACCCTACTTTTTAAGACAGTTCCCTCCCCCATCATTCTGATCTCTTGCCAGACACAGGGACCTCTGACTACAAGTGGTACAGAGGACAAGAATGTCCATCTCTGCTACCTACACTCTCAGTGCTTGGTGGATGTGGAAGAAACCACACAAAAAAAATCCACTCTACCCTGTGGCTCTCAGAGTTGACTTATATAGTCAAAAAGAAGGGGATCCTTGTTAGTGGCTGGAGTTAAAAATGCCAAAACACAGTCAGCCAAAACCTCATCCAGATGTGAGTGTGTGGTCAGTGGTGATGCATTTCTGTTTGCTGAATTCCATACAGCCAAGGCAACTGCTTTGCCTCGCTGAAGATCCACAAGGGAAAAAAGTTATGTGCACTAGTACAAAAAAACACGCAAGCGGAGTTCTCCCTCATCGTCAGGAATGTTTGATACAGCAGTGTTTGTTCCGTGGCCTCTATCCGTGGAAAAGGTGCCATCACTCCTCCCGTGGGGAGAACCAACCCGGGGCTTCCTTACTGGATGCTCATTTGTTAAAATGACGTAGCATCATAGAAGATAATCTATTTCAATCAAAAAAAAAATTCTGTGGAGTTCTAAAAGTACATGCATCCCAGGGAAGTCACTACTGTTAGAATTTGGGGGCTGTTGTCATACTGAAAATATATATAAATTGTCATGAACCATATACTTCTTTTCTTCACCTAACTTCTTATATCCTGTGGGGGAAAGTTTATGATAATGATATTCTAACAAATTATTGTCTTTCTTTTTTATGGTATGCTCACTGTATAGTTCATTCTTTGGGGGTGCATTACCTTATATTTGAAATATAGATTAGCCATTTTACGATAGTATAACTCATTATTTTTTGTATAGTCTTATTATAGATCATTAGAATAAGCAGCCAGTGTTGTGTATGAAAAACAACACTTGTTTTGCTTTAAAATATCACCTCTTGTCAAACACTTCACTGGCTTTATCATTCCTGCTTTTCGAGTTGGATGATTTTTAATGGAATATATTATACTTGGAATGACTACAGTATGGAAGAGTTCAAATTTCAAGTAAAAATTTCCCGGTAGTCTTTTTGATAATTGCAGTAGCGAATACTCATGGACTGTTTACAACACTCCAGACCTTGTTCTAAGCTTTATGTATGTTAACCCATCAATGTATACAACCATCCTACAAGGTGCATTACTGTTCTTACGCCCAATTTTACAAACAAAAAAAAACGAGGTGTGAGGGGTTAAGTAACCTGCTCTTGGTGGCACAACTACTAAATGCAGTTTCTAGGATTCACACCTTAGAGGTTGGGCCCAGGGTCTGCCCTAGTAACCCCTCCCCTTTACTGCCACTTTGAACCAGGAGGGATTGAACGGAATCCTTTCATGCTTTTAAAGGACACTTACTTATTCTTTTAAATGAGTAAAAATAGATTGTTATCTTTAGCCAGAGAGATAAGGAAGAGCCTATTCAAGAGGAGATTTAAATAACAAGCGAGGATTTGTTCTTGCCTTGCCCTATTGAAAAGCCTGATGAACAAGGCTGAATATGTCTTACTCCCCCTGGTGTTCAGAAAGGGAGCCTGGGGGGGGCTCTTTATCAGATTTGGGGAGAGGAGCCCCAGGAAGGCTTCCCTTCCTTTCTATCCCTACACTTAAGAAATGCAAAGCAGCCAGCATGTGATACAGGAGTTTCTTTCCTCATCTGTTTTTGCTCTCAAGGCCTGCAATAAAGCTAGAAACAACTCAGCATCCAATTGCAACCCTTGACGGTCAAAGTTATTAAAATTTCCAATTTCCTAAAATTTGTCCTGTGCCCTACCCCTATGTGTTCTGCCACACCCCTGGCCTTCTGCCAGGGCATCTGGTTTTCCATAATTAGTGCCATGGCTTGTATAATCTTCTTTGCCTTGTCTTTTGCCTTGGCTGCTGGGCATTTGTTCTAAAATCTCCATCACAGTTGCCTTGTTATTGTCAGCTTAGAGATTCGCATAGCCAATGTTTGATGGAGAAGATGTAAGATCATTTGAATCTTTAAGGCATCTTGAGCTGTAATGCTTTGTAGTAGATAAAATGGCACTCAGACTAGTAATTTATGCCCTGGGTCCCTGTGGCTCTTACTTGAGGAGTTAAAAAGAAATACCAATGCTTGGGCCCACCTCCAGAAAGTTCAAATCATTTCTCCTGGGGTGGAGCCCAGGCATCAGCATTTTTTTTAAATGTGAGGTCATGGTTGAGAAATACTGGGCTCATTTAATCTTTTGGCTTCAGTCTGAATACCAAGACTCTTAATGGTCTTGGCTTAGAAACATAAAATTTATTTAAATGGCCAATTGTAGTTCCCATAACTTGTCTCTTGAAATGTGAAAAGGAATTTTATATGTACATACATGCATATACATATAAACACACATATATACACATGTGTATATATGTATATACATGTGTGTGTATATATATATATATATATATACATGTGTGTGTGTGTGTGTGTGTGTGTGTGTGTGTATGACCACAACTGTCATATTAAAGAGATAAAGGATGAAGTTCATGGCAGTTTAGATGAGTTCCCTCTACCCCCTCCCCCCAACGCAGGCTGCCTCTGGCTACATCCTTTGCAAGGGAACAAAGCATTTAGTGGCTGAGATGTTTCAGCTTATCTTCATCCCGAGACAAACTGGGGCAATCACCAGAAAACATTTTCATGACAGTGCCTGGTGCGTACCAGGGTTCAAGAAATCAAAATCCATATGTGTTTTAGTACAAAATTCAGGGGCTACTGCTACTGTGTGTGTTAGGAGGTGAGTCTGGGTTCTCAGCTGTAAAATAAATATAAGAATGCTTGACTTACGGGAAAGCTGATGCCTGTTTACAAACTAAATGACATTATTTATGTGAAATCTCTCAATCTACCTGCTGCAACACAGCACTGACTCCTTCCTTTGCCCACCTCTCAGTGATCTGGAAACTGCTCAGTTCAGAGGGAATTTCTGTTATTCTAACTCGTATCACCATGATATTGGTCGACATCATCAATTTTGTCTTTCAGGGATGGCAACAAGGAGTGGCTCTCATATTTTTCATCCATGTAAGACCCTAAAGACAGACAGTTTGAGGGGAGTTTTATGCTCTGTGCTCACAGCGCATTCAATAGGACCACACAGGTTTCCTAAACTTTCCCTCTGTTTATTTATCGAAACCTGTTTCTGCCAGGGCTGCCACAGCAACCCACCACGCCTGCTTATTATCCATCTCCTGTCTGGCCACCTCTCCTAGTTCTGCTTTGCCCCAGCAGGCTTAGCATCTGTCGATCTAGTTTGCCCTCGAAACCTTCCAGAAGATGTTTCAGCACCCACGGGAAATAATTAGGCGCCTTCAGAACCCGGGGGGACACAGCCAGAAAATCTGTGTTTCAAGGGATAAGAGGAGGAAGAGACAACTGCTTCTTTGTGGGCAGCCAGAGGTGACAGAAGTGGATAGAGGAAAAGTGTGAACTCAGAGAACATCACATACTGTAGGAGGGTGACCAGCTAGCGTGGAGAGCAGGGGGTATAGTGATGAAGGAATAGACTCAAGGGGTCAAACAGTAGCACCTGAGAAATTAGAGGTGATATGCTACATGTTAGTGCTTTTCATATCTTATTCCTCGGACTTTTCCAGGAAAATTCTTTTAGGCATTTCCTCTGCTGTGTTTATTTGCTTAGCAAACATTGGTGAAGTACCTATCACTGGCCAGACACTCTGCTAATAGTCGAGAGGCAGGAAGGACAGTCCCAACTCATAGAGTACAGTCTGGTGGTTGGGAGAAAAGATCATTAAATAAGCATTGAATGTTGATAGATTTAACTATATTACAAATAATCAAATTTTTAAAAAAAGAAAAAGAAAAACTAAAATGTAAGCCAAACTTCCAATTTTTTTTTCCTTTTTCATGTCTCCTTTTTCCAACCCAATAGTGGATAGTGGTTAAGAGCCCAAACTTCTAAATCAGGTTATGTGTCTAAATAATGGGTTCACCACTTACTACCTGTGCGATCTTGAGCTAACCGAGACCTCAGTTTACTTCTCTGAAAATTGACATAATGAAAATACTTACAGGTTGTGGAGTTAAACTGACATCGCTCAGTTGATCAAGGGGATTAAATGATATAAAATATGCAAAATTCTTTTAAAAAGTGCTTAGTACATAGGAAGCATTGAGAGGTAAAACTACTAGCACTAATTCACAGGAATACATTAAGAAAGAGAGGTCGAGGATGGACACACATAGGCAGGCCCTGAAGAGACATCTAAATGACCAATTTATCGCCCCGTGCTCCTTGCACCTCCTCCCTTCCCTCCGAGAGTTGTTCTGGAATCACGCACCCCGCGTACAGGTCAGCCAAGCTGCTTGGTGACCATCGGTGTCTGAACCCTTCCCCGGCCCCTGTAGACAGAGCGGAGAGGATTTGGGACAGCCAATAAACAACTCTGTCCTCACAGTTGAGCAGGCAGCTGGCAAGCAGGGAGTTTCTTCTCTCCAAAAGATAGCAGGACAATCAGGGGTTGAACTGACACTGCTGCTTTCAGAAAACTCAGGGGCCTTCTAGAATTAGGGAGGGCCTGCAAACACAGGCCACACCAGTCTCCTATTGAGATAACCTTGGCTTCTGAGGAGTCACAAGGGTTCTCAAAGCTTTGACCCGCCCTGATTCAGATATTCTGAATAGTTGTCTCAGCTTTGTATGAGGAACAGTGTCTAATTTGTGAAATCTTTGTTTATCAGAACTTCTGTAACATGTAAAGGCTCTTTGCTATGTGCAGTTTCCACCTTTATTCAGAGAAGCTTCTGCATGGATTATGCTTCCATAAACAGAATATTTGACCAGTGATGGACCCAGGAGCATAAATTTGGAAGGATGGACTTTTGCAACACATTCAGACACCATGGGCTCCCAAGGTCGGAAGGACCCTCAGAGGTTTCTCATCCACTGGCAACTTCCCAATAGCCCTGAGAGGTGGCTTCTCATCTTCTGCCCAAGCCATTCTGTGGTACATTGCCCTCAATAGGTCCTCTGGCACCCTGCTCCTGTGATGGCTATTTGGACAGCTTGAATCATTAGAAAGTAATACGTCTGTGAAATCAATCATGTTTTTCTATGATTTCCATCCCTAGGACTTAGTTCTACCCATTTGATATAACACTAAGCTTATTTATGTATCCTTTCTCCCACATGATAGACATCTTAGTTCTCTTGAATTTTCTCTTTTTCCAACCAAACATTCCAGTTTGATAAGTTTTTTTTTTTTTGTCTTGATTGTCTATTACCACTGAATCTGTGAAGGTAACAAATATGTCACTTACTTTACAAACGAGCCGACTAATCACCTATTCCTAATAGTGACATCAAGAAAATGAGAAATCTATGCTTCACTCCAATCTGTTTGAAAATCTTATTCTCAAATCTGTGTTTTTTGGAAACCCAAGAGTACTTGAAACCAAGTGCTGAAAAAACATGTGTTTTTCATTTTCACCTGACACATTGCATCTTAAGACATCATGCTGGGTGTGCAACAGCAGAAAGTTTGGGAAAGTGTAGCTGCTCAAAGCTACAGTGAGGCAGGAACACACGGAGAAGCAAAATGGTCAACAGGTAAAGCAGTTTGGTTGATAGCTTGGCGACTGTAATCATTTGATTAAATAGATTACCATATAAACAGACAATCGTGTAGCTAAGAGTCTCAGAAAATTCCAAATATATTTTCAACCACTTTTCGCTTTGATCATCACCCTGCTAGCCAACAGTGACTTTGTGCACACAGAAGAGAAACGTTTATAGGTTCCTTCAGTACTGATTCAATATTTGTTAAGTACTTTCATTATTTTTGACAGAGTTTGTGTGGTATCAACACCATGAAGTGTGTATGACTATCTTCCCCATGTTACTAGGCACAAGCATTATAACTCACCCAAGTTACACAGCTGGTAAGTGGTCAGACTAGGGTTAGAAGCAGAGGTTTGGCCCCAAAACACAGTCTCAACTGCCACCCAGCACCAACAGTGAGACTCAGAGATGGATGGGAACCTTTCATTCCTGAACTGCTGAGTGCATCTTGGACAAGACTGTTGGTTCTTGTTCTCTGTCGTAAGAATTTTAGGATGCGAATTCTGAAGCTCATCTGCTTTTATCAGTCTCTAAGAATTCTGTACCCCAATTTTAATGTTTTGGGATCCCCCCACACATCTAAAGCAATTCTCTGACACACTTCAACTCAGTTCTGACACTATTTACTGGGGGATAGCATCAGATTCCACAGGTTAAAGATTCAGCCCCACAAGAATGGCAACTCTTCGCCCCTCACTTCATTACTTCAGACCCCTGTCAAAAGTCCAAGATATCACCTGAGCTTCTGACCTACTGGCTGTAGATCAGAGGGTCCCAAAGACCCTTTCTTTGGGTTCTATTAATTTACTAGAGTGGCTCAGAGAACTCAGAAAAACATTTTACTTACTAGATTACTGGTTCATTATAAAAGGATTCAACTCGGGAATAGCCAGATGGAAGAAATGCAATGAATAAGGTATGGGGAAAGGGCGTAGAGTGTCCATGCCCTCTCCAGGTGCGGCATGGAATGTCTGTGCCCTCTCCAGGTAGCCACTCTCCCCAAGTCTCCACATGTTCATCAACCGGGAAGCTCTCCAAAGCCCCTCCTTCTAGGTATTTATGGAGGCTCCATTGAGTAGGAGTGATTGATTCAATCATTGGCCATTGGTGACTGATTCAACTTCCAGCCCCTCTTTGCTCCCCAGAAGTCAGGGGTGTGGCTGGAAGTTACAACCCTCTAATCACACAGTTGGTTCTCCTGCCAACCAGCCCCATCCGAGATGGGGTCCAAAAGTCACCTTATTAAATTGACAAAAAAAAAAAAAAAAAACACCTTAGGAAATTTGAAGGGTTTTAGTTGCTCTGCCAGAAACAAAGACAAAGACCAAATATATATTTCTTATTTTAAATCACAATATCACAGCTTCCCATTGGGATACTTGGGATCCTCATGTCTCTGTTTATTGTCCTGGACAGTCATCTATGAGTTGCTTTCTGTGTGGTGTACAGTAGAAAGAAAACCCCCCTAAAACCAAGCATTAGAAGCCCTGAGTTAGAGTCTCAGCCCCACCAGATACAAGATGTGTGTGACCTTGGGCCAAGCACTCAGTCCCTTGAGATTCAGTTTCTTCATTTGTAAAAGTGCCCACCTCTATGAGGATTATTTTATTCAACAAATGTTGAGTATCTAGTATGTGCCAAGCACTTGGTGAAGCTTTGAGTGTCTGTTAGTAGATAAAACAGACATAGGTGCTGCCTTTTTGTAGAGCCTGCAGTCAAGTGGGCAAGGTAGACAAGAAATAAGCAAATGTGTGTGTAATTACAAATTGGGTTAAGGGTTCCAAAGAAAATGAAAAAAATTCAGCCTTAGGAAATTTAGTGCATAGGAGCACCTGCTTAGGTAAGGTGGCCAGGATGGTTTCTCTAAAGAGAATGTGTCCAAAAGACAAGGACACATCTGCCAAGTGGAGTGCAGAATCACACCCAGAAATGGCATTATTAGGGCTCTGAGCTGGGAAGTAGGATTAAATGAAAATTTATTATATATGTATAAAGGTCATTTTGTGAACTAAAATAGGCTAAAACACATGTGAAAAACTATTGCAAATGAAAAATGGCATTGGACACTTGCAAAATGCAGCTTGGACCCTTTTCTTCCCATATGAGTCAAGACTAACATTCCAACCCAGTGAAGTTTGTTCCATTTCCACAAGATAACAGCCTTTATCCCCCCACACCAAAATTTTAGGTGCCCGGACTGAACAAACACAAGCAGTAATGTTTTCCTTGATTTCCATCATCTACCAAGGAGCAGAACTTCCTCCCTCTCTCACTTTTCCGTTTCCTCCACCTCCTGTCCTTATAGATTGGACAACAATTTCTAAAAATTTCCTGACGTTGACTGATGACAGGACATGGGTGTCTGGAGTCTGAATTGCCTGACTAGAGCTAAGAAGAAATGTTGGAAAAGGAGCAGTGAGAATCCCTCTCTGGTTTTTTGCTCCTGGTTCTTCCTGCCAGTGCTTTGACTTGGGGGGTGACTATCAGTAGAGCTGAGCTCCTATTTTTCTTTTCAAATGTTTTGATATTTAAATGTTTTCTTCACCCCCCTGAAATATGTCTCTGGTGTATCAAGAACAATTGGGAATGGAGAATGTCATGACTTGCTGCTGCTTGGTGTTTTTTACACAGGAGATGTAACTGAGGTCTCAGTAACAGTGTCATCAAGAGAGAATTGTCTGTTCACCTCTTGAAGGTTAGCCAGCCCCTGACCCCAGTCACCCTCCATGACATCATCCATTGGTATTTTCCTCACAACATTTATCTTTCTTTGAAATGATGTTTATTTTTTTGTTTATCGCCTACCTCCTCCACTATAATGTCAGCACCATAAGTTCAGGTGCTGTATGCCCTGTTTACCCTGTGTCCCAAATTTTTATAATGGTTATCAATCATATAATAGTACTCAATGATGAATGATGATAAATGATGAATGTAGATCAAATTAATAGATCGAATTAAACTAATGAGAGCTAACCCTTCCATAGCACTCATCAAGTTCTAGGCTCTTCTCCAAGCAATTTAAATATATTAATTTAATCCTTAGGATAAATACATGATGTGGGCATTAGGACCCTTCCTGTTTGCAGAGGAGTAAACTGAGGCATAGAGAAAGGAAGTAATTTTCCCAAGGTCACACAGCTAATAAGTACAGGATCTAGGATTCAAACTTAGACTGTCTGGCTCTAGAATCTGTACTTTTATGTACTACTTTTCGAACAGAACATGTTGGTGTTAGAAAAGAAATATTGATGATGCCAAAACAGAACAAACAAAACTCTTTTATAACAAAATTTCCACAAATAATAAGCTTGATCTGTTTAACCAAAGGATTCAATCGTGTGTGTGTATGTGTGTGTGTGTGTGTGTGTGTGTGTGTGTGTGTGTAAAGAAAAAAAATGAAAATTTTGCACAGTGAATATTCTTTTACTCTGAACTCTTCGATTATCAGGAGTTACTTTGGCTTCTGTTTGCCATCTCCCACCTAGAAAAATACTTTTGAGGTCATTCTTCTGATGTGCTGTTCACTCCGAGTATGGTCAGCTCTGGCTCTAACGGTGACCGCAGTGGTGGTGAGGATGCATAGCAAGAGTAGGGAAAGCAGATTATGAATGTGTGGGCTTCATGAGCTTGTCCAAAGGAATCAAGCCAGAGGTAGTGGTAGTTTGTCTCTTTGGGTCCCCTTGGTCATGCATCCTCAGATCCAAAAGGTAATAATCTAGCCTGTCTCCACTCACTAAGCAGTGCGAAGTCTGTGCTGCCTATAAAATGAGACCAAATCTCTAAGTCACTGTTATCTAAAGTGAGGAGTTTGGCTCTTAAACAAACGAGTGAAAAGAAAATTGATGAGTCTGAAACTTTAGCCTGTCTTCTTGGCTATCAGATCAGTTAAGATTCCCAGAATAAAAAAATAAAATGAAGGTAATTGGTAACAATTTTGAGCCTCAACTTTTTCTCAGGAATTGGCAGTGTTTTGTAAGTGTCATTTTGGTGTTTCCCATTATAGCCTTACAAATGGCAGACAAATTTCCACATGATTTTCATTTGAGCTTTAATCTATCCAGCAACTGGAATCTCTTGGCTCCAAAAGGGGTTTCTTTCTTTTTTTTTTTTTTTAACTATTTTCACCCAAAGCTTTAATCATGTTATTTCTCTTTTATACCAGTTGGACAGATAAATGCATACTCATAAATTAAACCAAACTGATATTTTATAATAGAAAAGGCAAAAAGATGTTCATTTATCCCCATCATATGCTTTACTCTCTCCTTAAGGAAAAATATTTTGAAGTGCATATGATTACATCATTTTGACAATTTTTATTTAAAGATTATTACGAACTATGCATCTTAAACTCCATTTTCATCATGTCATTCACTGCTCAGAACCCTTAGGTGGCCCCATTTCCCATCGCCTGACTTGTAAGGACCTTCCGAGTCCTCCCCTGTGTCTTGCCTTAATGCTTTGGGTGTCAAACTGGTTCTCCTTGGTGACTCACATCTAGAATTTCGGTGACACTCTTCTCTCTTTTTTCTGTCAACCAAAATCCTACTGCCCATCTGTTAAGCTCTGCTTTCTTCCCTCACTTTCTAGTTCTGGTCCATTTTTTTCCCCCTGAACTCTAAAAAGAATATATTCTGTATCATATCCTCCTTTAATTTTATATTTTAATTTATCTTTTCATGTTTTATACATATTACTATTGCCTTTTCAAGGAGATATTAACAAATTAGGGTAGACCACTACATCAATTAGGAATGCATTTGCATGCAAGTAAGAAAAAAAACATAAATTTTTTTTGTTAATTTTTATGAAACAAGAAACACTTAACACATACTTAAATCAGTAGATAAATTTTGAAGGAGCTTTCAGTCTTTATCATCATGAAAAGCTTACTAAAATGTTTGGCTCAGCTGACAAGCTGCAGAAGCAAGAGAAGTTAGCCATTTTTAAACCATAAACTCCCTAACGTGGTCAACAATATTTTGTCTTCATACTTCTTCTGTGCTTCTTTATCTCTGTTGGTCCGTCTGTCTGTCTGTATTTATTTTGGTTTACAGTTGCTCATTCTGGGGCAAACCTATTTCAGATTTCCACTTTACAGGGTCTCTGTTGATTTTAATTTAATGATCGATATTGTTTTCTGGGTCCAGTCACATTTCAGAATGACATGTGCCAGTTAACATGGTGCCTCCTGAACTCTTGGCGGCTCACCTGAGGATTCTGAATTGCTCTCAAGCCATTTCATTTTTGCATGTAACTCAGACCTGAGAGCCAAGCTTTCCGAAGAGATGAACAAAACACGTCCAGCAATTCATTATCCAAGCATGCCAAAGGACTCAAATAAAATCAACAAAGAGTTATTGAGCAACAAAAGCATAAGATTGCAGAGCAGGATGAAACCTTAGAGATCATCTTCTTCATTTTCTTCCTTCTCTAAAAAAAGTATAATGTGCTGGTTTTTAATTTTCATATTTTAATCTTTTTTTTTAATGAGCAAGTAAATTCACACAATACATCTCACTTGACAAAAGAGAAAAATGAAGGGTCACGTCACAAAGCTGGAGGCCAGAGCCCTGTCTGTGCTTCCAGCTCATGCCCTCTACTTCTTTGAGGGACCATGTCTGAGGTTCTCTGCTAGGGGCATGAGGGATACAGAAGAGTAATAGTAATAACTTTCACCTGTGAAATGTGTTTAGAGCATTTTCACGTGTGATAATGGTCACATATGAAGGATTATTACTACCTCATTACTGAGGATTTTATCATCTTCCTCCAATTTGCTTTTCCTTCTGTATTCCCTGCCTCAGTGGAGGAAACATCATATACACCTGGATGCTTTTTTTTTTCTGTATAGCACTTATTTCTGCTATGATAAGATAATTTGTTTACATGTAATTACTTGTTTAATGTCCCCTGTCCTGGACTATAAACTTCATGATGACAGGTATGATGACTGCATGTGATATTCCCAATTACTTTCTGAATTAATAAATCACCATAATCATCCTAGACTCCGCCCTTTCAACCATAACCTACAACCTGGCAGTTCTTGTTCTAAATATTATGTACCTACTTTGAAAATTTCGCACTTGTCCATTCGTCTTCATTCCTACTCTGCCTTAGTTCAGCTCCTCATCGTCCTTTCACTTGTTTCCCACCTCCACAGTCCTGCAGCCAGAATTACCTTTCTCAAATACAAATCTGATCACATGATTCTTCCTAGCTTAAACTATCTCTAGCTTTAATGGTACCCTAATAACTTTTATTCATTCATCCATTCACTCCAGGAATAGTTCTTGAGAGGCTATCATTTGCTAGGCCCTGCTCTAGGGCCTTCCTGTGTCAAGGTTGACATAATAGTTTGCTCTCAAGGAGCTTATAAACGAGTGAGGAAGACTAATAATAAACAAGGACAGAATACTTAAATAGGTAATTACAGTTTGTGTTGACTGTCAGTAGGAAGGAAACAAGTGGAGACTAATGGAGGGGGCAAAGGAGGAGGAGAGAGAGATGATTTAGAAGGGTTAGGTAGGAAACACTTACCTGAGAAGTGGCATTTCAGGTGCTATCCCGAGGATCAGAAAGAGCTATCCATGTGAAGGTGCAGAAGGAAAAGCATTCACATGGAAAGAACAATAGGACAAAAGGAAGGAATAGGTATTCTTCCTCTCTTAATCTTAAATAAGAGAGACTACACCAATGTAATTTGATATTATTATAACTTCTATTAATAATAATATAGTCCACATAGCTTTTAGAAATTAGTCTATTTTATTTACGAATAACCTAAAAATGATAATGTAATGAAAACTTTTTCTACTTACAGAGCAAATCAGAAACCAAAACCTGGACTTTTGTCTCCTCTGAAAAGCTTAGATCTTAAGTAGATCTAAGAGAATACTTAGATCTTAAGTAGATCTAAGAGAATACTTTGCCCACTCTTTCCCAAATTTCAGAGAGGTGAAATGTCTATATCCATTTTTTTTTGCCCTAATTATGTGCTGTATGAGAGGATAATTAACACATCTACTTATCTGAAATACATTTTGGCCATACTTTTAGAAAAAAAAATTTTTTAATGGACTATATTGGAGAGAATGTGTAATGCCAACACCTGGCCCAGTAGCCTTCATGCTAAGCTTCATGAATACTTCATAGCGTCTGTTCCTCTGGACTAACTGAATAATAATGACTCAGCATAATGATTCCGGTTTCTCCTGATATTCAACTGGAGCCTGATAAGTTTCTTGGCCTCAATATTATTTCTTTTTAGCCTTTAGCATTTTCTAGAATAAGTATAATATTCTGATGCAAGCATGGGTGTCTTCTTAAAACAAATCAGAATAGAACAAAACAAAATTTCTTAAAACAAATATGCTATGTTAAAATGTCAATTGACATTTAGCTTTAGAAAAGAGAATGAGTATTTATTTTGGTAGGTTTAATTGTTGTGTCCTGAGACATATGAACTAGGAAAAAGAAATATGGACTTCTGTGGTATTTGTTACATTCTACCACAAACATGAGCAATAAACATATATTCGAATTCCATAAAAATAATTCATATTTCAATTTTTCATAGTACTTGAGTGAATTGAAAGAAAAGTATCCATCATTCCTCACCACTAGCTTCTCGCCAGAATTCAACACGGGATGGATGTTGAACAGGGAATCAGAGTCCACACAAAGCCTTATCTGACGCTCATCAAGAGCAGAAGACAAGGAATCCTGATGTCCCGTCTCAGCTGCTAGGTAGGAGGACCTGGTTCTCTGCTAAGTTTGAACAGGGACAGGCATGAGTTTGTTATAAACGAGGTTCTATTCACATTTAAAAGTATTTTAACCTTGAGGCCAGTAGAAGTGCTGTGGAGTCAAAATACATGCTTCTAATCCTGCTGGAGAGTGCAGGAAGTCACAACTGGTCATGTTTGTGGCCTTCCATGCACCCACTGCTGCAAAACTTCGAGAGTACACATGCATGCACACACATTTGAGTCAGTTGGACATAGAAAAGGAATATATTCCTCTTGTAGTTCACATTCCTCTTGAATCTGGATAAAACCTGGCCCTCATAGTCTCAGATCTGAGAAGAGTTTGGTTGAAAGTGTTAACCTCAGTGATTACCCATGCTCGAGCATCCAAGGCAAGTGATCATGGCATCTTGTTCTGCCAGTTCAGCCCAAATGGTGAAGTCATAGATAGTAAATCCAAAGCTTGAGCTGCAGAGCTTCATTCTTCACCCAGGCTGCTCACCCCAAAACATGTGATGAGCAACCTTCACCGGGCTGACACTGCTCAGAAGTTTTTCATTTTTACTATATGAACTCAATGCCACCTCTGGGATATTTTGACTTGGATCACATATGGACTAAAAGAATGCCAAAAAACAGTGGTATTGATGAAAAGTTTACCAAACATCTTTCAAAACATCAACAACAATGCAGAAATGACAGTTTCAACAACTACCCAGAAAAACAGACACCTGGCTATTCATTTCATCACTTAGAAAAAAAATGCTTCTTTTATATATTTTTTCTATCAAATAACTACTTGCAGCAAAATTGGATTGAGAATAATTAGATTAAGAGCATTTAAAAAAATTTTATGGTGATCTTAAGGAAGGACTATGGAAATAACTTTCATTCAGTGAGCTCCATAATTAAAAGAGATTATGAAATATGAGCTGGCCACTTGCCAGAATAAAATGAGCCTTGAAATTGGGAATGTGACAGGACAGCATTTTTAAATTATATACCTTTTGTAAATGCATGAAACTCATGTCTCCCTTTCTTCAAGCTGATAATTCCTACCTAGTTTCTCAGAGCAAGACCCCCTACCCCAGTGTACTGAGAAAATAATTTCCTCACCTTCAGTTTGTTGGTCACTGTCAAATTGTTGGTCACTGCACAGCCCCAAGAAGGAGTTTTAATATCTGGTTCCATTTTTCCCCAGAGCCTCATGGACAATGTTTTAGAAGCAGGTCTTATTCTCAAGCACATTTTGCTGCTCGTCCCAGTTCTAAATCTTTGGCATAGCTGAGGTTCCTTTCAGAGTGTTGGCTTTCTCCAAATGGTTGATGGATGTCATTTTGAAAGACATCACCCAAAACTTCTCCTTCGCCTCCATGTCCAGTTTGGGGTTGAAATTTCTTTGCGATAGTTCTGGCCTGTAAGAATTCTTCATGGGAATGCAGTGTTTCCCAGGAGCCGACAATCTGTAGGTTAATATGCTGAAGGAGATTATTTGCTTCTGGGTTCGAAGGACCATGACAAATGGCCTCCATCAGGTGGTGGTTGGAGGGACCACCTCTGGGTATGGACCCAGACAGTCCCTTCCAAAATTCATTGTTTAGATAAAGAACTTGGGACTCCAAAGAGTTTCGGGATTAGCCAAGATACACATAGCAACTTTGTGGGCCAGACCAGCACACAGGTCTCTTGGCTTCTAACCCATAATCTTCCCACTCTGCCAGAGGGACTCACCCTCAGGCATGCCAAGAGTGCGGGGCGGTGGGGGGGGGGGGAATGTGCTTTGGGTCTCCCACTTTCTCTAGGAGAAAGGAAATGGTGAATTAGACTAAAATAAGGGAAGAATATATAAATCCTGCTTAGCAAGTATTATCACCTCCTTGTTTTTGTCCCAGATAAAATATCTTAAGTCCCTCGGGATTGCTCTTTTGTTCTTTACTTTCTGCTTATCTGACCTCGGTTCCTATCTCATTCGTTTTTATGGATGGATCATAGAAACCAGAAACACACACACAACAAACACATCTGTCCATTGGGTGAAAGAAAAGCACATGTGTGCATGTGTATATATGTGTTCCTGTGTGAACATGCCATAATGTGAAGCAAGTTTGAGAGGAGCACACAAATTAATGAGTTCTCCCACAAATAGCAGGGTGCAGAATGGCCTTTATTCAACCCAGCAATTGTGCTGGAACCCCAAATTAGAGTCTCCATTGTTCTTTGTTGCCTTTGTTTTAAGCTCAACACCAACTTCTTCTTTTTTTTTTTTTTTGCTGTAAAAAAAAAAATAAATCTGAAAACAATAAGTCTTGTTCATTGACATAAACCGGCTGTCGGTTCCTTGTGGGACCTATGCTGATAAAAACCAGGGAAAAACTATTTTATTTGCAATGTAAAGAATTTTAGCCTGTGGAGATTTTTTTTTTAGTTCAACAGCAGTAAAGGTGGGGACAGCAACCAAATAAGCTGTTAAAATCCGTATTCCCCGCCCTCACCCTTCTCCCAGTCCCAAGAGACATAATTAAAACTCCAGAAAGTGAGAAGCTGTTACTATGCTAACGTAACTACTTAGTGCAACAGAATCATGCATTTACCAACTTCATTTTTTTAAAATAGTTCAAGCTGAACTTTATTTTGCTGTTTCGCATACAAGGGCCTTTTCTCCATGGAAGTGCTTTAATATGGTTTGCCCATCAGCCTGTTAATATTTGTCAAGGAGTAAACGTGTTGGCCAACAATGGGACAATCTTTGTTAGGGTCACCAGGTACACTTCAGAGGTGCACTTCACTCATTCTGCTGAAAATGTTCTAACTGAAGGTTCATATATTAGCCTCATCCCAATTCTATTAAGAAAGAGGTTTGCAGTTCTAGCTGACTGAACTGTCTTTTGTGAGTTTTTGTATGCAACCAGAATAGAGATATGAGCAGATAGAAATGCGCATATGTAATAACTAGCATTCTCGCGGAGGTGGATGAAAATAAGCATGCCTAAACCTTGACCCAGAGTATTTACAGAACTTGTTCCAGACTTGCCGAAAGAGACAGGAAAGGGAGTAGATATTAACCCTTGTTTATTTTTCATAGTGGTACACTACTGTTGAGGGGTCAAGTTCTTCCTTCTTACATACTCTCTCTCTCTCTCTCTCTCTCTCTCTCTCTCTCTCTCTCTCTCTCCACCCCCTAGCCTCGCTGGTCCTCAAAGTTCTAGACATCTTATGAGGAAGTCTGTTTTTTCACAATTCAGTTCTCAATGGTCAGGTTCGGAAGGCTTGCAGCAGCAACTGCATTGAACCTTTGGGCTTTATGAAGCCTTCTTCTCACTCGGTTTGTATAATAATGTGCATATATCTATCTATCTATATCTATATCTATATATCTATATCTATATCTATATCTATATCTATATATATATATATATATATATATATATATATATATATATATTAGTATCTAAGAATCCAGCAGGGTCGCAGATCTGTCCCTAGAACCAGCTTTCTTGGAAATTTCTAAAAAGACTTGCAAATCCCCAGAGGGAATCCTCCAACTAACTTTAGGGCTTATTTGTCCATGGTCACTGAAAGGGCTGGAATATATGGGTTGGTTTGTAGGTATTTGGCACTCGCATTCCACATGTTTCATTCCCCACTCTCTCGTGGTGTCACCCCTTCCCCCACCTCCCTACACGTTCTTAGACACGCATCCTCTCTAAATTGAATGGGCCGTCATGACCTCAGAAAGGTTAGTTCAGTCCTCTCAATCTGTCTTTGTGATAAGGGGTAAAGTTTCTACTTTAACAGGTGTTGTGAGACTAAATGAGATAATGCAAGTAATGAGGCTGGAAAGTACCTGGCACATAGTAAGAATTCAAGAGTCTTAGGTTTTACCATCATCATCACCATTGCTACTTTGAACTAGAAGCAGCCTGTATTGTATAGACACTGTCTTGGGACGAATGATGGCTGCTTGTGTTCAACAGGTAGAAACCCTTTGACAAATGCCTTTTCCTCAGGTTCTCCAGAATGCCACCAGAGAAAGTATTCCTAGCTCACAGAGGGAATTTCAGTTTATTCAGACGTGAACCCATTTCAAGGAGGAGACTTTTTGTCAACAAAATTGGTTCTCTCCTTCATTCCCCCAACATTTCAACCTGCTGAAAACTAGGAAACAAAAGACATTATATGTGAATGAACCTGGAGGAGGGGAGAGGAGGGATCAAAAGACTAAAGATTAGGATCCAATTTGAAATTTTATTGGAAGATATTACAATAAAAGCCAGAAAGATTTCTAGTGCATCTATCTGCATCTGTTTTTATCTCTTAAGATTGAGTGTCTACTGACCTTCAATATAAGATTTTTTTTTTTTTCAGGAAGCTAGTTAGTATTACAGTTTCACCAATATCACTTTGATAAATTTTTTTTTTTTTTAGATTTTTATTCCTTGCAGGTGAAGACCAGCAAAATCCAGAGAGTGTTTATGAGAACATAGACACATTATGTGATGTGACAAAAAAATCTTTCAGCAGTCCATGGCCAACTCTTTATTTTCAAATGGAAGTTCTCCAGGCCATTTTCAAGATAGGACTCTCCAGATCATGTTCTGCTTCTACCCAACTGCTATCCTTCTTGAGTCATATATCTAGGTTTTGCATTGGCCTTCACGTGAGTAATAAAGAGTATACCTAGAAGGAACTGAAGTCATGGAAAGGTAGGCAGTTTTAAGAATAATTTTCTCATCTTAGTCTATAGACTGTAGGTCTCTTGATATTATAATTACCACTGTGACGAAATCCTAATTACCTTTGAATCTTCATAACAGAGAAGAAATGGCTGGAAACGAGATTTCCCTGGATGTTAGCATAAAACAGCAATTGTTCTGTTGATGGTGATTTACCTTCTTTCTGGGGAACCCTGTAAAGTGTCTAGATTGCTTACAGGTTTTGGATAAAGCTAGTTGTTAGTGACATGATGCTGTGGCAAATCGGGTTGATTTTTCTGATCCTAGAATCTATGTTATGCATATGTAGCATGCTTGTAAGTTCCTGAACTGAGGTCGATTATAAAATATGGTAATATGAGGGGTGAGAAAGAGAGAAAGAGAGAGAGAGAGAGAGAGAGAGAGAGAGAGAGAGAGAGAGAGAGAGAGATTGATTGAGAATGTTTACTTTTGTATTATGATTGTTGAGAGTTTGTTTTTCTTAATGGTTAGAGGAAGAACTTAAATGCCACACGATTGGTGTTTCTGTGATGTTGATATGGACCAGGAAACAAGCGGACATGCAGATGAGGCCGCTTCTGTTTCAGGAAAAATCTCTTTGCCAAGGAGTTAGGAAGCCTTGAAATTTCCTACTCAATGAGAAATCCTTCCAACCTTTGTCTTTCTTTCTTTCTTTTTTTCCCCACGAGCAATATTTCAGTCTAGAGATCTCAAGAAAAGTGAGAGGAAGTGAAAAAGAGAAACGTCAGTCACACCTTTCTATGAAGGTCCAGTGCTGTCATCTCCTGAAGTATTTGAAGTCACCATTAGAGACGATGCACACTTTATCTTTCAAAGCCATCCGCACTTGCACAGACCCCCGTGTGACTGTATTAACAGTGCACAGGCCATCCTCTGAGTGCTTTTCGGTTTTGCATTATTTCATGTGTTTTGAAGAGAGATAGTACCAGTTACCATGATAACACTGACCAAGGATAAGAGAGAACAAAGCGTTTAAACTTAGAAAAAAGAAATTTTCAAAGGGGAAAGAATGTTTTTGACACAGAAGCCCAAAGGGCAATTTGGAAACACCAACCTGTCTTTTCTTTGTAGGCTGAAATAATGCTTTTGCAAGCAAGCTATATTTTTAATTGGGCTGCCATAATATTTATTTTACAATTAATGATGATTGTAAATTTCTAAAAAGTAACTCCTGCTACAACAACAATGGCAACAATAACAAAACTCTGCATCTGGATTTATTTTTTGGACCAAAACTACATAGATTACCTGTAAAAGTTGTTTATAGAATTTAGAAATAATATGGGTGGTATGTTAGCAGCGATTCTTCGTGGTGAGAAGAAAAACTCCCTCCAATTATCTTGAGTAGAAAAAAAAAAAAGACTATTCAAAAAATATTTGGGCTCCCAGAATTCACTAGAGGCTAAAAAGTATCAACTTTATAAAGTGGGCAGAGATCAGAGTAGCTCCAGATGGCCTACAAAGCTTGCAGCAGAAACAGCCTGGCCAGGACACCACAGCTGCTGCCACTGGGCACTGACCCACATCGCTACTGGACACCTTCACAAACATGGCACAAATGATTTGGTCTGCCCTTTCTTGACCTCACTTGCCCCGGAACCATAGGCTAGGGTAGAGGATTCGATTGATGAAACCTGCATCATGCGCTTCACAAAGACCTTATTCATTGGAAATTCCCCCCAAAAGGGGAAGGTAGTTTGGATGCTGGATACCTCCCTAAAATGGCATATGTTGACCATAGGTGGTATGATAAATCCACTTTGATAATTCTTGGTTCTAAATATGGGAGGTAGAAAGCTTAAAGAGAAAAACATCCTAGCCAATTATTGGAGGGCAAGGCTTTCTAATACTAACACACTGTTAGTGCTTATAATTTAAAACACCTATAATTTGATTCTGGAGAAATAAAGAACTAAGTTGGATGATTCTTAGCTGACCTAAATAAATCAAGAAGATTGACAGTTATAGCTGCTTGTCTTCCTGTTTTTTCATCTACATCAGCCTGGTCTAGGAGAACTTCCTGCAGTGATGGAAATGTGGCTGTTGAGTGACTGAATTGTGACCAAGGAACTGAATTTTTAATTTTATTAATTTTACTCAATTTAAATTTGGAAATAAATAGCCTTGTGTAGCTAGTAGTTGCCATATTGGGTATAACAGATCTATATGAAATCTTATGAAAATCACATCTTCACAATATAGAACTGGAAGGGATAGTTGAGATTCCTATAGCAAGTTTGAAAAGCTTATTATTAGCATAAAAGATGTTGAGTTCAAGATAATTAGGTTTATACCTGGTAAGAAGGGCTGGGAGGATATAAACGAGGTCATATTCAGTGGTAAGAGAAAAGATAATCAGGATCACAAAGAATTTATGTTGAGAAAGGACAACCCATTTGCACCAAAATGTATGATTTCTCTGAAGTGTTTTATTTGAAGAGGAGATAGAAAGATGGGACATGAAAAGGAGTGTCTGACTCAATTCTCAAACAAGAGCACTGGGATGGGGACAATGAACAAGCCAGTAGGTGTCTTCCTTTGGCTTCATTTACATTTGCTTCCACCAGCTGACTCGTGTACATACCAATAGTCCCCAATATCTGCCTACTGCCAATGTACTTGATACTGAAAATGCATAATCCAATTATGTACATAAAAAATTCCGTGACCAGAATAAAATGGGAGAAAAAAAGCAACATTTGTCAAGGACCATCTCCAGCCAGGTGTTGACCTGGGCATTTCTAGGTGACATACACCTAGAAACTCAGATTCTCTAGAGGAAGATTTTCTTTCATACCCATTCTTTGTACATATTATCTACTTAAGTCACTGAGAGGGCCCAGGGCCCAGCTGATCTGCTCTGTTTTTGCTATCTTCTTAAGCATTATTGATTGCCTTGGTCAAATCAATTGTGTGGCCATTTCCATTTACACATCATTTAGCTGCCTGAACTGATTGTTTCTGCCAGGCCGCAGTTATACTGTTTCAATCATGAAGATTCAGGTATTTTCAAATCTTTCAAGTAGAACCCTAAAACACACACACACACACACACACACACACACACACACACACACACACACAAAACAAAACCCCAGGCTTGGAAGAATTAGCTTAGCATATTTATTTTTTGCCATAGGAAATTAAAGTTTAGATCAGTAGGAAACAAATCATCAGGAGGCTATTTTGTTCAATAATACAAACTAAATCAGAAATTTCTGCAAGGTATCATTTTTTAATAACAAAGAAAAGAATACCGCCAATTGTTTTCTAAACTAAGTATGCATTCAGCTAGACTGATAAATGCGTTTGATAGCGGATGGCTCTTTAGATCTCAAGTTCAATGACCTTTTTTTAAAAAGAGAAAAAATGGTGACTAATCATTTTCGATGATTGGATGTTGGCGTATTTTGGACTGAAGTTTTCTGATGTGTTTACTTGGGTCGAATAAAGACGGCAAGGGTCTGCAGCTTAGGAAGGCAAAATACCGTGCTGAACGGGAACAAAACCCCTTTTACAGGTTATTTCAGCGGCAGCGGCCATCCGGAATTGGCTGTGGTGGTAAAGGGGGAGAATGGGAATATAAAGACAGCTCATGGCTGGAGGACATGGTTTGGCATTTACTTTTTGTTTGGTTTTTATTTTATTTTTTTCAATTAGTAGGAAAAGCAGCTTTGCACTTCCAGGCAAATTAACCTATAAAACAAGTATATGTTTTAACAAATACACTTCAGCATGCGGGCCAGGGGAATTTTATTGAAAATCACAGTAGTGACTAGAGGCCACTGGATTCCACGGTGTGGAAACACCGCTGTTGCTATCTTTTTAGAATGTGGTGGAGACCATGCTAAACACAACACATCAGGCTGTAACTACATTCTTGGGGGAATGGAAAAAAAACAGAGAAAGCGTAGTTCCCAGTGAGTACATTCAAAAAGTGGCCTCATGAAACGCCTTATTAAGATTGTCACCATGTATGTGTAGTGACGTACAGTCAGCCCTCTGTGTCTCTGTGGTTCTGCATTTACAGATTCAAGCAACTGGGGACTGAAAATATTTGGGAAGAAAAATATGACGTTGTTGCTGATGTGTACTACATCATTACACATATGATGCTTATGTCTGTACTGAACATGTCAACATTTTTTCTTGTTATTATTCACTAAACAATATGATAAAACAACTATTTATGTAGCATTTACATTGTGTTAGGTGTTATAAGTAATCTCAAAATGATTTTAAGTGTACGGGAGGATGCGTAAAGGCTATATGCAAATACTATACCATTTCATATAAGGGATGCGAGCATCCACGGATTGGGCTATCTGCAGGGGTCCTGAAACCAGTCTCCCGAGGATACTGAGGGACAACTGTATAGAAAAAACCCTTAAAGAACCTGAAACACAGGTTTAGGAAGACTTCTGGGCCTATCTATTTCTGTTTCAACTTTTCTGGTCTCCTTTCATTCAGGTACTCAGTGCCAACTTGTAACAAACCTAAGATTTTGCTGAACTTCTTTCCACCCATCAAAACTGCTATTCAGCATGTTCTATGCATTATGAACTGTGCAGGTTACATTTTGAGCTCGAATTCTTTGATCAAAAGTGATGACCTATCTCTTGTGCTTTTATTAGTGCAGACTTTTATAAGTGCACTGTTCTGTGGGGTATGGTAGGGAAAGTATTACGTGGGAATCATAAGAGCTGAATTCCAGTTTCTGGCTCTGCTACTTTATACCTACCTGAGCCACAATTCCTCATCTGTAAAACAGGATAAATATTTTGACCTATTTACTTTTTGTGGTTAAAAGTAAAAGACAATGATATTATTATTATGAAAATTAGTAAAAATAAGCAAATAATGTACTTTGGCTATGAAGTAATCTCTTGCTCCCAAAATAATTAATAAACAAGTTTATCTTAAAGGTAAACTTATAGCAAACCATATTTCAAATTTTATACTAATTTCTCATATCTAATATTTTAATAACTTTTCTAATCTTAATAGTAGTTATTATAGTTAGCATTTCATAAATCATAATTTCTTTCCTAATGGGATAGCTCTCATTTTCAAATTGCTCTAAAGCTATAATGGAAATGTTTTCACATTATGGTTTAAAAAAAATGTATTCTAGTAACCTAAACTCTTAAGGGTTCTAATTTATAAGCAGATATAGGAGAGAGTATTATTCTGTAGTTTACTTAAGATAGCACTATATTGAGACAAGTGGTATAGTGGAAAGAGGCAAGCTACAGCTATTATGTCTCTTATACTTTCCATGTGGTCCTTCTATTTTTTTGAGCCTTAGTTTCCCCACCTATACAATAGGAATAATACTATCTTGCAGTAATGTTATCAGGGTTAGAGAGAATGCATACAAGGTGTCCTGTACGTAGATTAAATGCTCAATAAACTTTTATGACATAACTTTCCCCAAATCCACATCTACCTGGAAAGAAACCCTCTTAGGCTTAGGTTGCTAAGGGATGATCATAATGGATGGATTCTTCTGATGGTACCCCAAGATGCCGTTTCATCGCAGGCTGTCATGTAAGTACAGGAAACATCTGATAAAAGGATTAGTGTTCAGCTGCCTTTGTATACATGACCGAAGAGTGAAAAATGTGAGAGATATTCCAAATTCGATCTCGTTTTCCTATCTATGAAAATCTATTTTAACGAGACTTGATACGGCTTTGAGCTCCATACCCCCAGACGTGAGTGCAACTACAATTAGGAAAATAAGTAACCCAATGTGTTTGATTTGGCAGGGAGTTAAAGTAATTAGGTTGGATAACTTCCACACAAAATGTTAACATTGAATAGAAAATATTTCTTTTAAGTAAAAGATGTGAAGGTAGCACTTTAACGATAACTCTTATTCTGGAAGAGCCATCCATAAATAATTAGACTAACTAACCATTTGAAAAGTAGAACTGGGTATTTTCACATCTGTGAACATGTGCCATTTTCCCTTTGAAGCATTTTAGGATGCCGGCCTTTTGAGGTGCCAGCGACTTTCTTGGGAACAGAAGTAATTCTGTAACTCGTCAGTGTGTTGACATGGCATGCCTTTTCCGATTTCTAGCATGAAGACAAGTAGTGTTTTATTGAGCCTGACTGAACATGGGTGAAAACATTCATTATACATTTATTTTATTTCTTTAGAAGTAGCTGTTTCCATGATAGCCATTTCCTGATTTACGTTTTGGAAAAATAAGAGTTTCCCACTCATCCAGAAGAACATGGTAGACATCACCTCATGTTATTTGCCAGTCAGGTATAGAGATGTTTTTTGCATAACAGCCAACCGAATGAATCCACAGGCTGTTCAAAAGACTTTTTGGAATCCAGTAAAAATTAGATTCAAGTGTGAACTTTACCACCCACAGGACATATAGAAGCAGTGGTGTGCTGGTAAACCAGCTTCCTGCAGGGGAAAGTTCTGATTTGTAGGATTCACCAATTTTCATGTTTCTACCATGATCCATTTCAACCTACCGAGAGTTTGGTAAACTGCTCACAGGATTCCTGAATAATTAACAGTTGGTTCTCACAAAGCTGTTACAATTGGCTTTATTATACCACAGCCTTGGAGTGAGTTTTAAAATCACAAGCCCAGACCACAAGGATTTCTTTAGGCTCCGAGATGAAACTGACAGATGCCTGTCACCTGAGGCGGCACATAAGAGCCTGTGGATTTTTCCCATTTACTTGCCTTTACTGCATTATTTAAAGCTGTCTTTCATTTCCAGTGGCCAATATACATTACACCTGTGAAGTTTAGACATAATAGACCTCTAATGAAAACACTGATTGATGCAAATAAAAGATTCTCTATCCAAACAGTTGAAAACCTAAGATATACTATGGCACAGATTCCCTCAGCAATTAGCCAAGGCTTGCTTCTTTCAGGAGCGATGTGACTCACTTCTCTTCCAGCTCTCAGCTTGCTGTGGAGTTTTGCTGACACCACTGTAATAGCCTGGCCTTCTGACTGCTGCCTGCCTGTCAGTGGCTGGCGGAGTGATTTGACTCCTTATGTATGTAATACAGTAAAGCGCTTTGAGGCTTGCAAATGGAACTGTTTAAATCAATACATAATGATTTATTACATATTGTGGAGTGCTTATAAATATATTATGAAGCACTAGAGCACAACAGCATCATAGGCTGGTGGGAGTCATGGGTGACAGCTGTCCATGCTGTGTTTTCTTCATTCTGCTACCGAGTGCCGTGTGACTCTGGATAATTAATTTGCCTTCACTGTGGTACTTTGTTTTGTGTCTTTGGAGAATGGGGTCAGCAGTGGTAGATTGCAAATGGTTCAGAGACATGGGTGGTATATGGGCAATATTCTTTCAAACTAAAGAATTACTGTATTTTAAAATCTTCCACATAACCAAGCATCACAGTGGATATCAAGCAGGTATCCTGGCCCGAAAAGTGAGAGGTTCGGAATGACATACCTGTGAAGTAAAATCATAAAGGTAGGCATAGGAATGATAATCACCAAGTTCAAGGCTCTGTGACCTCTAAAGCTGGAGGAAGAAATGACTAAGACCTGGGAGGTGGTTACAGGTAAAAACCCAGTTCTATTTGTAACATTTTATTTCAGTTTGAGACGTGGGTACATAGATTTTTCTTGTATTACTCTTTCAACTCTTGTCTTTCTGAAAAGTTTCACCAAAAATAGTTTTTAAATAAAATAAAAATTTTTAAGATTTCTGTTAGTTGTGAGATGTGCGAATTTAGCTTTCACAATGGTGTCATATTTACAAATGAATGAATAGGAGATTTTGCTTCTGTGTTTGTTTTATACAACCATGCAGTTTGGGGAACTTTAAATTTTCCCAGTCAACCGAGCTTTGTGCAAAGACCGTAACAGGGTTTACTTAATCCCCATCAAAGCCAAAACTTCATGAACACATCTCAAACATATAAAATGTAGAAAACTGAGCCTACTGAATAATATTTCAATTGATTAAGAGAAAAGAAATGGAGGTACATTTGGGTGTTTGTCTAAAATTCAGCCCTGTTGTGCCGCTCTGTGCGTTGGTCACATAACAATATCATCACAATTACTCATGACAATAACCAGTAAGGCACAATTGACAAAGACTGGACTCCAATAGGACATAAATTTCTCTTTTTAAAGTTAGTTCAGCTGAAAATAAAAACAATAAACACTTTATGAAAATGAGGGCAGGAGAGAGTTTTATTGAGATACTCCTTATGCCTAAACAAATTAAAGGTACTCACATCTAATAACATTCCTCATTCCCAGGGTCGAATGGTAATATGGTAATATGGTTCAGTCTCTTGAGTGACATCACTGAGGGCAGCATTCCCATGAGCAACCAAAAAGAAATCACTCATTTATTTGCAGTGACTAAGGTTTTCCTTTTTGATGTAAGAAAGGCAATATTCTGAGTTCAGATGATTTTCACAGCAGCGTTATATGTAAATAATCCAGACTCTGGATCGAACGTGTAAAATGGATAACACTAATAATGTTCAGCAAAGCTAATTGAGATTTGCTCTCCAGATATCATCAGAGGCTGTCAGTACAATCTCCCAGCCTTTCCTCCCTGGAAGCGGGGGCAAGGAGGGAATGAATGGAGGAGACCTTTCTAAGAAAGTACATCTTGCTCAGTCAGCAGTGTCACTCATCCTGGAGGTCTACAGAGGGAAGTTAGTGCCATTTCATTCCAGGGGACTTTATTTGTAATGCGTTCCTTCTTGATTATCACAACCGATTTTCTGACCTTATACATTTGCAAATAAGAAGACTTTATGTCTTCTTTCAGTGTCTTCTTTAAATATTGCAAGATAGCCAATTCATGAGACGTCACAAGACTATAGTAGAGGGAAGAAAAGTGGGAGAAAATGAGGTTTTCTAGAAAATTTTGAATCATGAGATGCATGGAATACATTTTTATGCAGATATGATCCCAAACATAATCCCTTCAGAAAACACACCTGTAAGGCACCAACCATTACCCACACCTGACATAGTTACAAAGGCTCTTAAGGGTATGGTGAATGTCGTCGTAAAAAATTTTTTGTGCCATGTACTGGAAAAGTAGGTGACCAATTCAAAGTTCCAAGGCGATGTCTGTGGGCAATTGGTTTCCAAATATAACCTGTCGGATCAGGAGGAATTCAGGACCAAGCCAGCACCTGCTTTGACAACTCTCTGCACTGGCATTAGAGCTGAGTTGATCCTTAGCTCCCTTTGTCTCTGCAATTCTACCCCTCAACCACCCCCATTCCACCCCTTGGCCTACACTAAAAAAAAAAATTTGCTCCAAAGCTGTCTATTCTAGTCATTGTGTCTCCTTTGTAAAGTAGTGGAACCAATCAGCTATCCTAAGCCAGCTGCTTAGATATATGCCGGCACGGCTCATTAGAGTGCAGTCATAAACTCATTCATAGAAGTATTCTGAAGGATGTTTTTATTGCTTTATTGTGTGTATAAATCTCTTTGTTTGCACACAGAGAACACTGATTGAACAAAATGATGAGCTACTGGTTCCATTTCTTGTCTGCTCACTGTGCAGGCACATTATAGTCTATTTCGGGTTACTCTTGCATAAACAACATATTAGTGACCGTGAGCATCATTCACTCTACACCTTTGTCCTACTTAATGCCAAGCATGCCATATAAATAAGTGCACTGATAAGGGTGGAGCATGACTTGCACACTAGGGATAATTACGGCTCCAGACAAATGATAGGATGAGCTTTTAATTGCTTTTTAAAGTCACTTCCCCCATGCATGCCCCAGACTTCTGTTTTCTAAAGAATAAGTGTAAAATTTCCAAAGTCAAGGAGTAAAACTCATTTCAGACTCAACTCTGTGGTTGTATAAACCCAGGAAGAAACAGAATTATGGTCAAAATAACAGCTCTTCTCTACCTCCGTGCATGACCTGATTTGAGTGTTTGGGTTTTTTTAAAGGCTTCTTTTGTTAGATTGACTTTTATTTGGAGTTTCACACAGGCTAGAGATGCTTCACACTAGTGCAGGAGGCAAGAGTTTCTGTTCTGTTCATACGCAATTAGTTTCATTGCAAGAGAAGTCGGTCCCTGCAGCTGCACTGGGAGCCCAGCATCCTTGAATAAAGCACGTCTGCACTCATGCACACAGAAACGTGAGAGACACTATCAAATAGACAGCTCGCTGAGGTCTGGCCAAGTGGCCCACCAGCAGTTCATGGAGTTCCCAAGAGGATGCAGCCTGGCTTTCTCAGACTGGGAGCTGATTAGAGCAAAGGGTGATGGGAAGGCCATGTTGAGTCTCTAGTTTGGGGAGGGGGAGATGAAAAGAGCTAACAGCTGCTGCACAACTGGAGACAAACATGGGTACAGATAGGAGTCTCCTATTGTAGGAAAAAAAAAAACAGCACAAAGATATGCTATAGACTATTCGTAATACTAGTGAATGCTTTCTCAACAGTCCCTCTATTGGCTGGGTCTCTAATTTTAAGTCTAAATATGTACTAAATATGCATATATATATATGTATATATGTATATACATATACATATATATATATATATATATATATATATATGCACTAAATACAAAATACATGTCATACTTTATCATAAGTCTTCGTGTTCAGGGATCTCCAAAGTGAGAGTGAACATTTTATTGGTACTCTGTCTCTGAACAGCAACCTACTGACTCATTCCTTTCACAAATGTGTCAGAGAGTCAATGTTTTAAACAACCTGCTAGATAAGTGTACAGGGCGGATGGGATTTTTCCTGTTTATTAGGCACGCATGAGGAAAGCCTTTGCAGGCAATTATTTTGTATCTGGAAAGTCCCCCCCAGCAGCTGGAATCGGTTCCTGTGGCACTTCAGAAGATGGAAATAGTGTTCAGATTTAAATACCTGATAGGATGCTGGATATTTTAAGTAAAAGAGGGCAAGTTAGGCTCCAAAAGAGGCAACAAGTCACTTTTTCCATTTAGGAGGGAGTTTAAGGTATCAGCTGCACAACACTTTTCCTAAACCCATTTCAGAAGCTTTTAAATTGTTCTTTCAATATGCTGTGTGATACTGTCCGATAGCAGATGTGACTTGCATGCAAATTGTCGAAAGCCTTTGACTGACATTTATTGTTTACTTTCATGGTATCTTTTGGCAGAATGAACTGGAAACCAATTTATATAAATACACATCATTTTGTGACAACATATTTTGTGATTACTTTTTGTTTTTAAGCTGCATCCTAATTTATAGACATAAGAAATCTATTTTAATATGGATTAGACTAAAGGGAATTAAATTTCAAATGATTTTTGATATCTAAGAAGTGAGGGGTTTAAAATACAAAAGTGCAATACAGATACAGTGGTTCGAGATGACAAACCAAGTACATATACGTACCTCCTCCTGAAATAAGAATATAGATGAATAAAACTATAACATTACTGGAAATGATAAAGGATACTATAGTTCTTATAAATTTTGAGGATTTTCTAGAAGTTATGATCAGAACAGAAGAGAAAAAGTAGAAGAAACTGTTACCGACGGTCCCTTAAGCATGCTTCAAACTTCAAGTCAGCAATTCCAAAGAGCAGTGGTGACCTTGGGACAAAAACTAAACAACTACATTCTAATGAATTGAGATTATTGGGCTCTCTCTTCTCTGTCAATGGTGTTTTTTGTCTTTATGATAATGTCAAAAATGTGCTATGCATAGAATAACATTGCTATTATTGCTGGTAACTTATCTATAAAAATAAAGAGAATTTTTTGTAAGTTTTTAGAGGAAGAAAAGAAAGCCCTGGTTATCAATAAATGAATAGGATTCAGAATGGCCTCGAATTTATCAACAGCACTAGTTTCTAAAAAACAAAGAACAACTTTGCTCCAGAAAAAAAAAAAAAGAAAAAAGAAAAAAAACTACTAAGGAAAAATTATTTTGAATCTAGAATTCCATACCTAGCCAAAATATTATTTATTCACTCAATTTTTTTGAACATCTTTTATATATTAGATACTGTCATTCACAGGAGATATAATGGTGAGCAAAAGCAGGGATAACCCTTGTCCTTTTGGAACTGATAATCTGGGGGAGTAGAGATAAGTAATCACTCAAACAAATGCATAATTATAAACAGCTATAAATTCCACCATCTGGTAGTGTCCTCACTGACTTGCAGATAAAGTATTATCTTATTAAAAACTGAGAAATATTGGATTTCAGTAAAATGCATAGATAATTTTGTTTAATATTTCCTAAATGTATTTAAATATAGAATTATGTCTCTTCCTCTCCTCTCTCACCCTCCTCTTTTTCTTCCCATTCTTATTCTTGTTTTAAAATTTATTTATTTTTATTAGTTTCAAGTTTACAGTACATTAGACATCTATATAGTTCATAAAACAATCCCCCCAATAGCTCCCTTCCTCTTCTGACCCTCCACCTAGTCAACTTATTAATGCTAACTTCATTCCCTATACCATGATCCCCATCCCATGTCCATCCACAAGCTACTAATTTTTACTTCTTTAATTCTTCACCCTATTCTCCAAGGCACCCAACCCTACTGCTCCCCTCTGTCCATCACCAAATTGTCTACTATATTTGTGAGTCTGTTTTTGATTAGTTGGTTCTTTTTATTCCTTAGATTCCTCATATAATTGAAGTCATATAGTATTTATCTTTCTCTGTCTGACTTAAATACCTTCTAGGTTCATCAAAGCAATATCTTTCACCATCCCCTTCCTTTTAGTCTGTGTGTGTCTTTTAATCTGAAGTGAGTCTCTTGTTGGCAACATATGTGGGGGTCTTGTTTTCTTATTCTTTCAGCCACTCTATCTTTTGGTTAGAGCACTTAATTCTTTTCCACTTACGGTGCTTATTGATAGGAATTGATAGGTAGTTGTTACCATTCTTTATTCCTGTTTTCGATACATGTTTTTTTCTTCTTAAAGAAGTCTGTCCAACATTTCCTTTAATACTGATTTGGTGATAAGAAATTCCTTTAGCTTATTTTTGTCTGGGAAACTCTTTATCTGTCTTTCAACTCTAAATGATAGCTTTGCTTGATAAAGTATTCTTGATTGTATATCCTGGGTATTCATTCTGTCAAATATTTTATGCTAAGCCCTTCTGTCCTGCATAGTTTCTTTTGAGAAATCATCTGCTAGTCTTATGGGTGTTCCGTTATAGGTAACTATCTGTTTTTCTCTTGATGCTTTTAATATTCTTTATATTTAACCTTTAGCATTTTAATTATGATGTGTCTTGGTGTGACCCTCTTTGGATCCCTGATTTGGGGGATTATCTGAGCTTCCTGGAGTTTTATGTCCATTTCCATCACCAGATTAAGGAAGATTTCCATCATTATTTCTCCAAACAGCTGTTCCAAACATCTTGATTTTCTTTAGGTACGCCAATCAGACATATTTGAACCCTTAATAGTATTCCATATGCTCCTTAAATTATTTTTATAGTCTTGGCATCTTATCTCTTGACATTCTGATTGAGTGTCCTTGGCTTTCCTGTCTTCTAGATAGGGCATTTGATCCTTTTCTTTATTCACTTTGTTTATTCCTTTGTTTATTCCATTTAATATACTTCTCATATCAGATAATGTGTTCTTCATTTCAGACCAGTTCCCTTTTATTATTTTCATTTCCACTTTTATGTTTTTTTTTATCTCTTTGTTGACGTTCTCACAGAATTTATTTACACTTCCCAAAAGTTCATTGAGCATCTTTATAACCAGGGTTTTGAACTCTGCATCTGTTAGATTACTTACTCCATTATATTTGGATCTCTGTTCTGTTCTCTCATATGGTTTCTGCTTTTTTGTCTTCTCATTTTGGCTGCCTTTCCATGTCTGTTTCTATGTACTAAGCAAAGCTCTTAAGTCTCCCGGTCTTATTAGTGTGGATTTGTGAAGTAGGTGTCCAGTGGCACAGTCCTGAAAGGGGCTCAGCTGCAGGACAAACTTAGCCCAAGCCTCTGCCCCTCTGAGGCCACCTGTCAGGATTCAGCAAGCAATCCACTGATGCTGTGCTTATAGTTGCCTCAAAAGGCCATACCAGAAACCGAGGCCAGCTGCCACCAGTGTGAGTTTAGGTGCTGCTCAGCAAGGAGCACCTGACTCACTGGGGCTATACCAGGATGTGGCTTGGGTGAGGCTGCGAGTTGGGGGAAGTGGGGTTTCAGGGAATCCTCTGGGCGGAGTGACCTCTGTTATACAGTGTGATGACATCACAGCGATCGCAGCACTGTGTCCATGCACTGGGAGTGGGGAGGGCTTACAGGGAACAGTGGATTCCACTGGCACTTCTGTACAGAGTGTCTCGCCTAAGCCCCCACTCAGACAATGTCTCCCTGTAAGTCTCTGGTACCTTGCTGAACGCATCCGAATCTGCACTGGTGCTCAGAGCGAGCAGGTCCATCACCGTGAAAATTTGCTCGTGGCCACGGTTTCTTAAGAGGCTTCTGCCGCTGCCACAGCCTCTATCTCACTCAGCTGCTCGGGGCTGGGCAGCCCCACATCCTCACCCTGTCCTACCTTCTGCCGTTGCAGGGTGATTTCTTGGATTTTTTCCTAGTTCAATGGCTTGTTCATCAAGATCCCAGGTGATTTTTCTTTGTCGCTGCTCCTTGTTTCTGTCACCACTTTGATTTGGTCACCAGAGGGATGAACAGAGCCTCTATCATCTACGCCATTTTTTTTTCCATCCCCATCCGCATCCCCATCCCCATGCTTATACTTAAGTTAATATTCTGTGGAACTCAAGTTTCCTCACAACACACTCTGGGAGAGGCTGGATTCACGAGGAAACAGTCATCCTCCTTGGCACTACCTGCATATCTTTTACACAGTCTGCCCTTAGCTTGCTTTTCTTCTTCTGTGTCTGCCTATAAACCTTTCCCTTTGCCATTCTCCATGGCTTGCCAGGCCTTGAACGTGCTAACCACTTAGGCAACTTCTTCCCTTCCTCAGTGCTATTTTCTCTGTCTGAATGCCTTTCAATGCTCATTCACCAAGTACCAATTGAGCTTTTGCTATAGGCTGAACCAAAGGGATGGGGTGTGGAAGATGAAAACACGGCCCTTTTGTCAAAGATCTCATTGTCTCCTACTTCTGGTGTTTTTCTCCCTGGCTTCCAGACCCCAGTTCAGATCTTGCCTCATCAGCAAACCCTTCTTTATTGCTTCCTTCCTTCCCAACCCTCATTCCCGGTGGCCTTTCTCCTGCCATATCATACCATGCTCCCATAGCATTTATTATATCATAACTGTGTATGACTTACATGTATCACTTTTGCTGGATGCCCATTATTTCTTGAATTGATATACTGGATAATAATAAAGATTTTCCCATAAATATTCTCTCTTTTTTCTCTCTACCCACCCTCCCCACTCACTAGCTCCCATGGAACCCAGTCTCCATGTCATTGGAAACTACTTCTTTCTTTCTCCATGAAAGCAAAATATTCTCAACTCAGAATCTCTTTTCTCTTGGCTGTTTGCATATCTGCCAGCATGAATTACCTGCTAGGTCTGGAGAGACTAAACTTCATGAAGAAAACTCCCTGTCTATTGAAATAGGCACAGAATTTCTTAAAGTTCTGGTATTTTCTGAATTTTATTTTTCTCTTAAGTAAGCAAGAGTTGATTGATTTTTCAAGTTCATTCTGACTCTTTCGAGCTTTAAGTCACAGTCACTCATCTTGTAGTGGGGATCACGCTTGGCTCACTACCTCCCCTAGCATTGATACAAAATTTGAAACCTAATGTATCGCGCTTATGGGGGAAATCATGAGGATTTAATATGAAAGTTGCAGACAAATTGTAAATGTTATAAATGACCACTGCTTTTCCTGTAACAATAGGTCAACACGCCAGGTGTGAAGGAAGCTGACATGCTGAACTTGGGCAGAAGCATCATGTAACAGGGAAACACAGTTCTTTGTTTGGATCCGTTTCCTACGAGTGCTTTTCATATTAGGTCTGTGCATGCCAGGCCCCCAGGGAAACGTGGCTGCCCCTGAGTGAATAGCAGGAAGATATGCTGCTCTTCCAGCTGCTCAGATCCCCTAACCATCTACAGAACGTAATCGCTGCACTGGGAGACAAAAGGGAACCAACAGAAGAAAAATGGGCTCATTCCTCAGATGGCTCAGTGAGTTGAAATGGTGTCTTCTGGCTCCGGGTCAGCCACCAAACTTGATTGAAAAGGTGAGGGGAAAAAAATAGTGGTTTAGACAAGATATCCAAGGGGCTTGGGTTTTATGAGGCAGAGACCTCCTGAGTACCTGAGAAGCTCTAATGGTGAGTGGCTTCACCGGGTGGCTTCGCCACAGTGCCATAGCTCAGCATTGCACTCCACAGAGAGGCGTTCAGAACACGATGTAGGTCCGTGCGCCTCTGTGCCTGCTGTGGCAGGAAATGGCGGTGGTCAGACTTGGCCTGCTGAAACCCGTGCAGCTCAGGGTTGTTGATCTTTGCTCCCCACAGTAAGTCTTTGGGGGCCAAACCGTAAAGCTGACTTGTCATCTCTCTCTCTGAAGTTTGATTTAAACATTCACCTTCAAATGATGACCCCTCCACATCCACACAGATATCACACACACTCACACACACACACACACACACACACACACACACACACACACACACACCTAGCCCTGCTGAGCTGACCAGCACGTATGCTGTGAGATGTGTGAGGAAGCTTTTCTGGAGCTTTCTGCTCTGGACGAGTTTTGTTTCTTTTTCTCTCAAGAAGGGTCATGAGGGAATGAGAGCCTTTGCCTTGTGAGTGAGCTGTTGTCTGTCCATTTTGCCTAACTGTCGTGCTTATTGTTTTAATACTAATGACTGCTGCAGAGGAAGATGTAAGCAAGGGCATCAGTATAGTTAAAACATCACAATGTTTGCTATTACTAAAATTCACTTTTTATATGCGTCGGTATAGGAGATGTGGTATTATTTGAAGGAACCTCTCCCCCTTTGTGTAAAGTCTAAGTGAGTCTCTAAGTCAAGACAAGACCATAAATCTCTGGTTTAAGAGTCCATTTTTATAATTTCTATTGGGAACCATCTCTAGTTTCTACACAGAGGCATCAGAGACTGAAAGCCTGTTTGCATATGGCGATTTGCAAACACCATATGTTTCTGGTATTTGTTTTTCTTCTACAAACTTAACGATTCTAATCTTCTCTGTGTGGATGTCTATGTGGATGTGTGTGTTCATTTTTCCTACCTTCATTTCTCATTTACTCATCATAAATGTCTTCTACATCTTATCTATAGCCTTTCTTGCATTTTATTACTCTGTCATTTCATTGAACTAGGGCTTGGTAAGTACTATTCCTCTCCAAGTGCAGACTCAAATCTTTTGGGGGACCAATGTTCACAGTGTTTCTCAAATTTAACCTGCAGAAGGATGATGACCAGAAGGCAATTACACAGATTCTTGGGCCCCGCCCTCTGAGATTCGGATTTGCAGGTGTGGAGTGGAGCCCGAGAATTGCATTTCCGACAAGTTCCCAGGCGGTGCTGATGCTGTCGGTGCCAGGACCTCCATTAAGTGCCACAGTGTCGCCAAAACCCATCCTACAGGACTTTTCTGCTTGCTTAGTTACTAATATCTTTTTTTTTCTCCTGAGCACTATCAACCTAGTCATGAAAAACACGCTGAACCAGTCATCGCGTTGCTAGGGGTGGCATTAACATTCTTGTCTTCCAGCTGTGTATCCAATCTAGGAGCGCTGAGCTAATGCAGCCCTTTCGAGTATGATACGATATTTCAGATTCCAAATCTTTTCCAGTTCAAATTCCTTATGAGACTTTGAAAAATAGTTTTGTCTATGGAAAGATGAAAACTACAACCAGTTGGGGGTTTTTTTCCCTTCTTTTTTTCCCTTCTTTTCTGTCTTCCTCTCTTATTTCCTTTCTCCTTCCGTCCCTTCTCTCTTTCTTTTCTTCTTTCCTTTGTTTATTCCTTCCCTCCTTTTTTCCTTTCTTCTTCTGAGAATGAGGGTGTAAGTAAATGAATTTTTCTATTTTATGCTTCAGATGCGTCTTGTGCCTGCCGTTTTTCTATCGTCATTCCTGCGTTCGTAGGGAAAGAGTAGCAGTCGGTTGGAAAATATGGTGCCTGTGTATTTAACATTTTCTCAAATGTGATAATTGCTGATTTTCGTGAGGCTTGCCACAGAAGGCTATTTCAGCATGCATTTTGTGTTTGTGTTCCAAAGACTCGCCAAGAAGCTTAGCAGATTAGGAACAGAACTCTTGTAGTCTACGTTAGTTCTTTTCCATAACAAATGGACAGCCCTTTCAGGTGGGTGGGAGGCGATTAAAACCTTGGAAGAGCAAAGAGGAAAGAGAGAAAGGGTTTTAGAGATAGTATATTCTCTCCAGGAGTCACAGACATGTACAAACAATGAGAGTTATGAAAGAAAGACAGACCTAGCTAAGTAGTATGTCAGGGAAATCTGTGATCTCAGGCTATTAAATATTCCCCAGCTCTTTCTGGCGGCCATATTTCAAAACTATAGTGACACCGTAGTAGCTGCCAGTGGTAATCTTGCCCTTGCCCAAAAGACTAAGAGGAAGACAAAAACTAGGAAAGATCAGAGAGCATACTGGGTTGAGATAAGGTTAGCTCATTTTTCTGTGGAAGCTTCATGAAATACTCAGTTTGACTTCTGTTGGATAATGAATTTTAGTGAAGGAAAATGGGGGAGATGTGAGGGGCTATTGGGAGGGGGACAGGGCGATGGAGGAGAATGGGGGCCAATGGTCAACAGTTTCTGGTTCTCCTGGAGCCCGGCTGAAAGGACTGGGCAGAGCTGTGTTAAACCTGATTGGAAAACTCTGCTTAATACATTAAAGAAACAACTTGCAGAAACATCTACCTCCCTTCCTTCCTCCCCCAAACAGTAACGAGTCCAAATTGCTAATAAAACATAAAAACCCAAAGATGTGCATGGGCCATTTTTCTGAGCTGGTTATTTTTTATGTCAGTTTTCCCACAGCTGTGAGCATGCTATAACTATCAACTTACCAAATGCCCCAGTTTAAATGAAACTTAAAAGCATGTATTTAGGGACTTTACAAAGAAGGTAGGAGGAAAAAACAGACAAGCAAGCTCTGTCATTTTTTTTTTTCCTTTTGGTAAGAAAGAGAAATTTGGGGAGGATGTGGGGGTGAAATGGCTTGAACCCATGTTTCAACAAATAGTGGTTGAGATAACAGATTTATTCCTTTCTTTGCAAAGCCGTTATTCAAAGATTGTGTTCAGTCTAAATGAAAAGCAAGACAGAGGTATCTGGTAGACTCTCACACATGTTGCGGTGGGCGTGATCTAACTTCAGAGGTTAACCTATCCAAATAAAATCAAGGCAAATCTAAAATACAAAGAAGTACAAAGAGCGTTTCTTACACTTTAAACATATACAAAATCCCATATAAATGCCATTCCACCCACGCTGAATCAAATGGTCTAAACTGTCTCAGGAAATCTACTTTTTGCTTTTTTTTTTTTTCATTTCCATCTCTCAAAAAAAAAAAATAGTAAACTTCTTGGGACATGTGTGAATGTTGTTACATGGGGCCATTGCCAAAACTTTAGGCAATAAACAAGAAATGCATGTTGCGAAGACGAAACTTTCATGTTACACTCAGAATTAGAAATTGAGCTCCATCACTCTGGCTCAGCGGCATCATTTAAGCTACAAAACACCTTGGGGACATTTCATGTTCTGTGCCCACCCCTTATAAATGTATATGACTCAATATCCCCAATGAGTAATATGGCTGGTGGCCATACCACCTTCAGCTAAGTTCTCATAAGCGGCGCAGGGCTGGGCGAAGTCGGAGACCTCCAAAGAAACCCTGGAGGTGTCAGCGATGATTCACTGGGTAGTTCCCTGCCTTGAGTCAGTCCCAAATCACTTTCTTTCCCTGGTGTTAACGGGTCCTTTATATATGCAGGTGCAGCTTTTTTTTTGAGAATCAGTCCAAAACCTATTTGCTTTAAAAGAAAAACAGATTTAAAAATTTTTAAATAAAAGTCAGTGTGAGGGCAGACCAATGAAAGGGAAGAGGGAAAGGAAGGGAGAAGCAGAAACTGGAGAGAAGTGATCGATTGCAGGATAAACCCCATCTCAAGATACAGTGATGCCCCGAATTATGTGACTGCACTGGAGCTTGGCTGTCACAAACTTTGCTTGTATCAGGTGATCAGTGGCAAGATTTGGGGATCGGCTTTGATGTGGAGAGTGCTCTTGGTGTCCTATAGAAAGTTGGTTCTATAGATTGGTGCCCTTGGGGTCCTATAGAAAGTTCTGACTTGCCCCTGAATGGCCCACTCTAAACAAATCCAGAAGATACACGGCACCATCAAAAAGTTCTCAGATGCATGCTGTCCATAAGTGCCGTCACTAAGTGGACTCACTCGATCCCAGAGTGAGGACTGCAATGCCAGTCACGGGCATCAAGGATACCAGTCCTTAGTGTGTGTTCTTGTGAACACTCACCCTGCCGTTCTAGTTCTTTGTAGCTGCCATCAAGTTTTGTTTTTGGCAATGATAATGCTACTTTGTCCTCTCTAGAAGCTGCTGTTTTGAGAGTGTTTAAATTATTAAAGATATAGAATTATTTGAGGTTTTTGAAGTCAAAAGCACATTTTAATATGCAAGAGGAGGGGTGGACATCCTTCCTTTCTTCAATGAAATGTGTGTAGGCTGCTTCTATTCATATTAAACCAAGGATATGAATAAATCTGCCTAAATATTTTCTTTGGGATTGGGATCATTTTCTAAGTAAATCCCATTGGATGATCTAAAAAAAATAAAGAGAAGAAAAGAGATGAAACAGTTAAAAAAAAAAAAACCTTCTCAATGTTGCATAAGAGAAAAATTTGTTCTGTTTATTTGTAAACTTGCAAAATATTTAAGTTGGCAAATAAAATAAAACTTTTTTTCCATACAATTATTTTTGAAGTCGCATCCAGCCTGTCTCTCTAAAGTGACAAAGCCAGGAAACAAAAACAAATATCTCTTCAATGGACTTGAAGTTAGTCCACATTTATATTTTTATTTGAGGGATGTGTTAGATTTATTTAAAAAAGAAAACTACGACTGGTAAACATTCAGTTCTTATTAGTAGATTTTTCTAAACTGTTACTTTGCCTTTAAAAAGAAAAATGGTTACCGTGTATAAGATAATTAAAGGTTTAAAAACTGCATGTCTGCCTTTTAGTCACACTGTTAATCATACGCCTTCTTGCATAAATTTCCCAAGCCTTGAGAATTACTTGGTCATATACAAAAATCAGACTTTTTCATAAAATACTCTATTAGCCAGGTTATATTACATTTTTAAAATTTTCTTTTGTTTTTCACATTTTAATCTCTATTAAACTCTATTTGTTTCAGAATTCATGGTGAGGATATGTAAAGAAAATTCATGAAATTTCTCCTCCTAGGTCTAATGCATGATCTCACTTTATACTGTTCAGTTTTTATTAAATAGTTTCTTGGCTAAAATATATATAAGAAAACGAATAAAAAGTATATCATATCTTTTCATTTGTAGGAAAAAAATCAGCATTTTGCATTTCAATATGAGGGGTCACGTTATACATTCCTTTCTTTTGTCTGGTTTTTGAAAACATCTCTGGAGGTCAAACTTTATTGTTTAATAGTCATATCTATTATATATCCGTAACTATAAAAAATTCTATTATAATTATGCAAATATAAATGTGTAATTATAAAAGTATAAAATAGTTGGCACATCTGTTTTTCCCTAGCGTGCCTACTAAAGAAAAAATTACTACAATCTTCACTATAGTACGGAAAGAAGGACAAAATACAAAAATCAAAACAAAAAAGTTTGCAAAGAGTTAGATTTTCATCTAAGCAGGGTTTGGGTGAAAACAGGCTTTTTTTCCAGTTAAAGTAATGGAATGTTACAGGTAGGAAATAATCTGCTCTTTTTGTATTATTTTTATGATAGGATTTCAATCTATATCGGAATCGAATTATATTGTTATGTCTCGAGCATTATAAGGCATTGGGTTTTTACCAGCGGGTGGGAGTATGAAGTTTCTTCTCAGAGTTATTGTGATTCCTGCATCCAGAGACTCCTGTTACCTCCGCTTTTGGGTTGGGGCTTTCTTGCTCACTGACCCTCAGCGGACAAGACCTTGCCCTTCCTCCCTGCCCTGCTCTGATGTTTGTTCGGTGGTACCCTTCCCAGTGCGAAGCACGAGAAATGCACCAATACAGACATTCTTAGGCAAGACTCGAGGGTCTAGGAATTCTTTTTTAAGTAGAAAGCACTTGACTTGAGCCTTAAAGAAAGAATAGACTCCTGGAAGAGATTACAAGTAGAAGGAACAGCATGAACAAAGCTGTAAATGTAAGAAAGATCAGGATATATTGAGAGAAAGCAAACATGTCCATTTTGGCTCTAGCCAAACCTCACAGGATATATGTTGATGAATAGAGGCAGGTAATTCTAAAAAGACAGGATGCAACCAAATAACTGAAGAACATTTACTGTAGTTAGATATTGAGAGCTTGTTTTTGAGCAAGGGAATAAAATTATGAAAGCCCCATTATGGTGGTATCCTGGGAAAAAAGAGGAAGTTACCAAAAAAAAAAAAAAACCTGATGAGATCTGTCTTTAATAGTGTTACACCAGTGTCAGCCTCTTAGTTTTGATAAATGTGCTGGGTGAAATAAGATGTGAACCTCAGGGAAATCTCAGTGAGGGGTGTACGGGAAGGCTCTGTTCTCTCTGTGCAACTCTTCTGAAAATCAGAAATTAGTGCCAAATAAAAAGAAATGACAACAAAGCACCACTAAGGGACTTCATCTCCGGTGTGGGACCTTCACATCTGGGGCATTTGGGGACGGTTTGGCTGTGGCTACAAGCCAAACTCCTAGAACAGAAGTAAAGCATTTGTTGTTTTGCTGTCAGCTCTGGTAATCTGTTTCCTGTGTCGAGAATCTTTGTTTCTGTCATTTCACCTGCTCCTAGGGTCCTCTGCTTCCTGTGCTGTCATAAAGATGTTCCTCTCAGCTGGACGCTCAGGACTACTGGAGACCCACATATCAGGGGGTCCAGCTCCCTGGGGCTTCTTTCTTGCTTCCCGTGCCAGTTCTCCTGCCATCCCCTTCCCTCTTGATGCCATTCTGAATATTCTCTGCTGCATGTGATAGAAAGTAAGACATTTTCAAGCACGACTGGCACATAATTTGAAAGATGCTTATTTGAGTTTGCTGCCTCTTATCAGCGAATTTAAGTGTATCTCTCCGTCAACCATGTACCTAGAGTTTGGGATTTTAGGGGCTACTGTTTCTGTCAATGGAAGTACTTTCTGTAGTCACTAATGCAGATTAAGAGAAGCTGACAGTTTATTCCGAAGTAACATAAAATTATTTCATCCATGAATATTTGCATACAAAGAGTAGTGCTCGAGGATATACATAGCTTATGTGAGGTAATTGTCCAGAATTTGTTTTTAATTCGTATATCTCCCATGTGCGATTTGAAAAGCCTGAGAATACAGATAAATATGTCAAAACAACAGAAATCTACTAATATACAGTGTGTGCATTTTAATGTACAGTGTGTGCCTTTTTATACAGTGTATGTGTATTCTTTCCGCCAGTCTATAGCAGCCTGCCTTGTTGATGAAGTTGTAATTACATTTTCTACAACAATCTATTATTCAAAAGTATATAGTAGATTGCTTGAGTTATTTAGTGACATTTATTGCGAAATGAATTCAGACACTTCCTATTTAGAAATATGTTTCCTGCTCTCCATGATCTCTTCTCAAAAAAAACCAGAGGTTCTCTTAAAATTTGCTTTTGCATAAGCATAGTTTGGATGCCCTGGGCTAGTCTTAGAGGTTGCTAGCTTCAACTGGAAGAGAGAGAGCCTCATTTTTGGGATTGTCAGGGCAGAAGCAAGAGACTTTTGGCTTTTCCCCTGTCTCAAGTACTTTTTCTCATATTCTGGTTGCACGTGGGTAGCTCAGTTGCCAATCAACATATGAGGGTTCAGAGCAGACAGGGAAGCCAAGAAAGAATAATTGAGCCTTTTAGTTTGTCTTTGTTTTGCTTGACAGCGGCCCCCAAGAAAAAGCAACAAGGTGTGGTAGATTAGAGTATGAATGCATCAGCCAGCTGCCAGGTTTGCAGCATGACTGATGGGTGCCAGCTGTGTGACCTTGGGCAAGTTACTTAACCTCTCTGAACTTGTTTTCTCATCTGTAAAAAAAAAAAGAATAAGAATCACAACCAGATTTGCTTTTAGAATTTAGCAAAATATTGCAGATTAGCTCTTAGCACATTGCTTAGCGTTTAGTAAAAAATTGCTAATTAGCTTTTGTTTTTATAATAATTATTATAACACTTTCTATTCTTTACTACTGCAGAAGTTCAACCATGTACCTCATACCACTGGCTGTACACTTAAAAAAAGGTTAAAATGGTAAATTTTATGTTATATATATATATATATATATATATATATATATATATATTAGTACGATAAAACAAACAAATATAATAAATGGGAAAAAGTGAGTTTCGACCACCCTAGCCAACCAAGTACAGAAATCACTTTCCAGAATAAAACAACACTCCTCCAGGAGACCAGACAAAAAGAAACATTTTATTATGGAAAAAACACTGGACTAAGATCTATCTAGTCAATAACCCTGTGCTCTTGACCAAGTCATTACACCTTTCTGACCTCAGCTTTCTCCTTGGACAGAGCTCGGGGAGATTAAATGAGGTAGGAGATTGCTCTGTATCCCATACAACTTGGCATTCTTGGGGCCACAGTCCCTGCTTTTTAGCCACTTCTCAGAACAGATCCAGGACGTTATGAAGAACTGCAGGAAAAGTGTCGTGTCCATAATGCATTTATTTGTTACAAAAATATCAGTGCGCTTAATAATGTACTATGAAATACACCCTGACAGATTCTGATCGATGGAGATGGGCTAGCCGGCTCAGTTAAGGGGACGTGCCCTGGGCCCAGCTGTTCTTCACTGGTCCGTTTCCGTTACCCCGTGGCTGCCATCTTGTCCAGGGCACAGCTCCCACTCCCATGAGCCCAGAGCCAAGAAGGAATTTGGGGAAATCACTGAATGAGACTCTCCCTAATCCAGAGTGTAATAGGAAGAGCTCTGAAGTAGGCACAAGGGGGTCTTGGGTGATTTTAAGCACAAGACAACTTTTTGGTCTATCAGCTTCCTTGCCTACAAAATCAGGAAATTTGGACTTTTAAGTCTTCGTGGTCTACTACTGAATGAGGCTGCATTAACAAAGTCCTTTGAAATTTTAAGATAATTTTCTGCTTGTTACCCCATATTTAAAACAACCACTGTAGCACTTGTCTTCGTGGCTTATCTTGGCTCCCTGTGTCCCAACACCCACCCCACCCCTTCTCTCTATTGCCATTTCTATGTCAAAGTCAGCATGAGCCTTCAGGGGAATGACGGATTGATTTAGACCCAATACCACTCCTGGGTAGGGAAATTTGGATTTACTTAAAACAATAAAACATCCACAATTGAGCCTTCACATTTGAAGACGTATTCGTTGTTTTCTGAAATTTGGGATGGTGAATGTCTCAAGTCCCTTAATTTTTTTTTTTTTTTAATCCAGGGCCTCCCAGGTCTAATATAACAGATAGCATCACACATTCCAAAGGGACCTCCCCGTTTTAAAGGCTGTCCCAGGAGACCTGTTTTCTCTAGAAAACATCTGCTGGAAAGCAGCTCTTACAACCTACCGAACAGCCCGCATCCCCAGACCACCCGGGGACCATCTCGAAGTAGGAAATGTCTTAGCGCTATTAAAATCACATATGTCAGGAAGGCTTATCGTTTAAAAACACGACTCAGGATCTTCTTTTCCAATTTTGCTCCCTAGGCTGTGAGACAAATAAAGGTCCCCATCGAATGCCCATGGATAATTTCAATTTTATGATTTCTGCAGAATCCCTGAAATGGTCGTGAATAAAGTAGAAGTCCTTCTTGACAGGAAGTTTATCTCTTGCTAATAAAAACTAAGTATTTCTCGGGAAGTCAGAATTAATTCCCCCGTGAACAGCAGCTGTGAGAGGGAAAGGTGGCCAGGCAGAGGGTTTCTAAAGCTTTGGCATCAGGTAGAAGTTTTGAAAACCTTCTTATCTTTTGTTGCTTGCAAATAAAATCTTCACATTTTTTTGCATTACAGTAATTTATTTCTGGATATGTACAACTGTGGGGGGAAAGGGGTGGCGTGTCTGCAGGAGCCTGGCAGGATGAAGGAGCGTCCCGGGCAGGACACAGCCACGGGAACGACTGAATAGTGGTTTTTAACAATGTCGCGCTTCTCAGTCACCTGAAGCGACTGCCATGCTGACACTGACCTGCAGGGCTCTCACTTGCCTCCTCCCTGGGTTTTTTCCCACCTCCTCGGCTAGCTCACCCTCCTCTGCCCTCTCCTTCCTGTGGGAGTGTCCTGCATGACTCACTCCTGAGACTTCCCCAAGTCTGTGGCCTTAAAGACAGTCAGTCAAAACTGATTCCCGATGGATGCCTTCACCTCTGACCACCCCACTGAGCTCAGATGTTCCCAGCCCTCTGCCTTCCCGATTGCTCCATCCGCACGTCACTAGGCATCTCAGAGTTAACGTGTCCAAAGCAAAATCCTCGACCCTCGCCAAGTCATCTGCAATATCTGTCTTCTTCGTCATAGTTAATAGCTACAGCACTTACCCACTCGGTCTGGTCGAAAATGCGTAGCCCTGTTCAGTTCCTCCTCGTTTTTGCTCCTGTAGCCGACGCAGATAGCACTGCTGGCTTCACCTCAGCCTGTTCTGGCCCGGCTCCCCTCTCACCCACGTTTCCTGCCTAGTGCAAGCCCCGCCATCACTCGTCGGAGCCATTGCAAAATCTCAAACTGGAATTCTTACTCTCTGACAATCCCTTTTCCATACGGCAGTTAATGCAATTTCTTCAAAATGAAAATCAGATTATGTCAGTCCCCTCCTCTAGATTTTCCAGTGGCTTCTCTCGGCTTTACTATGAAATAGAAACTCTGTGTTATGGCCTGCAAGGCCCCTTGCTACTTCTCCAGGTTATCTCTTTCCTTTCTCTCCTTTCCTCCATGGCTTTTCTTCCAGGCTGGGAACACACTAAGTCCTTTCCTGCCCTAGGGCGTTTGTCTTCACACCTCAGTCTCCATATCCACACTTCCGCCTCTGTACCCTTCTTCAGTTCTCAGGTAAAATGTCTTCTCTGCGGAGAGAACTTCCCTGGACACCTTATCTAAAGACTCCATCACACTCAACATCCCATCTCATTACTGTGTTTTATTTTCTCTGTAGCAGTTATACAGTCAACGATTATTTATTTGCTCGTTTACTTGTTTATCAGCTCTTTCTACCCACTAGAATGCTGGCTTCCTGAGGTCTGAGACCTTGTTTGTTTGGTTTTCTGCTGTTTTCTCTGAAACCTAGAACCAAAGATTCAGCAGCATCCTTCTGCCAAACCACTTTCCTCCCATCTTCTGTCCTGGTGTCCCCAGGACCACCAAAAGATCTTACAACTTTGCATTTCCTTGAGTTCTCAGCCTTATACAATAGAGCAAATGTGCCTTTATCAGCTAAAATCTTTTGCGAAGTGACTTGAAACCAGCTAAGAACAAAAGGGCATCAGGAAATGTAGGGAAAGAGATTGAAAGGGGAGACGGGGAAAAAAACAAAACGATCTTAATTTTGCTGATCTTTGGCTAGACCAGGAGATATCACGTAACAACAAACAGCTTTTGTTAAAATAACAGAAACTTTGACAAATTAAAATGAGCTGCCCCAGACTGAGTTATGGGGCATTCTACACTCGAAGACATCTCACCTTGCTAAGTCCTGCCTCCCTATGCAAACGTGTATCATGGGTACCGTTCAGCTGGGGTAAGATGCACACGCACTCACACACACCACACCATGGCATCTCAGATTTGAGACAGGAAGGACTCTGGCCCTGCCTACGAGCAGCCAACAAGAAGGATATTTTTTTCACCAAATGAAAAAGACAATGTGATGGCAGCTATATATTATTTATTTATGAAAGTATCCAAACTTTAAAAAGATTGCTACCCCAAAATTCATTCAAAGACATTAATGAATATTGATCAATATCTCTTCATTCTCCAAGTCTTGGAGGCTTTTCTCTTCTGTGGACACAAAGCTCCTCTGGATAAAAGAATGTAAAAAAGCCTCAACGTGTGTCAGAATGAAAGGAGCGTGATGGCCTCTGGGTGGAAGGGTATAGCAAGCGACCAAAGAAATGCTTCAGAGGCACCCCTGCTTCTGTCACCTCCATCTTTACTTTTCATGTTTCCAACCCTTTCTCTCTTAGAACGAGCATTGCTACCTCCTGTTGCAGGCAGCATTGTCTTCCCAAAGCTTTTCCTTCATCTGCTCCCTGGGCTCGTGTGTGGCGTCTGTCTGTTTCAGTAGCCGTTTCAGTGGTCCTGTGACAGCATTAATATGACAGAGCGTTGGTCAAACAGAAGTTACACAAGGACTGTCATTGTAATTCAGACACTCAATTCCCGCTCAGCAGTAGGTACAGCCCTGGATGACTCACAGGTCGTGATCCTCATTCCCCTTCATCGGTCACTCTTGCTTTTGGGTCTGTGGAGGGACTGCCACTTTTCTCCTCTCAAGTGCTTATGGCACCTGACAATGAAAAGACTTCTGAAAAAAAAAATGTTATAACATCCTTTGGAGACGATGATGCGTGAAGAACTCTGGAGAAGGGGACCCTTGTAGAATCCCGTAGTGTTCTGTGGCATGCAGAACCAAGACCACTGATGGGTGTCCGGCCGAAGCTCTAGGAGATAACCAAGTATGCCAAAGCTGAGGTGGGCTGGTACCATGCAGCAGGCTCTTTAGTTATCACTAGTATTTCTTCCCCCTCCCTGAAGCACCCCCTTCCCTCACAATGATTGTCATATTCGGGGACTGGGAATATTGCAAAGTAAACATCTGTGAGCATTGATAGTAAACAGAGGCGAGAAGCGCCTTGCTAAACCAGCCACAGGTCAGGAAACCCTAATCTTATCTGGGCTCAGTCCCAGAGACTGTGGAGATGGCGTTCTGTTCCTGTGATCACACAGCTTTTACTTCCATCCATTGTCGAATCCTGTTTTGGAAAAGCCACTTGGGCCGATCTTTAAGGGTGTGATAATTTTGGCACAGAAGATTATGCTTTTTACCTTAAAAAATAAGAAAAGTGAAAGAAAAATCACAGCTCTGACAGAGCCTGAACAGCAGGGGAAATGCACCCATATGTATATTTGTCCTCTTTTTCCTATTTCATGTATTTGTTTCTAATATTTCCGTGACCACAGGACGACCAGCTAGAATTCAGTGTTTCTTGAAGTGGGATCTGTGGATCACTCGCCTCAAAATCTCTAGGGAGTTTTGCTTAAAGATACATCTTCGTAGGCTCCATCTTGACAGTTACAATGTTTGTGATAATACCTGGGAGTCTGCATTGTAATCTGTTCTCCAGAGCTTCTCGGGTACCCCCAGTCTGAGAAACTCAGAGCTAGAAAACCCCCTGGGTCTGCTGGTTAGGATGCCAGGCCAGGGGTCAGCCCTCAGGGCATCGAGATTCATCAGTAGGTGCCTGCTTTTCTTTACCTGTAAAAGGCCATAGTTTGAAGTTGACTACAAAAAAAACAAAAAACAAACAAAAAAAAACATGTTCGTGGGAGATTTTTTTTGGGGGGTAGATTTTAATCTCAGGTGCATGAGGGTTCAGGAGGATGGTTGCCCAAAGTGTGTTCCTACTCCAGTGTAAAAGCACGCTTCCCAGTTTGGGTGGGGGCTAAAAGAAAGGAATTCGTCACTCGGATGGACTCCCATTTCTACTAGCGTCAGAGGAACTCCAAAGTTTACAAAGAATGAGAATTTTAAGACTTTTCACTTCCAAACCTACAGACCCTTGGGACATCATAGTATCTCTATTCCCTCTTGTAGAATGGACAGGGTAAGACTAAGTTATCCATAAATTATACAGTACTGTGCTTCTAGAAAGACAGGAACATAGGCCACATGAAAGTGTCACTGTGCTCGTTTTCTTAATGTGTAGAGCTGACTTTCAACGCAAGGCGGGATTAGCTGCACCTTTGTCTCTGGGGTTCTGGTGTAAGCACAGACACCACAGGCATGTACAGGCCTGAGAGGGACAGCAGAATGTGAAGCGCGTTTGGAAACCGAAATGTTGTGTCAGCAGTTTTCTCTTTCATTTATTCTCTCTTATCAAAACCAACTTTTTAACTCAGGGGCTCCATTAATAAAAACATAGATCATTTTATTTGGAAGGCCTGAGAGCTTCATGTTGGGGGTTAAAAAAAAAAAATTCCTCTCATCCTTTCCAGGCCAGAGTGTTGGAGGGTTCATTCTCTCCGCAGATGCATCTGGATAGGCCAGTGCTGGTGACCTTCCCCTGCTCAGAGCAAGGGGAGGTCCCTTTTAAACACACACAGACCCTACAGCTGGACTATCTGTGAAAAGAAAATAAAAATGCAAATATAATTCTTGAGTGTAAACCTTCCCTTTTCTTTCTAATACCCTCAAAACCTCTTCAAATTCATTTTACTTGTTTTTAATTTAGAAATGTTTAACAATGAAAACAGCCAGTAGAGTAGATTTTCGGGGCTACTATCTAAATAAACCACTAAGTAAGTTCTTTCAGAAAGCCTTTCTGTGCAACTGCAAAGTATTTGGGGGCAAATATTCAGAAAGAAAAAAGAAAAAAAGACACTCCAGTGGTTTGAATTTATAAGATGTAAAGAGATAAAAATCTAGATATGAATTCTCAGCAAACGATGGTCAGGTTCTGGCAGGCACACATTTCTCTGCATGTGAAATGGGGAGACCCCTCCAGAAAGGAGCCTTGGAGCCCCGCTACAGAAACCAGCAGCCTGAGGGCACGAGGAGAGCCAGAGGCATGAGCTTGGCCCCTGAGAAGATTTCAGACTGTGATGGGGAGGTGATGAAGGCCAGGTGAGTGGTGGGAGGCAGGTGGCATCGGCTTATCACCTGAGAGAGGCGCTCACACTTCTTATGCTTTGATGTTATGCCACAAAGAGGATCCGTTCCTCTCTGCCTCTACCCCAGCCTTCCTCCTTCAGAAAATCTCTGATCAGAATCATGAACCTCCCAAGACCCACGTTGCCCACCCTGACGTCCAGGGCCCAGAGCACTGCTTGCTTCTGGACACGCAGAACACCCCAGGTAACCAGATCGGCTGGGCTGTGGAAGGCACTAGTGCACTGATACAGAATAGTGAGGTGACGTGGTCACGTCCCTGACTTTGGCATTGGACACCTGTTAGTTTAAGTCTCAGCTGCAGTGGGGCACTTGGACAGGTTCCTAAATCACCTGAGTCCCCTGGGGACTCAGGGCCCATTTCACAGTGTTACTGAAAAAATCGGAAGAGTTAATATATGTGGGACACCTAACACGATGCACAGCACAGAACATGGGCTCAATAAATGTTGGCTAATGGTGACATCTATTGGCATTTATATACACACATTTGTATATATGTTTATATACATGTAAACATATATATGTATGCATATATGTCAATAAGACTTGCGATAGCTACAAAATATGGGGAAATATCAATTTTTACAAATTCTAACAGAGAGAATAGAGAAGGCCATACTCTTGATGTTTCACACAAACAATTAATATGGGGCAGTGGGTGGTGGGGGGCGGGGACAAATGCAAGCTAAAGGACATAAAATTGAGAAGGAAAGATTGATGAAAGTGACACTTTCAAGGAGAAGTCCAGTCCATTGCAAGCATCACTCGGTGCCCCAAACCCCCACCCGAGCCTCTCCCGAAATCTTTTTACCAGCCCTGCCAGTGCTCATGAGAATACGGGTGGGTGGTAGTTAGTCTTCAGCATCCAGTCCAGAGCCTGGGCTGAAGGAGGCAAGTGGGGTACCCACAGCTCCACATCTAAGGAGGCGCTCACTCTTAGGGTTGCATAAGTGCCACCCTGCACTTGCATATACCCCGAGAGTGAGCACCTTCTTAAATTGTATTCCTTTAGCACCCCATTTGTTTCACCCTAGACCAGCTCAGTCACCACACTTTGTCTAAAGGGACCACAGGAATTTGGTCGATTACTTCTCTTAACCAGTTATCCACAGAGCCTGCAGTAGAGGCCTGTTTCTCTTGCTTCTTGCTCAGCCACTGTGCCACATCCTGGCTCCATTTAACACCAGAACATGAATTCGATACAGTCCAGCAATGCCATTAGGCTCTGATCCTGTATCTGTACCTACCTACAAATGTTTGGACCTCCCATCCTCCACCATTTTTTGTTGTGCTCTTCCTGTCGTGTCGACCCTCAGGGGTAGGGACCACTGCTTAGAACTGACACCGGCATTGCTTTGGGAATGAGTAAGTCCTGCTGGCCGTCTTTCTTTCCCTATGGTGCCTCAGCCACCATGTGACAAGCACCTCAACCAATAGGAGCGCATCAGTTCCGCTCACCTCAAGTTTCAAGTTTCGATTCCTCTGGATGCTTTAAGTAGGAAACTGAAGGGAATAGTCTAGTGCCAGCTGCTCTGATAGCTTCGGGGTGCTCATCCTGGCATCACTGCCATTTGGATCTGAGAAAAGGGGAGCGAGAGGCCCTTCCAGGAGAAATGGAATAGTGCAGGGGTGGGAGAAGGCCAACCAGTCGAGTTGCTAGAATTTTCTTATTATTCCAGCTTCTCTAGATGCTCCAGGTCTTAAGTAAGCCACAGGAAAAGGTGTAGATAAGAATGCAAAAGGGCAAAGGGACTTTTAGCGGGGAAAATATTCAGGGAAGACTGAGCAGCCTGTGCTGCCACCACTCCAGGGTCAGCCACATTTCTTGAGGACCAACTGCGTGCATCAGGCACGTGCTAGGTGGGAGGGATGCTGAGATGGATAAGCCTCGTTTCTGCCCTGAAGAAGCTAATGACTCCTGAGGAAGACAGGCATGGGGATAGGTATTTCCATAAAGGGCTTATTTCAGGGGTAGCATGTGGTCTCGATGCCAAGGGAGCCCAGAGAAGTGGAAGCTCCTACCCCAGCTGGTAGTCCATTAATGCCTGGGCTGAGGAGTGAGTGTATTCATTCATCCACTGATTCATTCATTCAACAAACATTGAATGTCAGCTGCCTTTCGGACATTGTGATAAGTTCGAGTGATACAGTGACATACACATTTTACAGAAGGAGAAGGTAGAAAAAAAATCTATCACAGACAGAATCGATGAGGATATTTTAGGGCTGATTCTGGGATTCTCATAGCTCCCAGTGCCTACCCCTAAGGCTCCCTAATGCTTCTGTCATTGGCAATTCATTCCTTTGTCTGAGTCATAGTCGACACTGCCACTTCAGAATGTTATGAACAGATTTGACCCGGGAAAGGCCACAGGTTCCCTAAGGGTGCTTGGTGCCAGGGCTGGGATGCAGGAATTGCAGTACAAGATAGAAGTAACCAAGAGCTGACCCCGCCTTTGCCTCCTCCCTGGGGGTACTCGCTGGGAGCTGGCGTTAGCAGGCTCGACCATGTAAAATAAACCAGCTAATCCCACACAGTTCGGGATATGTGCTACACAGGTTCACCGGACAGCCCCTCAGCCTCCGTCCACTGTGGAAATACGGGACACCCAAGTTGAAGGGAAGGCTGAATGACACCACGTGGGTGTGCGGTGGTCTGTGACCGGAAGGTTCGCTGGAAGCAATTTGCAGAGGAGTCCTCAGAAAACCACCTGGCTGGTTATCGTAAATTAAAAAAGGAAGCGATGCCACTTTTTTCTGAATAATTTTTAATACTAGGTTTATGGCCGGGTACATGTGATAGTCATTACAGCTTATTTAACTCTGAAATTATCTGGCCCCTCAAACTTCCCTGGGATTGCGGGAATCACGGGTTAAATTTTAAAAACAACATCTGAAAGAAGACGATATGCTTTTCCTCGAGGAGATTAAATTCAAACCCAAAAGAAAAAAAAAAAAGAAGAAAAAAGCAGCTCTCTCTAGGAAGGATGGTTATCGTTTCTTATATTTGCTGTGTGCCTCCATAATGCGTCTGAGCTCAGAAATTCACCCAGGCACACAAGGTTGAGTCCTGCGGGCCCTTTCTCGTGGGTTGTTTTGGAGATGGTCCAAACGCGTTCTGAACTCTGAGCTCAAATCTCAGAGGTTTCCACTTCTTTGGAGCCGAACGTTTCATCAGGAGCTGGGAGTATGCGAGTGAGTTACACGGAACAGCTGCACGGTACCCACCACCCTCTCCCCAAGGATGACATGTCCTGAAGGAGGGCGTCGTAAGCATTCCTGAGCGAGCCAGCTAATCTGGAGGCCTAGCCCGTTGGCTGGGGGCTACGTCTAAAAGGGCTCCCAGTGGAATAATAGCATCTCACAACTCCTATCTGCAAAGCCCCCCTCCTCAGAAGAGCAGTTAGGATGCAGAGGGGGTGGTTGGGGAGAGGCCACGAGAGGGCCAAATGGGAGAGAAAGGAAACTCTGGAGTTGGAAAGGAACTTCCTTTTGGGGACAGGATATTGTCTATCATTCGCTGCTCACAGGAAGGAAGATGGGAAAGCAGGGTTGCTTTCCCATTTCCCAGTGGGCAGAATCCCAGCAGCCGCTGAAAATGCCCGATTTGGAATGGGGCGTGGGTCCTTACATTTAGTGGGCAAGTGCAAAGATAAACACCCAGACCCCTTTGAGCTCTGAAGTTGATTCCAACTCAAGCCAGCAGTCCGAAGAGGTTTATTGGAACGTCACCGTGTCCTGGCACTTTTTTTTTTTTTTTTGGTTAATGGCATCATCAACAAGGACAGGGTCCTTGGAGTCGGGCTGGGTTCAGACGCCCCAAACCTATTGGCAACAGCACCCCCCGATCAGAGGCAACTCACCACCTTGGAACCTCTCTTCCCCGACCTCCTCTTGGCAGGAGCAAAGATGTTGGTGTCTCTCATGAGAGGCCTGTGCCTGGCTTGGGTCAAAGCTGTCATCTCTTTTGTTGCTTTCCAAGGAAGGCACAGGAATGATATAGCTTTATGTAAACTTTACCTACAGCAAAGGGTCCCTTTTACCTACTTCATGGAAGGAAAAAAAAAAAAAAGAAAGAAAAGCAAGGGCCCACTATTTAGCAGTTTGGCCCAGCTGCTATTAGCACGTGGTCTGAGGAAAATCCTCCCAGAGAGAGAATGTTCCCATCAAGTTGCAGGACCATGTCCGCCTGGCAAACTCCACCACATATCCACTTTGATATGTCTAAAATCATAACACAAAGAAAACACGTCAATACGAACACCAGAGCGAGTCTTGGAGCGCGGAGAAGGGAAAGTGAAAGTCCTTCGCTTTATATTTATTAACCAGCACGGCCAATGGCTCTTCTAAAAAGGAGAAGGCAGTTTATAAAATCGTGTCAACCTGCCCCGAAGTGGAAAGGCTCGCAGGAGCTCATGAAGGTTTTGTTTTATGTATCCCCTGCATCAGAAGAAAAATCAATAGCTGCTTGGCGCGTCAGATGTCAGTGAGTTACGCAGCCCACTGACACGCCGGGCCTGACTTTATAGCATCCACATTCGCCGCTGTCAGGCCACGGGCTCCAGTGGCGCCAGCTGTAATTACGGCTGATCACCTCTAATTCAGGGCTGCCTGCCTTGATAAAGGTGTCACTGGAGCAACTGGAGCGTCTGCGCCAATTGGGACGCTCCAGGGGCCGAGCGCTGGAGAAAAGCTGTCCCCCCCCCCCGCCTCCTCCCCACCCCCACCAGGGTCAGGGAGACTTGCTGGGCCAACCTTGCTTTTTAACTCTTCACCTTGAGTGTTGATATTCCTCCAGGCTGTGATGGAAATTCCTAGGGATGCAGATGAACTGCCCTGCCCCTGAGCAGCAGCGACCTTTAATGCGCTAAGAGATTTCTCTGAAAGCAGCATTTAGAAGTCGGACATGAAGAGAGACACATGTTCGCATCACCTATTTGATTCACTGGTCACAAAAGCGATGAGAGGCAGTGGAGTGAGGCAAAAAAAAAAAAAAAGGTACGATTTAAAAATAAGTAAATAAATAAATAAGTACAACCCCATGCCTTTCTTCTGCTTTTGTGGTACTGAAAAAAAAAAAATTCTAGTGAACTTCCCTTTTTTTTTACATTACTTTTTTTTTCTAAATTCTTTTTGAAGGAGGCATGAAGGGTGAAGGGTAGAGAAAACGGAGGGAAGATGAGTGACAACTAACAAAGCAGTCAGGTGTCTGTCTGTCTGGACTGTTCTAGGTAAAGGCCTGCACAGGGCAGGTGTGAAGCGTGGGGTCGAATTCCACAGTTAAAAGGGCGTTTCCCTGTCCTTTGAGAAGGATAATGTGTGACTCCCCCTTCCCCAACATCCCCCACCCCAGGCTGATTTTCCTCACCCTGTCATTAAAAAAGAGACACACACACTGTGTTCTCCGTGTCCTTCAGACGGCAGACACAGTGCTCCCCCAGCTAGCGCAGGAGTGGGGCGCGTGTCTGCGGTGGAGGGTCCCCATCTGTGGACAGCTCGCCTGACTGACTGAGTGTGGGGTGCTACTCTCAGGAAGACAAACTTCGCGTTGGGCAGTGAGGGTCCATTTCCCTGCACGGAAAAAAAAAAAAAAAGAATGACTAATATTGGCCATGGGAGAAGTAACTGATTTCCCCAGTTCTTGGTGGCTCCAGACGTGGTGGGTTTGCCCTCGCTGACAGCGGGGTCAGATGTGAGAAGTCTCCAGGGGCCTGGTGGTTGGCATTCAGCAACTGAACAATCCCGTCCAGCTCCAGGAGAAAAAAAAAAAAAAAAAAACAGCCCCGGGCCACAGAGACCGTGTCCCCCCCGGCCCTCCCTGCATATCCGCGGGGGCTGCTGCTACCCTGTCTTGGTCATTCATTCTGAGTCCTGGGTCCTTCCGACCTGTTCTGTTTCCCCCATCTCGACATGTGTTTCCATCGCTATTTCCGTTTCTTCAAACACACGGGTTCTTTTTTTTTTTTTAATCAGCATTAAATTTTTTTTTTTTTTTTGCGTCGGAACCCGCGGCCCCCTGCCAGCAGACCGGCCGGCCCGGCCGGGCTCAGCGAACGACGCAGCTGCTGGGCCATCCCCAGGCGGCACTGTTTCCCCCTCTGTTTATACGTTTCTAAGGGCAATTGCACCGCGAAAGCTCTGCGAGTCTGGAACTCGGCCTGGGGCTGTTTTGGTTACATTAAAGTTTTTGCTTCGGTTCTGCCAGATTTAAATGGTGACTTCACCAGCATTGAGCTGAAACGCAGGGGGAGGAGGGCGAGTCCCGGAGAAGGAGCGAGCAGCGAGCGAGCGAGCGAGCGGCAGAGCGAGCGAGCCGAGCGGGCGCTAGAGAAGGGCCAGCGCATGACATCATCGCTTGGCCTGGGATCAAGTGGGAAGGATATGACTCACTCAGGCTAGTTAAGCTTTGGCTCAAATTCTACACACACTCATTCCAGAGCTCTCATGTTCTGCACCTCAGGAGGGAATTCAGCCTCAGTGATGTCCATGAGGTTCGTTGTTAATTTTATTTGCTTTTTTTCCTGCTTTTATACTTTTTTTTTTTTTGCCCTGACCACCTTCCTTTCTTGAGTCTTCTTCCTCCTCTTCCTCCTCTTATTTCTCTTCCCCTTCTGCCCTTTCTGCCCGTCTTTGTTCCTGCTCTTCTTCCTTCTCCTCTCCCCCCCAGCCCCGTCCACTCCCCTTCTTGTCTCGAAGAGGCATTTCTTTTCACTTTGATAAGAGCGTTTGTTCTAGTACCGCGACCCGAATGAGCTGAACCGAAGCTGGGTCGGGCCAAAAAAAAAAAAAAAAGAAAAGAAAAAAAAAAAAAAGAAACGAAAGGAGCCGAGAGCCAGGCAGAGCGACAGGAGCAGAGAGGCCACAAATCAAAAGCGAAGCGAGAAAGAGCAAACTCCGGCGAAGTTTCTTCGCTGCGGCGCGGGTCCTAATCGGAGGAGACAGGGAGAGAGTTAAATGCAGGAACCAATCGCTTGAATGGTGATGTAATGCAAGAACCTCAGGGTAGTTAGTAATGTGAGAGCAAGGGGGTCAGGGTTGCAAAGCATTTACCTGCTCTCAAGGGGTTTTCAGTTTATTATCAATTGCAGTGACTGTAACTGGCTTCAGACTGCAATCTCTAATTATTCACAGACGCCCCTTTTTTATCTTTTATTATTAAAAGTAAAACTATATTATGATACTTTAAAAAAAAAAAGCCCGCGATATTATCACAGCTGTGTATTATTTTCCACCAGGATTCTCTCTCTCTTTCTTAAATGGCTCAAAACGTTGTCTTTTCGTAGAAGGTCAAAGTGAAGTGACGGTGGGCGTCGGGGGTGGCTTTTGGAGTGTAACTGGTGAATTGCAAATGCCTGGAAAACTATTTGGTGGGTTGTGCTGAGCGGGAAGAATTGTGCTGTTGCATTTATTATTCAGAATATACTGTAGGTTTTTTTAAGTCAGTAATAGATGAGGATCAGAGGTAGCTGATGTGTTTCACTTACCCTTTATGCTAATGTTCACCGTGATTGAGCAATTGGCTTGAGGATTTTAACTTTCTGTTGTTTCACGGGACACTCCACTTAATCCGGTGCTATCTTTAACACTTTTATGTTCTTGAATTAATTTTTAAATGATCAGCTGCCGTTGCAGGAAGGCTGATGAAAACTTCTCGGTCTGTCTAGAAACGGCTTTAAATGTTTAAACGTCTGCGAGTGAGGAATAACACACAGTAAATGGAAAGAGGGGCAAAGTGGTGTTCTCCATGCTTTAGGGATCTAATACTGTACTCAGATGAGAGACTTCGACTTGTTGAAAATCATGACCACATTTCTGTGTGTTTCATGAGACAGATTGGGTGCTGTGATGCGCTGCCCGGGCGGAGTGCTTTCTGAAACCATCCAGCATCTTTAGATAGCTGTAAACTGAAGCTCTCTGCGAGTAGGACCCAGGCACTGAGAGGGCCACCCCTGGGGCGGGGCTCTCCCAGAACTTCTGGGGCTCACTGCGTCCTGATCGTCATCCAGCTGGATGCACATAAAGCATGCGGCAAATGCCAGCGAGCTGTTTATGTTTACTTATCTCATGCATGTTTGGTATACAATGAATGAATCATGACTTTTTGTGGATCTTCCCCCCTCTCCTTTATTTTGGGGCAGAGATGGAAGTGGGAGGGTACTGACAGGTAATTTCGGGGAAGAAACCGCGTGGTGGAGGTCAAGGGCCTGAGTTTCAGCCCTGATGACCTTGAGCAAGTCACGAAAACCATCTGGGCTTCATTTTAAAAGGAGGGAGCGGACGAGTGGGCTGTAAGCCCCTCCTTCACACATGGGGCCAATCTGAGATGACCTCTGGAGTCCTTTTCAGCGGAGAGCTCCGTGTCTGTGTCCTTGGTCCATAGGAGTATTGCTGAAAGGTATCTGGCATGGCTTTTCAGAGGAAAGTGTGTTTGAAATCAAGACGAATTAGTGTCTTAAAAGAATGAATGGGGAGGGTGAAGAGGAGCGTGGCTCTCGCCACTTCGGAGGCTGGTTTGGTTTTGCTTATGGGCATGAAGATTTCTCTCGTGGAGAGATTCTTAGTTTTCGAGTGCTACCTGCAAGAAGTCCTCACTGAGAGTGAATCACCTAGGTAAGTCTGTCAAAAGAGTGGCAGAGTAGACAAGGGTCCATTAACCTTCGCTAAAAGATCCCGCAGGTCGCTGAGATGCAGGAGATGTATGCTTCATTCGCCCTATGATGCAGAACTGTATTTGTAATGAATGTGTTCCCCCCGAAGCTTGCATGCCTCCTTGATATGTTTCTGTAATTTTATATAAACTTAACTTTTTAGATGAGATTGAAGGCAACATTTAAAACCTTCAAAGAACAGGAAAGGCAAAACTGCTATGGGCTGGTTAGAAAGATTATTTTTCCAAACGATAAGTAGCCTTATTGTAAAATATGTATTATGGACCCAGCTTAATTGTGCATAAGGAAGGACCATAACTGTGCCTGCCTGTCTGGGGTTGGGGCTGGGGAGAGTTACCCCGTGCTGAGATGAAATCAGTGGTGACGGTTGTTAGTCATAGGGCAAAGTTCGATGAGTGCCAAGTATGTGTTTGGGACTCTTGAGGAATACAGAGGGCATGATATCTTTTTTTAGAACATGACAATTTATGTTGACTTGGCTCTGACTTGTTCACCCATGATCAGAAATGTCCTGCTTGTGACTGAAAGAGAGGCAAGGCGAGGAGGAGCGCGAGCCCAGCTGTGGTCCTAGGCCGGCTTCTGTTACCGCCCCTCGTCTCCATGGTAACCCGTAGGGGTGAGACTCATCAGCTCCTCTATTTGGTGATTGTTTTGTTTTGCTTGGAGGTTTTTTAAATGACTATTATTGTTTTCAAATTAAATTCTCAATTGAGATAATTGTAGCTATAAGAAATAATCCGAGAGATCCTGCATACCCTTTACTGAGTTGCCCTCGATGGTAACAACCCGCAACCTTGCAGTACAATGTCACAACCAGGTACCGCCACTGATACACTCCACCAATCTTATCTCTTATTCAGCTTTCCCCAGTTTTACTTGTATTTACGTGTGTGTGCGCGTGTGTATGTGTGTGTGTGGTTTTTGCCATAGTTCACATAAGTTCTAACCCCTTAAATTCAATCCCCACTAGGTCTAGCTTCCCATCAAACTTTCTGCCACCATAACTGTCGTGGCCTAATGTTGGTGCTTGTCCGTGGTGATGTTGTCCAAGGTTTATATTCCTTTGGGGCCTGAGCGGCAGCTTTGCTCTCCATGGGGATCCCTGGGGCCATGCCTCACATGTTAGCGTGTAAAGGAGGAATCCAGGCTTTGATGGCACAATGAAGAGGCACAAATCTAGTCCCTCTGTATGTGAGGGACAGAGCAATGTCAACTATCCGTGCCTAAGCTTAACCGTAACCCAGTGCTGAAGTCAGCGTTCTTCCTCCTGTCCTCGTGTTTTTATCCCTCATGGGCCCATCTATGGCATGAAGAAAGGAGAGGACGCCAGGAAGGCAGGCATCTGTTGATCAGATAAGCTGTGTAGGATCTCCAGAAAAGAGCGTCATGGCTTTTGGGGTCAGAAGGCCTGGGTTCAAATCACCGTTCCACTTATTAGTTGTGTGACTTGGGCAACCCACTTAATCTCTCTGTGCCATAGTTTGTATCTTCTTAGTAAAATAAAGCATAGAGAAACGTTTTAAGGCCCCTGGCGTACAGCGGGATCACAGGAACAAGTCTCAGCTGCTGCCACATGAGGATGGGAGCACGAGATCTTCCGGGCGGACGTCTCTGCTGCACGTGACCGAGTTCAGACTCTAACGGGGCCTCTTGTTCCCAGCGTCACTCAGGCTTCTCCCTTCTCCTGAGCCTTCTTCTTACTGAGAAAACCAAGCAGGTCTGCTCTTACGCCAGGTACTAGAAGCAGCAGTGAAAACACCATTCTGATTAAAGTGAGGTGAGAACCAGTACTGATAAAGTGTGCTGAATTTCCAGAGACCTGAGCAGGGGGAGAGATGCAAACAATGAGGGCTGGAAAAAAGACACTTGTGTCCCCATTTTATGCCCAGCTGTGGCTTTGTGAATGGGGAAATGAAGTGAAATGGAGATGAGTGAATTCAGTCTTTAGAACTGGATTTCATTCCCGGCTTGTCTAAGAGAGGTTTGTATCTGCAATGGCATGCGTGTGGAACGCGTATCTTTCGTTGGGTGAGGCCTCCTTTTAAGCTCGCTGCCTCCTCTCACATATATTTTCTGGTGGTGAAAATGGTGTTTCAGAGATTGAAGAGAAGGGATTTTCCAAGGTGGCAAGTGGAGTAGTGTTTTGAGGGTGGAGCTGCTGGGAGTATATAACAATGATGGCGCCCGAGACTCACATCAGATGTTTCGTCCTAGGGTGTCGGGGTCAGTGCCAGAAATGGGCTCTAGGCTGTTTCGAGCTGCATGGTAAAAATGTTGTCTCAGATTTTACTTCATATGCATTAGTTGGGAGGCCAGATGAAGGGGCAAAAATTTGTGTGGACGCGAGAATGAGCACTGTCATGTGCCTGACAGTAAGTTGGGTGGGCAAACCTGGAATTGCAGTTAAAAAGAAATAAAATAAAAAGAAGCAGTGGATGAAATATGGGTTTCTTTTTTTTGCTATCCTCCTTTTTTTTTTTTTTTTTTTTTTTGGTTTTCATGGGCCTCTGACTTTCGAAAGGGATTCCTTTTGCATTGAACTGCAGATGGGTGCCTGGGCAAGGACTCGAGGGCGGGGTCACCGTGCCCCGATGTGGGGAGCAGCCGAGAGGAAGAAGGAAAATGGGTGGCATTGTTAAGTGTGAGCCAGGCCAATACGAACTCTGTGGTCCCAATGGAAGCTTGCGATCTTTCAACAGGCCTTGCTGGTCGATGCAAACGCATGCCGTTAAGTCTTGGCGCTTTCCAAGGGGCGCGTTTCATGAGTTTTGGTGGCAACGACAGCAGCTCCTCGACTCCTTACATCCTTGAAAACGGAAATTGACTTGTCTTAGCACTCCAAAGTCCACTGCGTAGTGTATATCCACTTTATAAGAGGCCCATACATCTTTTCTTCCCGTACCCACCCTGGCAGGCGAGCTTCTTTAAGGATGGATGAAGCGCCCCTGCACCCAGGAAGAATGAATCAATAGTTCACAACCACTGTGGAGAGTGTGACAGCAGTGACAATGGCCAAGCCTCGTCCAGCTATCAGCAGTCTTCCTCTCCCACACACAATACGAAAATTTGAATTTACCTTGTAATCTTATTCTTTGCTGTCTGGAGAGACAGAGCTAGAACTGGATGTGTCCAATAACGCAAAGCTTGGGGAAAAAGAAAAAATAATAATAAGGTTTCAAATGAATGCCAAGGCATCTACTAATGCATGGACTCAATCACTTCCCTTCATGGGAAGTGGAAAATGGGGTCCGGGCCGTGTTGCATGAGCTGGTTGCCTACCCTGAGTTGCTGTGTTTTAGAAGCCTATGAACTTTTCTTTCCTTTTTTAAGTAAAAGACCTTGAAAGAACTGAAGTCATGGTGAGCTGGACACACGTGCCGACATGGCAGAGAGGCCAACTGAGCCTCGTGTAGCTTTGAGGGCCCGGTTAGCCATTTGGCTCTGCCTCTCTGCCCCCAGAAGGGCCTGTGTCACTGCTAAAGTCAAGTCTACAAAGCAGACGCCTTTACAAAGGTGGAACCTGGTTATTTGAAATCGATGTGGCCCGTGTGACTGTGCCCTACAAATCGTTCTGGAGTCAGACAGACCTGTGTTCGAACTCTGGCTTTGCCACTTGCCAACTATGCAATCTGTTTCTAAGCCTCAGCTCTTCATCTGTGGAATGGAATCCATGAGATTGTAACTAAAGTTATTTAATAATGGGACGAGTTGACTTTTGGGGAACATTTTGGACATCGACAATGTAGAGAGAAGTACTGTCACTTAGCAGTCCCTTCCCGGGAAGGGAAACCGAGTCACAGAACGCAGGTGAGACTGAGGGAAAGGAGAGGTGAGTAGAGAACCCTAACTCTGACCATCTCTTCGATGGCCAGAAAGGGAAGTTTAAGACCTCACTTCAGAGCAGTTTATTGCATCGCCCAGAAGAGCCAGGTCTTTTTTGTCCTTTTCACCTTTTTTAGTGAAGTCGTAGATTTCTTTTCTAGATAGCATGAAACCATTTTTTTCTTTTGCACCTGTCCCCTCTTGACCTTATTTATCATAATGCTTCAGTCAGCTCAGCAACACTCCGCACTAAAGGGCTGATCCCCTTTAATTCCTCTGGAATTAATCATAATAACAGCAATTATAATAAACCCATTTAGTCTAAATGTAGATGCAAATTACCCTTGCGTTGCATTTTCACCTTGAGTTTTGCTCGCGCCAGCAGCCACCCTACTATGTATGGATCACGCAGGGGCTTCTCCAGCCAAATTATTTTCCTTAATTCAGATCTTGCCCTCGCTCAGTACGCGGCTGCTTTTTGGCCATTTCCTTCCATCCAGGGCAAAGAGGAAGGTCCAGAGTGCAGGTCACCAAGAACATTGTTAGATCTGGCTTCACGCTCACCGTGCAGAACTTCCTGAGCAGTAGAATAATAATCACATCATCCTAAATGCGTGGATAGGCAGGAATCTCAGAGACCCTTGAGTCCAACACATGGATCTGACAGATTCAGAAGTCAAAGCCACCCCAAAACGTGACGCATTGTCCAGTATCATAAAGCTAGTAGGTGGCAGGGCCAGCAGCACCCGGCTCCGGTGCGGTGGGAGCACGTTTCATTCTCCCTGGTGCCAGGAGCTCCATCTTCTTGTTCAAGCTCACGCTCCTCGGTTCCCTTTTGAGTTCCGATTCCCGGGGTTGGTGGGATGGGGGGAGTGCAAAGGAAACCTTAGAAGTGTGCAGGGGCCCAGAGGAGCAACTCACAAGCTTTGAGAAGCTGGGAGTCAGCCGGGCACCTGGCTATGCAAAGACTCCACCCTCTGGTCTGGAGGGCGGGGTGCAGACAGCTCACTTTCTGCCTCCAGCCTAAAGCTCCCTGGTGGCTAGTGAGTGGGTGGGGCGTGCTGTCCCAGGGCCATAAGTGAGATGGGGGAACCGTCCAGGAGTTGGGCTCTCTGCTTCCCATTGCTCTCTCCGTCCCTCCCCCCCCCGCCCCCCCCCCGTCTCCCGGCACCAGCCCTGGTCACTCTGAGTGCATGTCGGATGAGGACAGAGCTTGGAAGCAGCCCCAGAATCGGCACCCACCCACCTGCAGGATGTGACCTCTGGGCTCTGAAACTTGCTGCTTCCTCCCTCTCCCTCCCCACCTAGGCAACCGTTTTAGACCACAATTCTCAACCCAGCGGCCACTTCAGCTCTTTAATCCCAAAGAGACTCAGGCACTTTATGACCACAGACAACTTGTCACTTCATTACAATTCTGAAAAAAGAGAGCAAAGGGTAATTCATAGTTGTTTTAATGACTTCGCATCCCTTCCTGTAGAGGCAGCTTTCAGCTGCTAAAAGACACCAGCTGACTCTGACATGGAACAGTGCAGGGGGGCAGCATTTTTCATAATGCTTTATCACGAGATCCTTCACAGCTAGTTAACCCAATTCATCTCCCCACAGTAATTACCCAGGTGCCGTCCTCTTCGGCTCCCCTGAAGTCTCCAAAGCTCCATTGTGTGTGTGGAGATGAACTATTGTGCCTCCCGACCTCGGAGGGATGTTTCTAACTAATTAATGACTGTTAAGTGCTTGGAAAATGCACTTTGGAAGTGTGCGCGTGCTGACACGTCTGGTCTTCCCCTGCGCAGTTGGGCCGTGCAAGTCGGAAGTCATTCCTGCCATTTGTAAATCGCAGTGAGGTGACTGTGACCTTTTCGCTTTCTCAGCTAGGGGTCTGCACCCCTCCCCCCTCAACACAGCTGATCATTGGCCATTTCTCCCAATCTGTGTATTGAGCACTTTTGGTAAACAGACCCGTGATTAGTAAGGTTTCCTCCACACAGTGAGAAGGGTCGTGTTGGGTCTTTCGGTCCCTGTGGACTTTTCTGAATTGTAGAGTGGTTTTGAAACACTTTTGATATGAACAGCAGTAAGAAGTATATTCTGTAACGCAGCCCAGTATACTCACATGTGTATGTTTACGTGTGTGTGTGTGTGTGTGTGTGTGTGTGTGTGTAATTTAATGAAACAATATTCAATCTTTAAGGTGTATAATGTTGTTGGATATTTTTATATTCCATTCATTTTTCTAAAATACTAGTCACATCAGATTAAACTGATTTCACTCCTTTCTCACTGTTATACCCACTAATGCATTGCAGCCAGAGTTCGAAAAGCGTCGGCACAGTGGAAAGGTCACCAGAATGCTGGGCCAGGGTCAGGGGGCCCGGGTCAAATTGCCACCTCTGTCCCAGCTCCAAGATTCCATCCCCAGACCTCAGTGTTCTCACATAAAATCAAGGCATCTGTTTTCAAACTGAATTTACCCTCAGAATACTTTTTTTTTTAATCCTCTTATGTGGAAGACCCCTACGGAAAACATGGGCCCCGACTGGCCCATGTCACCTTCCTTAACTCATGTCCCCTCCCCAACCCAGGAGCCCTTGGAATACAATCCAAAAATGACTAGAAGTTGTACAAGTCCCTTCTAGTTCAGCATTCAATGATCATTTTATTTCCTAGGCAATAGATTTATCTAACGAAACACACCAGATTTTACTCCCATTGACTGTGAGCTAAGATTCACAATTGGGAATATCCAGCATCAATGGGAATTTTTGCTCTAGGACCATATTGCTTCGCTTTTATACCTTGTTCTTTGGCTTCATGAAATAGGCTTCTTCGGAGAAAGAAAGAGTTTGAAAGGCTTTCGGTAGATGCGTGAGCAGGCAGACACGTGAGGGCGTTTATTTATGTCATTGTGTCTGCTATTTTCTTGCCTCTTAAATTCAGCAGGTTCTTGATTTTTTTAACACAGCTCAAATCATTTGGCCTACAGCTGGCAAAATACAATTTTCTGGTTCTCAGAAAGAAAGGCTTTTTAGACGTATAAAAAGAGAAGCTCACAAGACTTCTCGAACATCAAATAGCTCTTACAAAACACCATTTTGATGAGTTAAGTGTAAATGAATCAGAAACATACGGATTAAATTTCCCTTGAAAGACACATGGGTTTAAGAATGAAGGGGGAGAAAGTGCTTGGCAAGATGGATTTCAGGTTTTTGCCAAACCTCAAACTGTTTGAAAAATGGTTGGAGACGTTTTTACTGAACACGAAATGCCACGGAGTTCGCCCATCCCAGACATAATAGCGAATCTTTTTGACAACAACTTTATGACAAGGAAAAGGACTGTGGGGCTTAGCCATTTTCTCAATTCTCCTTCACTCCCCCTCCCCCCAAAAAACATTTATAAGACTAAGAGAACCGTCTGTTTGACAAACGAAAATTTCAAGCCAGACAATTACCAGAAAATAACCCCGCAACTTAAAAACACTTGGGTTTTTTTTCCCCCCCATACTACCCAGTGTCAATTATACTATTTTCTAAGTGGAATAATACACTCTAGGGATATGCTGTATTTGCTATATTTTATTCATTGGTGTCTAGAGCAAAGCACAGTTATTCTAGTCATTTGTATGATATTACAATGCCAGCTTCTTTGGAGATGGAAAAAAATGGCCACTAAAAGCAAACAGATTGGAGGGAAATATCCATTGGTTTATTAAGACAGCCACAGTGTGGAAATGCTATATGTTATAGGGGCAGGGCATGGGCTGAGGTTTTCAAGTTGCTACGAATGGTCTTAGAAACTTGAATTCTGTTAATAAGTTGTATTAGAACTTCTCTGCACTTCAGAATTCTTGCTGGCATGAGGAAACTTGGGAACACCATTTCAAGGACACCTAGACTGCTAATCTTATGAGAGTTGTGCATCTTATGTATTAAGTGCCTGCCAATTATTTTTACTACTGACAAAAGCCTGAGAATTTTATAGCTTCATTTTTCATATGCAAAAACACGGGAGTGGGTTTTGAGCTAGCCGAACCCAGAGACTGAGGGAACGAGCCTGGAAGAGAAGGCTTGGGGTGGACCATTTGCTCTGTGAAGCTACCTTGTCTCCTACCCTTGTTTCATTTTCATCTTTAAGCCAGGATGACCAAGGTTTGCTTCCCCACTTCCTTCCTCACTTCCTTTCTTCCTTCCTTCCTTCCTTCCTTCCTTCCTTCCTTCCTTCCTTCCCTTCTTTCCTTTTTTTTGAAAGACAGGGTAACATTCAGTGACAGACAATATCGATTTAGAAACTAGGAGACAAGAACGTACTTTTCAAAAGGTTTCAAGTCAATGTAGACCAAAAAAATGAAAGCTATCTTTATATGTTTTAACTTTATGGTGGGACAATCTATGTATCTTGTTAGCACCTCATGTAATACCTCGAGGTAGGACTTTCCAGGAACGTGAACTAATTTGTTGCAAAAAGAATACCCAAAAGGGAGAATAAAAGTCACAAGAAACACAGAAAACTACATTCAGTACCTCACACGACAGTGATTGTTAATGTATACCCCTGTCCTCATCTCATGCGTATATATATTTATTGAGCTCAAAGTAAGAAGTAAATGAAAACTAGAAATATTGGAGAGAAAACTCAGTTATACCAACTTTCTGTCTTTGAAAAGGGTTTAGAAAAGTAGGGGCAAATTCTGGCTCCATTTTTACCTTTTCCAGTGCAGTTTAAAATAGGATAATAGGACCAAGAAGGGCTCCTTTGATTCTGAGAAATGCTGAGCCCCTGCCCAGAGTTCCCAAAGCTCCCCTCCTGCTTACCCTGAATCTCTCTCTCCCTTTTATTCCAACACCTTCTAATTCAAAAAGGATGAAATTCCTTCAGCAGAGTCTATCAAATGGTTTTCTTAGCTTGTAACTCAACCACCTACATAACCACCTACAAAACACTGGAAAATTCATTTAAAACATTCTAAGTGGATGTAGTTCCCAATTTGGCATCTCTATAGGGATCAGCCTGAATGGGTACACATCAGACAGCATGCATTTCAGGATAGGAACTGTTATCATTTGGGGAGATTGTTTTCATCTCATGTTAAACTGGGCACAACAGTAATTACTTAATGTCTTCTCGGCCTGGGTTGGCATACTTTAACAACCTTCTTCCTCAGACTCATACATGTACATGTACATGCATACACGTGTGTGCGCATGCAGTGCAGGGCCATCTCCTCATCTTTCCTGGAGCAGTTCTCTGTCTCCTCTTCTAGGATTGCTGCCCTGAAACCCCCAGGGTACTGTATCACATGGTGGGGGGATTCTTTCATCACACCCTGCACTGACTCCCATGCCTTGTCTGTCTCCTGAATAGATGACACACTTCTTACGGATAGGGATGACCTTTCATCCACGCCAGACTTCCAGCACAGCTCCTGAAACATAGCAGGAGCTGAGTAAATGTTTAAAAAAATAAACTTAGAAAATCTTTTCAGTTGTGTTTCTGTTGGATCGAATTTTGATTGAAGCCCCAAAAAGTAGTAGATGGGACTGAAATGACCCTTTCAAGGGCCCCCTGGTCCCTAACCCTTGTAGAAAATGCAAGGAGTAAAATGCAGTAGAGTTTTCTCTCAGATGATAAACTCCCTGCTTGATTGCAGCTTTCTCCCCTAACCTGTGTTTATCTCGAATGTCTTATTTATATCTATTTACTTTCGATAAAAATAGAAGCTCAAAAAAGTGAATTTACCGCAAAGGTAAATTCTTTGACTTGTCCCTGAGTTCACAGATAAAGTTGCCTCCCTATGTGTGAATGGCCAGCGAGATACTCATTTTCTGAGTCATCTGACTTCTGGGTTTTTACTTTTGTAAGAGTATAATTAAGATAGGTTCCCAGGGCTTAAAAAAAAAAAAAAAAGAAAAGTGAGTAAAGCAGGCAGTCTATATGTTGAAACCCATATATGGAGATTTGTGGGCATCCAACCAAGTTGAGAGACGCATTAAGAGCTATTCAAAACCTACTGAAATGTCAACATACTTTTGAAAAGGGTCCATTAGGGATGCAAATGTGTGGTTCCCTGATTATGATAAGCACTGGAAAGAAAACAGTGAAACCCATTAGGAGGTTTTGAGGACTTGGTTTTGAAGGGTGAGGAAAGCAAGTGTAGTTTCTGCTAAGGGCTGGGCTTCATTTCTCGCCCTAGCCTTTCTCTGCATTCAGAACCAACGATTCTTATGATTTAAATAGCCCGGAAAATTCCTCCATTTTTGCATAAAGCTAATTAACTCATCCCTAAATGGGCCAAGTTTGAAATTCCATCCATGTCAGAGAAAATTCATTTTTAATAATATTCACTCTCTGAATCACAAACTGTTAGTTATTTGTGTAAAGGATCCGACATTAGAAGTTTCTTTTCACACGTTGGATGTGTTTTGGTTTGTTCTTGCTGGGCGTTTTTCCTGTAAAAGGTTAAGTGTAATTTAAAGTCTATAATTTTTTCTATAGAGTCTTCTAAAAATCAAGTCACACTAGGGGTATGTTTTTATTTAATAATCATTTGGGGATTTTCTGTGAAAATAACTGATTCATCTCATCAGAAGGACACCTTTAATTCTGGCTGTTTTGAGTTGTTCACACATGATGTCAAATGCTATTCATGGTAATGGATAAATTGGAGCATAATTTTTGTGTAATCACTCTCAGTGTAAAAAAAAAAGTAATTGATTTTTCCATTTTCCTTGATCTGGAAGGAATTGTATCAATTTCCAGGACGTCATAAAACAAAATATTTAAAATATGTTTCAAATAATAAAAAAAGAAATACTTAACTTAATAAAGATGTGGAATCCATTTATGAAGAAAAACACTGGCTGTGGACCAACAGGCCAAAGAGTTTGCCAGAAGTCTGCAGTAGACAGTTATTCTTGTATGTCCACTCTTGGCCCCATCACTCCCGAGCCCATTCCATATTAAGAAAATGAATTCTCTCAGCCATACTGGACTTTGAAAGCATTGATTTTGTTTACTTTGTTTTTGAGTAAAAAAAAAAAAAAAAAAAAAAACTCAGAAGATCTTTTTTCAGTTTTCTGCCTTATAAGGAAAGCAGTCTAAGGCACTTAAAGCTATTGTTCTCCATGCCCTATTTTAACTAAAGAGGTTTGTTTGGCGTATATATTTGATGTTTGGGAATGTTACATAAAAATTATGGTTTTTGACTTTTCTGGAGAGCTTCCACAATTGAAACTATTGGCAAAAACGGAAACCATTTAACTATCATAAGAACAGTTGAATACTTCAGCATTAACCTAAAGCAAAAATTATAAGCCCTGGAACGAACATTTCCATTTGGCACTTTTGCTTTTCTGCTCATCAAGAGAAATAGCCTCAGGCTTCAGAGAGGCAGAAGGATCTATTACTAATAGCATATAGACAAATAACGCTGGTACTCATGTTGGCTCAGTTCTCTTCTAGAAACGTTTCCAGCTATGTTATGGTATTCTCCTGTCTCCTCCATCCAAATGTAGTAGAATATTCCAGAAAGTAGGCACAGAATTTTTTCCAATGGTCAAAAGAAATCCAAATAACGTTACCTCTGGCAGTCAAAAGATACATAGCCGCTCTCATCAGGGAGATACGAGTCTAGCAATAGAGACTCGTAAATAAATAATCATACCTATAGACCTATTATTAGATATAGCATAATGAAAAGCACATCGAGCCACAGGACCCTCGAAAGGAGAGGCATCTTCCAACTTGGGGGTCAGAAAAAATTTTAAGAAAGTGCTGTTATTGAGATGTAAAAGATGAATGAGAAGAGGTGGTCAGTGGAAGGGCAGAGGGCTGGGCATTTCACGCAAAGGCAATGGCATGTATTGAGACCCTGGGCTAGGAAGGAGCTTGGCACCTTCTGGGAAATGAATGAAAATCAGGTGGATGAAACATATTCGGTCAGGTGGGAAGCTGGTACTACAGACCTCGGAGGGGCAGAGCATGTAACGAATGGTTTTACTAAACACTAAGGAAAGCCACAAAAGCTACGAGCAGTGAAATGTCATGATTAAATCGCTGGTTTGGAAAGATCGCTCTGGCTGCAATGCAGAGGCTGGAGATAGAAACTGTTGGAAGCACTAAGCGAGAGAAGATAGTGTTTTGGACTAGGATCTTGGCGGTGGGGATGGAGCCAAGTGAATGCGTTCCAGGTCTATTTTAGGGTGGAGCGGGTAGAATGTGGTGAATGATTGGAAGTAGAGGACGAGGGATGTCAAAACGAATGCCTGGATTCCACTAATTCACTCCTAGCAAACATATTTAAGTAAATATAGGACTCTTAGTCATGGTATTAATCAGAGTTCTCCCGAGGAAAAGAACCAATAAAACATGGATATCTGTATAACTATATCTCTGTGTGTGTATCTATCTGTCTATCTATTATCTATCTATCTATCTATCTATCTATCTATCTATCTATCTACCTAACTATCTATCTATCTATCATCTACCTATCGATGGTCTAGGGCAGGAGAGGACATACCCCAGCTCAATCAGCCAGGCAGGCTTAATCACCACTTTTGCTCTCCGCAGGCTGAGTGCTGCCCATTCACCTTGGGGGGAGGGCCAGTCCGCGCTTCTCAGTTCACCAAATCAGATGCTCGTCTATGCCAAAAGCATCCTCGCAGACACACCTAGAAATAATGTCTACCCAGATTTCGGGGCACCCTGTGGCCCAGCCAAGTTGACACATAAAATTAACCAGCCCGGTCACCGCGGACAGAACCGTCCGCAGCGCTCAGCGCAGGCGCTTGGGGAATGTCGTCTTTGCCTTCCGCAGGTAGGGGCGGGTGGCATTGACAGCGCAGGAGTGAAAATGATTTTCCTGGCAGCTCACAGCGTTAGAGACTCTCTGTCATTCTCAGAATGCCCAGTCCCAGGGAAGCCGGTGGCATACACCAAAATGATAGAACTGCGTATTTGGGGACCTGGACTGTCTTTCCTGATAGGTTCCTGAAGGATGCTATGCTATTTTGTATAACAGCAAATGACTAACTAGAGCATGAAAGAGTGAAACTTTCATTTCACGCTAATTAAAAGGATCACTGTTCATACAGGAGAAGAAACTGCCCCTCCCCAACACCTCCGGTCCCCGGGTTCCTGCCCTACTTTGCTAACTGTTACCTGCACTCAGGGATCTTGGGAGCCTGCCTGTGTTCAAGGAAAGGGAATGTCCAAGAATGGCCAGTGATGAAGTACCCATTTGTCCCCAGCTTTGAGGAAACTCACAACCGATGTGCTGCTTTCCCCCACAAAAATAGTTCACCCCACCTCCCCACCCCAATAAGTCAGGTTACCCACTCTTGATTGCTTCGAATCATACTAACTTTAGGGTTGAAAAGATCTTTAGAATTCGTGGGCTCAGCCACTTTATCTGACACACAAAGAAACAGAAACTGTGAGGCCTCAGGACACAGCCCACAGTCACCGGGCAAACCAGTGGTGGAGGCGGGGACACCCCTGTGGGAGTATTCAAATTCAAAGCCATCTGCTGAAGGGCTCAGTGACTTCTCTGTATTTTTTTTCGCCATCTCCAGATGAGCACATCCTGAGAAAGTACACACGGGCCTCCTTTTCTGGTAAGCGCCTGAGTTTTGGGGGCTGAAGAGAAACCGAAATGTCATCCGTGAAGGGGTTTCTCAGGGACTAGTCAGCTCCTGCGAGCGAGCATACAGGGTGTGTGTCCTCTCAGCATACTGGGAGGCACTTTCCATTTCTGTTTCTGCTAGGGACGTACTATCAGTAGCTAAAATTGACATTTACTGTGACCATAACCCTACCACAAATTAAAATCAGACCCCAAGTCCCTCTGGGGAAGAAGCTGTGTATAAGCTGAAAGAAGACATCTGAAATGATACCAAATCACATTTTAAACTCGAAACCCCAAATACCACATTTGTTTGGGGAGTAGGACCAGGACTGTCTGGGGAATAATATGGGAAACTGAGTTAAGTCGCTCTCTTTGGCATCATGAAAGGCCACCAAGGGAGGGAGGATGTTAGAAGAGAGGTTTTGTATATAAAACCTGGTGTGGCTTTTAACTAATCACTTAAACCTAAACAAAATTTCCTTCAGAATGAACTTAAAGGAAAATATGCCCTTTAAAACTTCATGCCTTTAAAGAACAGATGTACGTGTTCCAATGGTACTTATAAATACTTCGAGAAGGGGACTGAAAAAGTATTGTAATATATAACTATTAGTTATATATAACTAATATTAGTTATTAAAACAAGTTTATCAAAATGCAAACCTAGTTTGACTCAGCTAATATATATAGACAAAAGTGTGTTTAGGACAAAAAGTCTTTATTCACTTTTACCTTTTAGCATGTAGGAGTCTGTGGGTAGTGGGTGTGTTTATGCACATAGTATGGCCGCAACTCAGTCTCAGAACCTCATGGAAGAACCAGCTCAGTCCAAATATAAGCTATACTCAGTGGCTTTGCTTGTGAGTCCCACCCACGAGTAACTTTGAAAATAGCAAAGCTTGGCTTAAAAGCCCTTTGAGATCCTTGGATGCAAAGTTCAAAGTAAATGCCAAGTACCATTATTACGAACTTTATTGCTATTATTTTATTAAGTGTTTCAGATTAATATCAATTTAGTTTCATGATAAGTGCTCCTGCGGAGTGGGAGAACTTGAAAGGCAGCTCAGGAGAGGCTGCAGGAGGAGGACAGAGGGTTTCTTGGAAACTCCGTCCCTCCCCGCAAGTCCCCTGGCTCCGGGCAGTTATAAGGCAGGTGTCCCTTCAAGATAGTGTTTCAGGTTATCATGTCCCCTAAAAGGAGACCGGTCATGGACGCATCATGGGGCTACTGCTGCCAGGAAATAAGAGACCATGTCCAGTGAGACAACCTCATTCAGTCATTCAACAAACCCCTAGGAGGTCCTTACTGTGTGCCAGACTCTTAGGGGAGATTCTGGCACATGCTGTGAGAGCACCTGGCAGGGACAAGCCTGGCCCGGAGAAATCAGAGCGGGGTCCCCTGAGACGATGATACACCAGGATACACCAGGGCTCTTAATAACGAAAAAGACTCTCGGATCCCTCAGAGAGGCTGGATGTTTTGGGCCTTTTCCCTAAATCGCTTCACCCTGAAATTTGAAACAATATAGCTTGACTTGGTATTTTAACATGGCACTGGCAGTCATTTGATTTTCTAGAATAGATTAATCGTCCCAAATAGAATACGCATCAATCATCATCCAAGGGTCAGGCACACACAAAGCATTATCTCATACGTGATAATCAAATCATCCTCACGCCAGACCTGCAAAGCGGGTAGTAGAGCCCCGTTTTTGCCAATGAGAACCCAGAAGTTAAGTGACTCGCCCGGATTACACACGCACGGGCTGTGGCAGAGCCTGTCAGCGGCCCCGAGCGTCCGCCTTAGCAGCCGCACAAGGCTGCTTTATTCCATTTCTGCGCTAAGGATGGCGGCCAGCGTTACCTCTATCATTTCTGTCAACCACTCTGACTGGAGTAAATGAAAATAATAGACCTAATTTAGGACTGTGAGAGGTCTGCCAGTTCCTCCTTCTCCTCCCTGGAAACCACGCCAGATGGGGGCGAATCTATTTGTCAAGAGCCTAATAAGAGGAAATTCCAAAACCTCAGTAAGCTATTTAATTGTTTTACACTATTCGATCTTGAGAGAGATTCTTTCTTCTGATTTGAATCCCCTGTGCTGCTGCTTTATTATTGATGTTATTCTGCTTCAGTTGGGTTTGATGGTGACTGGTCACTACTCTCAGAATATCGTGATTTAGAAACTTGATCGTTATCATCATCTCCCAGTCTTCTTGTTCCTTTTCCTTTTCCACTTAGGTCTTCCCGTCTGGCCTTTGAGTATTTTTCTGCCCTTCTCTGGAGCCTTCTCCAAGTTCTGCATCCCACCCGCTTCCCCTCCTCCCCATGACGTTCACCCCTTGCCTGACAAGGGTTTCTTTAGGCCCTCGATCCCTGTCCTATGGTTTTCGGTGATATGATCATAGCCTTGTTTTGCAATTCTCTATTAATATATAACCTAGCGAGGAGTTCGCTGAGCCTTGGGGCAAGGCCTCTTTCCAGTGTTTCCTTAGAGAACAAATTACCCTCTCAGCATTTCTGTTACTTTGTCTTTAAGAACAAAACTTGAGACATTGGGCTTTTAGTGGCCTAAGGTTGCATAGTCCATGAATGTCATCACGGCTGCCCTAAGCCACTCCTGCATCATGGACACATCTCTCTTCTTCCAGCATATTTGTGAAGCTAATCATTTCTAACGCCACCTCCTAAAGAGCTGAAATGCCACTAGTGAGTGGCTGGGTGGAGAGGGCCATAAATTTGGTCTCCCAGGAGAGGTATTTGCAAACTGCCTAAGAGATTCTGCTTTGTGAGTTTCAAGAAGAGGTTAGCTAAAGGCATTAGCGAAGGTGACCTAGGGGGGCGCCTTCACCTAGGGAATGAGTAAAGGTTGCTTGGATGATCTGGGCATCCCGTGCTTGGATGGTCTGGGCATCCTGTGACCCGGACAACTTTGACACATGAGATTAACCATCTGGGGCACCACAGAGAGAACTATCCGTAGCTCTCAGCACAAGCACTTAAGGAATGTTATCTTAGCCTTCCGCAGGTAGGGTCAGGTGGCATTTACTACTCAGTTATAAGAACGTTTTTCCTGGCAACTCACTCATTTGGAGGATTTCTGCCGTCCTTGGAATGCTCAGTACAGACGCAGTCCGAATGAGGTGGATGGCCCCACGTTGAAAAGATAGAACTGCTTATTTGTGGACCTGAACTGCCTCTCCGACAGGGTGTTATTCCGTTTCATAACTAATGACTAACTCGAGAGCACAAAAGAGTGAAACCTTCATTTCACGCTAATTAAAAGGATCATTGTTCATACTGGGGAAGAAACTGCTCCCTCTCCAGCCCCTCTTTAGTTTTCCTTGAAGTCTTTTGCACTTAGGGCTATCATATTCCTGAAAAATTAAGCTATATATTTGGAACATAGGTGTTGGGGAATTGCATTGGGTGTGACTTCCACCACAAATTAACTTATTAAAATATGATAGGTGATAAACTGGAAGTCCAGGAGAAACCAAAATGGAATTGCTGACTTAGAGTTGGGGGATTTGTGCCTGCAAGTTCAGGAGTTCTGGCTCTACAAAAACCTCCAGGCAAGTGTGTTAGTGAATGTTTTCATGAATTATTCATTCATGGTGAATGAATGCAAGCAGCAATCACATGTAAATGACAAGGCTCATAATCAGAGGGCTACTTATTTGTCCTCATGAAGCAAGGAGGAAGCTTATTAACAACTCACAAACAGAAAGAAATTTTACTTAGAGATGGGTCTCCACTAAGAAATTTTTTTTTCAGCCAACCAGATGTATATATCACGTATTTGTGGCTGCATTCAAAATCATCTTTTATTTTATATCTTTTGATCTGCATTTACTTGCCTTTTCTAAGGGCAACTTGATGAATAATTGATGCAACTGAGAAGTTACTGGCTAATTGAAAAGCCATCGCTTCATGTCTTTATGTCTGACCCATAGCTAAAGCCTTTATAAAGAGCCTTCAGCTCTTTACAAGAAAAAAAAATATCAGATTTTGAAAACGGATTTTTTTTTTTCCCAACAGTAGTATGCATCAGAAACCAACCATCCGTGGTTTTTGTTAACTTAAATGGATCAGGCTGACTGAATTCAGATTAATGGTACAGAAATCAGTCATTAAGAAAGGAAAAAAGAGATTGTTTTAATGGTCTTAACAGAACGGCCATAAATTCTCATCTCCCCTCCCATTACTGCTTTCTGTTTAAAACAATTGAAAGCACTAGGAAACATCTCCTCTGCCTGATTAGATGCAGCATACACGATAGAAAACCCAGCAAAGCCTCCGTCCAGCAGGAAACAGCTCTGTTAGAGCTGTGTCACGTTTTATTATCACCATTGGCTCCCTAGCAGCCCGGCTTTTATTCAAAGAAAAAGAAGTTACATTTCCAAGATATCGGACACCACATCTATAAAATAAAGCCGTCAGTAGTAGAAACTATATTTTAAAAGAGGCCCAAAGTTATCTTGTGTGGTAAATTAAATTTCCGACACCCCTGGTGATAATGATTCCAAAAGGGTTCTTGTCAATATCGATCCGTCTCTGTAAACCAGAAACGAGATGCTTAGTTGACCGTGGTGTGGGTGTAACTGGTACCTCTAAGCCCAGAGCTCTGACATTATAAAGTGCAACCTTATTGCAGGGCAGGCATCCAATTTTTAAAACATTATATAGATTGGAGACAGATGAGCGGTCCTGAATCATTCTTGGCCTTTTCTTATGAAACTCCTAAAACGTAATTTCAAATGGAAATTAATTTAATTGATGCAAAAACAAACGGGTCTAGAAATCATCTGAAAGCTTGAGTTTAATCTAAGGGGAAATGATGAAAAGTACAGATTACCTTGGAAGTAAACCATTTACGCTTTTCAGGAACAGAAATGGGTGATATTAAACTGTTAGGGTAATTTGGAATTTAACTTATGACTTACAAATCCATTACCTTCTCATTAATTAGCAAAGATAATTTATTAAACACTGTTTTTGCAAAGTCCACTGCTAGTAGAAGCAATCCTCGGTATCTATGTTTTCGTTAATTCAAGAACTATTTATTCAACAGCTACTAGATATCATGCGCTTTCTTACGTGTTAGGAATACCTGCATTGGTAAGCAAGGCAGACATCATCTTACGAAGTTTATTGTCTAGTTGGGAGCAGAGACATTTTTAAAAATCACTCAAAATCAGTGAATAATTGTAATTAGGAAAGCTGAGACGGTAAACTCCAAGAGACCACGAAACACATCTATTTTGTTTATCATCATATTGTCACCAATTATAAATTTATGACTGAATTATTACGCAAATGACCTACCTTGTTTTCCACTCCGAAATGAGTGTCCAGAGCCTGACAAGTATTAGGTGCTTCATTGATTGTTGATTGATTCATTGATTCATTGATTGAATAAATGGTGATATATTCTACTAGGGAAAAGTGTGGGATGCACTGAGGTTAACCCCCGCCCCCAAACAGAAGGCCCTAACCTGGTGTCATTGCCCGGAGAAGGTCGTGAGGGTTGCTTATGTTGGAGGCTCTGTGTCTGGAAGGAAGACAGTGCTTTCATGAGCTGGGGAAGCAGTGAGGGGCCGGATGTTGTAAGGCCGTGGAGCCATGTCAAGTTGTATCACAAGGTGATGGGCTTACCGGGATCACTGATGTGCTGGAGCATTTGCAGTTTTTCACTGCCTGTTTGTTTTACTAAGCACAGGGTGGGGCCTACAGGGCAGGGCAAAGGATAGGATACAGATGCAAAGGCAAAATTCTCTTCCTGGACATCCAAAAGTCTGTTTTTGTCACCAAGGAAAAGGGGGTGGGGACAGTTCTCACAGGGAGGTTCCAGATCTTAAGCAGAGATCCTCCCTTGAGCCTCAGAAAGCTTTGAAAGGGAAAATACATATTTTAGTTGAATTCTGCTGATATTTTGTTGCCTTTTCTCAGGCTAAATATTTCTACTTCTTTGTCTTAAATTGCTCATTTGTAAAAAGGGGAAATATTATATTTGCCATCCGACTTCAGGAATTTGGCAGTGAGACTATGCAGAGCATGAGCTCATTCAAAAAAAGATACGGGTAATATGATGTCTTTTAAAATGTGGGCCAGATAGCTTTCTTGTTTTCCCAATTATTACTTCCGTTGGATTTTTTGTCATTGTTTTCAGGAAAAACAAGATACTGAGAACTGATCTCTGGGGAACTAGTCTGGTTACATTTTGAAGAAATATTTTCAAGGATCCTTTCTGAGAAATAATGTGAATCATTTTGAAATTCTGTAAACTTGTGGGGGGGGAAGAGTCTATTTGATTCTGTGGAATGGTTTAGGATTTTAAAGTTGATAGGCTTTTAAAGAAATATATTATATATGCAGGGACTTTGGGGTATTTTAACATTTGTTAGATTGCAGTTCTTTAATTAAAGCTAAGGGTTGTTGTTCTTTAAGATCCTAGCTTTGAGGCACAGTTTTTTGTTTGAAGTTCAGTGATTAATCTTCTGTTTGATCAGTGTTCAGAATAATAATAATAATAACAACAACAACCAATTTGAGTTTATTTAATATTTTTAATATGTGGTAACTCACTTAATGCCATGAGGTAAATACTTCTATCATCGATTTTACAGTTGAGGAAACTGAGGCACAGAGAGACCAAGCAACTTGCCAAGGTCACACAGCTAGTAAGTGGCAGAGCTGGGATTCCTCCCTTGGCAGACCATGTTCTTTGCTACCCTATTTTACAATGTAATTATGACCCATGCAAGAAATTAGCTCTCTCGTGTTTACATTTCACATCCTACTTGATTATCCTGAATAGTTGCTTTCTTTCAAAAGATAGTTGTTTTTAAATTTTGCTCGGGAGAAGAATGAGTACATAAGCGTTTCTCATTCCTAACTGCCTTCTCTTAAGATTGCAGAGCTTGAATTGCCCTCTTTAGCTCTTCAGTCTCCCCATCCCACAAAGAAAGCAATTTTCCAGGTTAGGTCACAGCACCTCATATAAGGAGGTGCAAAGGAAACACGCATTTCTTTTCATAGTGGGCCATAAGCTTTCTCTAGTCTGCGTGTGAAATGATGCTATATTAAAATGAGACAGAATGGAATGTGAGTCCTTTTTCTTCAAAACTTCTCTCACTTTTTAGGGTTACCTTCTCTTCGGGATTTATTCATGTTTCCCACGTAGTCTTAACATTAAGAACTAAGTGCTGCACTGGCTCGATTTTGTTTCATGCAGACCCTGACCACGTGCTATGAGCCAGGTGCTGGGTTAAGCACTATGGATGTGTCAGTGAGCAGTGAAGAATACCCCGTCAGAACAGAACAGGTAGTCTCACTGAGTTAAGAACATCTCATTTTCATTTTGAGGCCTAGACTCTGAATTTTAGAGTTTCAAGAGATTTCCCGATGGCCTATACAGTCTGATCCATTCATTAGACAGATGATGAAGTGGAGAGCCCAAAAGTTAAGGATGTTTCTTCCTCAGAGGCAGAAACGCTAATACCAAAGCCACCCGGGTCTCCTGTCCCTGCTCCCTCCTCTTTCCATTCTCTTGCTTTGAAGTCAAGTCTTTTTTTTTTTTTTTGTCTGCTCATGATTTCTTAGATGTCTATTATCTGATGTGGGCACTAACATTGATCTTCTAATTTTCTAACCTTTTTTTCCCAAAGTTTCCTTCTCCCCTCTGCCTGGCTGCGTACCTGGCAGACCTGTCTGTCCTGAGAGTTTAATAGACAGTCCTGGGATGTCTTGGATCTTGTGAGAACTAGGAAAGGAGAACAGTCTGCAATAACCCTCCTGAGACCTTCCAAACAAAAGCAATGACCTGTAATGCCTTAAAGATAGTTGGGTTTGTCCAGAAGCAGCATGGAAAATCAGAAGACACAGCCCTTGCTTCTCAGACACCCCCCTAGACTGGAAAACATCCTTTGGGAGGAAGAAGGAGGACATGAAATCGCTTGCTGTGGTACCTAGCATTCTGTTAAGGACAGTGAAAACACAGTCTGTCATCCTTGACATTTTAATTGAAAGAAAAGCTTACATAGATTTCAGCCGTAAGCAGTATGTTTATACAAGTGTATAAAGAGGAATAATCTGTCAAGTTGGGAAACTCTTAAAGCTATGGGACTCAGTTTAGTAATTGAACAATCCAACATGAGCTCACACATCTTACCTTGTTCCATGCCTCAATAATTTTTAGTAGAAATACTTTACCTAGAGGCATATGGTTATTAAAAAGAAGGCTCGCCTTGCTCAAAGTCTGGAATTATTAGCTCATGGCAACAAGCCTGCACTGGAGAAAACTGTTGGCTCTTTGTTTTCACAACTTTACTGCAATTTGCCATCTTATTTTCAGAGTCTAACTGATGTTTGGGATTTTTGTTTTTCTTTTTAAAAGAAGAAAACATGATTTCACATGGATGAGTGACTTCTCATGTTAGCAGATTGAAGAATTTTACTACATTCGAAAGTCCAAGGAGCAGTGTGACTGTCAAAGGAAATGGAATTTATTTTAGTATCAAAAATCAGTTATGGGAGCCGTCAGGTGTGATAGGCGAAACTCTCTGTTGCAAGCTGAGTACGAGTCCTGCTTCTTTGCATGACCCATCTGATCTTGGGAAAATTGAAAGGTTTCTGGATTCAGCTTACTCCTGAGTCAAATGAGAATAATATACCCTACTTGCCACATTGCATTGTTTTAAGTCACATGAAGGTGAAAAATGTGAAGCAGTTTATAAATGCATCATAAAAAGTTTTCATCCAAGGGCAAGGTATTAAGTAATAATTCTATATACACAAAGGGAATTAGGCAATTAATGCAATTATTCTGATACCACTCTTTTCTCAGTGATCTGACTATTCTAGACAAATGATTATTTCCTGGGCCAAGCTACTTAATTACTTCATTCTAGTCTTTTGTATACTCAGTGATGGATGGACATAGGTTGTTTTTTTTTCTTTCTGTTTTTGTAATTTTAAAAGCCAAAGCAATCAGCCTAGAAAACTCCATTAGTTTTGTAGGTGAGGTTGAAGAAATTATTTATAGAACCTGTGTAAAACAGTAATTCAGAATTATTCAGAATCCAAAAATACATGGTTTTCTAACCATTTTTCCTTCCAAGTATACATTGCTAATTAATCCAATCAGCATTATTAGGTAATTATTATTATAATCCCAAGGGAACCCAGTACCGTGAAAGGCTTTCTTAATTAATGAGGGAATACTTGATATTTTAAAATCTAGTAGACTTATGCATGTGTGAAAATAACTGACCTAATAGGAACATTGAATTAAATGAAACATATATTCTTCAATTACTCTGTACAGCAGGGAGTTTTCCATAGTCTTGGGAAGAATGAAAACTCATTTTAAATTTAATTACTTTTGTATCTCCATTTGCATCACCATTAAGTTGTTTAATTGGTTTCTTTAAAAAAAAAAAGAACCCATCAATAAAGACTGATAACCAGATTTTTGTTAAAATGGCATGTCGAAAACAAAATGTAAGTGATGATAATATGTTGCCCTTTGTTCATGAGAATGATATTGCCAATCAACATAATAAAAAGAAATCTTAGTTGTTTTTCCTATAACAGATTTTGCTTGTCCCTAACTGTCCATAATGGAAGTATTTCCCTGAGTGACTAGGGGAGCAGACATACGGCAGGAAGCTGTATGTATGTATGTAATGTATGTATAGATGTATGTGTCTATGTGTACGTGTGTATATAGATATATGCCTCTATATGCATGTATGCAGGCATAGATGTGTGTAGACACATCTATCTGTGTATCTATGTGGATGGATAGATATCTAGATGAAAGGGTGAATGGATAGATGAATGATTACCTATCCATAGGGATCTTCTCAATGAATCTTTCTCATTATGAAACTGAGGAGTTCAGATGATTCATCTGGTACTTAGAGAAACTGACCATCATTAAACATCATTTACTCTTATACACAGCTCCTTTCGGTAAGTGTCCCAAACGAAACATTAAGACTAGAGAATATAAAACAAATGTTGTCTGTTGAGTGAGCCACGAGGTGAGACACCTCTCTTGACTCAAGGTATCTACCTCTGAATGAGAAGAGACTGTAAGATTCAATGAAGTTACAGACTACCATAGAACTCTGGAGCAATTGCAACAAGGAGTTTCCTAGAACTATAAAAGCTGCAGGGCCTTCGCAGGCTCTACTCATCCTTACGGTTAATCCATACTCCACAGGTCCCCAGGGCACATGTCAAGAAGTAACATGTCAAGAAGTACTTCATCTACTTTGTGGAAAACACTCGTTCCATTGTTACTATCTCCTTACATTAGCCTATGCAACCACTCATATGCACATTCTATGAAAAAAAAAAAACAGGGTGTAATTTTTGTACAACTATACAAACTGTGGAAAGCCTTTATGTTCTTTTATGTTTTCATATATACAACTTCCTAAGTATTGACTAATTGATGATCCTTCTCTGATGTGTGGGACTCCGGTAGCTAGCGAGATTTCCAAAGGAACTGTCAGGCCAAAGGTGGGAGACGTGCTCTTCTCTGGAATCATAACAGCATCGTGAGAGAAGAACAAACGTGTTGGCCTCTTCTGCCCATTTCAGTCTCCCACTTGCCCATGAATCACCCAGGGGAGGCGAAGGAAGAGGCGGCTCGTGCTGCTGGGATGGGGCCCTGGTGTCTTTCCCTGAAGCACAGGAGGCGTTGGCCTGCACAGAACTGCTCTGTCTGCAACTGTCACCCAGCACTTACTTAACATGATTCGTTTTTTGTTTTGTTTTGTTTTGTTTTTAATGCTAGAAAATGCATTAATTTTGGAAGCACTAATTTCTACCATGGCATTCAGGATTAGATGGTCTATCATACAAATTCAGGAGTCCTGAGGTGTGTGTGTGTTTGTTTTGTTTTATTTGTTTGTTGTTAAGTCTTTAACTTAATCGTTTGACATTTATATAGCTCCCCAGAGCAAAAGCATCAGGAGGTTGAGAATTTAGCCAAGGAGGTCACTTGTTTGCCATTTTTAATAAACACAAATCACTCTCTTTTCCCCTAAGCCCCGCATTCCCTGGCTCATTAAATCAATTGAAGGCCCTTAAATTTTTTTTTTTTTTTCTGGCACATTGAAGCAAAAGCTCAAACCATGTACTCCCCCAAGGAACGCATGCTGACCCAAGTCCTGCTGGTCAGGCCAAAATCAGTTTCTGTCCGACAGCCTAACACCTTCAGTCATTATGAATGAGGGACTGGAAAGTGGGGGCTGGGCGCCAGGCTCTCTGGAGCAAGACCCGCTACAGGGCCGTGAGCCCAATCCGGCTGCTTTCGTTTGTGTCCTGGCTTTGGTTTTCTTCCACTCACAGTGGAGAACAGTGAAAAAGTCAAAATAGATTTCTTTTGAGTTTGTGAATGAAGTTGGCTCTGCAGATCCAGAATAGTGAAAGTGTACCCGGAGCAAAGCCCGGAGGGCTTCCAGGCAGAGGTGGAGGAGAGTGAGGATAAAACACATGTGCACAGGTCTCGGGCTCTTAGATCCTCCAGAGGGCAGAGAATTCCCGGTAGACACAGGATTTCACCACCAGGTCTCTTTCCTAAATCGCGGGGGTTGTAGGAGGTTCACCAGCTTGTTGTCTGTTGGACATCAGTTAGATAACAGAGGTCAGGAAATGAAGTGGCATTTGTTGTATTAGCTAGGAAGCAGCAAAGGAAGCCAGGCTTGCATTTTATTTGTTATTATTTCCCTAATCTCCTCAATTACATGGTTCCCATCAGAGGATCTGATCTGTTGGCCTGTGACGGTGGTGTCCTGGCTGGTTTGGGACACGGGGGAAACAGGCAGTGAATCCCCTGCCTATGGAAACAGGAATCATATTTTCTTTTTCCATTTTTTTCCCCACCAGGCCTGTCCCAGGCTCTCTATCTTCTCTGCTACATCTCCACAACAGACAGAGACAGCCCATGCCAGCCTCCATGCCCGGGACCCTGCCCAACCCTACAATGCCAGGATCTTCCGCCGTCTTGATGCCAGTAAGTGCTTCTCACTTCCTCCGGGTCTTGCCCCATTCGAACGAGTAAAGGAAAAGCTGACTGGGAAGAACATGGCTTCTTCTGGATGGAGACTTGAGCTGTGTGCCAGTTGGCTGTGAGTGCCCAGTTGTCCGTCCCTGGGCATCTTGCTGGCTTTCCTGCCCTTCAGTAATTCCCTTGTGAGGTGTGATTCCATCTTCCTACTTGTGACGCTTAAATTTGCCACGTCCAGGGAATGGAATTTGTTCAGGAACACAGAGTTTTATAACCATTCCAAAGTCTCCAGTTTGGGCTATTTACAGAGTGTCCTTAAACTGACAGTGAGCGATCTAGCCAGGACTCAAAGTAAAAATAATAACAGTAGCAATGGCACATAATAGCTCTAACGCGTATGTGTGCATATCGTGTTCTAGTAATCAAGCATTTTTTGAGCACATGCTTACCATGTGCTAGTGACTCTCTCAGCGCTTCATAAACACTTGAAACAGTCCTATGTGATAGATCCCATTATTGCTCCCATTTTTTTGAGTGAGGAAAGTAAGGCAAGGAACTTGCTTATCTGAGAAGCAGAGCAGCTGAGTTTTGAATCCAGGCATTCTGGCCCCAGGGCCCAGTCTCTCAACCACCACGTAAGACATGCACCCCCTTTTTTCTCACAATAATCTTGATGTATGCACTCTTCCTTCCTCTACTTTACAGTTGAGGAAACTGAGGTACAAGAGGCTGAGTAATTTGGCTAAGGTCACAGAGCTAGTAGGTGATGGAATCTGGCTTTAAATTCGGGTAGTCTGACTCCTGAGTCTAAATGCATTTTATTATCGTTCCCCTGGGAAAACCACGGATGAATCTAGAAGGGAGATACAGATCATTCCACAGCAAGCCGTGCTCTCCTTCCGTGGGATCCCCTCCCCGTCCTTCTTCTTCGTCTTCTCTGACACTGTGCATCGGTGAACATTTGGTGACCAGTGTAATAATGATTCACGAGGCCACGAAAGTTCTCGAAAGACCTAGAGGTGATATGACAATTCAATGAAAACCCTCCCGTGACCATATCAACAATGCCTTGACGAGCATTTTAGCATTTTAAGGCATCGTCTGCATTTGTTATTTCATTTGTTCCCACAGCAACCCTGTGGGAACATGAGAGCTGTAATTATTGATATGCTCATTTTACAGTTGTAAAGCTGAAGAGTAGGAAGTCGAAGGGAGTGCTTTAATGTCACACAGCTCGCGAATGAAGAGTCGTGACTAGAACTCACATCACACCTCAGCCTGAGCCTCTCAGATTATGGAAGGCTGAGCAGTTTGCTCATTTATCCGAGGAGTGGGATGGGCAGATGGAGAAGGGCTTGGTGACTCTGGTTTAGAGAAATGGCCTTGCCCACTGTGAATATCCAGCAGTTCAGGTTAGACACGGTTTTAGCAAAATGGGGTGGGAAGTTCAGATGACGGCCTTCACCTGCTTGGCTCGACGTAACCATCTTTCGGTGAAGGGAACAGCACCACTGATGTCATTGCCCCAGGTGTTATTCACCCCAACTAACCCCATGCAGGCTTCCTCCATGAGCCGTTTTCATTCAGGCTCTGAGTCCCTCTTGTCCAAAATTAGTCTCCTCTTGGAAATCCAATGCATTATTCAGAAAAATAGCACTGCAGTAACCTTTATTTTTTTTTCCATTTTACTAAACTGTGTGCCAATCCCAGGGACAAAGGTAGGACATTGGGGGCCCAGACAATAGGTGTGTGGCACTGGTTCCCACCACATTACTTTATCGTCCGACTTGACCTCCTGTTGATGCTTCGGGATAGAAAGGGAGGACCAGGTGCATGGTGCAGAGCAAGGCCACAGACAAAGTGGAGGCTGCTGCGCCCACAGGCTCCCGACTCCACATCAGTGCTGCTCACGTTGCCCCAACAATAGCATCAGTCCAGAGCTGTGAATCTTAACTAAGGGCCATTTCATACCCAAGGGGATATTTGGCAATATCTGGAGACACTGCTGGTTGTCACAACTGGGTTGGGGTGAGGCACGCGACTGACATCAAGTGAGTAGAGGCCAGGGATGCAGTTACATATTCTACAATGCGCAGGACAGCCCCCACAGCAAAGAGCTATTGGGCCCAGATTGTCACTGGTGCTGTGGTTGGGAAACCAAGGTCTTGAGTGACACTCATGTAACTCATGAGAATCAGTAGAACATCTCTACAGAACTTATCCTAAGCATTCTAGGCCTTAGAAATCTGGACCTTTTTTTTCTTATTATCAAGTCACCAATTCCTGCTCTATAATTTTGGCATTGCCAGCACGGTTTTCCTCTAGTTTCTGCTCCAGGAAGCCATGATTCCCTGGCTGTAAGAGATGACTATGTTCTTAGTTGAAGCTGAGATTCCTAACCAATTTGTAGCGCATGATCTCATGCCACACGTTTCACAAAGCCTTGGGTTCAAAGCGAAATGATGGATTTGCTTATTCATTCATTCACTCATCCACTCTCTTTACACACTTGCGTTGAGCGCCTTCCATGGGCCAAGTACTGTGCCGGATGCTGGGATGTGGTGAAGAACAAGACAGACGTTGCTTTAAGGAGTTCACTGGGTTGGGACATCCCACCTTGAATGTCAAATGCTTAAATACTTCGGTTATATGAACACCCATTTATGATTATAAAAGCCCCAGAGAACTGCTGACCTTTTAGCTCCTGTTTTCAAGTTTGTTTCAAGGGAGAAAAAGCAGCTCAAAGAAAGGTGAACTCCTTTACCCGGATGTTTTATCTACCATGCTAAACGTTGCTTAGTGCTCGGCAAAGCCACGTGACCCCTTATTTTGGTCAGCTCTTCAGAGCCACGCTCACGGGACCAAGCCTTATTAGCACAAAGTGCCAAACAGTTGTTTTGAAGAGGCTCTTGCTGACCCCTCTAATCATTTTGATGCAAAGATGCATTTTTTTTTAAATAGGAAAATCATCCTGTTTTCAATATTCTGTTTAATTTGTGAGTCATGGAGTAGAAGTAGTCGCGGACTGTAATTCTTCTGACAAGTGGGAAGCACGGCCAACTGTGGATCCAGAGGCTGCAAGCAGGCTACCTGGGCTTCTTTGCGGAGCACGATGGCTCGTCGCTTAGAACCTCCGGACAGTCATTTGTACTTTTGAGCAATCCTCCTTCAGAAAGCTGAAAGCAAAAGCTTACTTGGACTTGATTTCCCTTTGGGAGAAGGTCAGCAGTTGGAAAAAAGGATCAGTTGCTACTACAAGGCTCCTACCCCTCAGCCCCTGAGAGTGGGAGTGATAAGGAATAAGGAATAAGCATGTTTTAGAGCAAAATTCGTGACTTAAGAATGAGAGTACACGAATGTAGTTAATGAACTGCACACTTGAAAATAATTAAAAGAGTAAATTTTATATTATATCTATTTTACCACGGTTTAAAAAAAATAATTTAAAAAATTAGAGTTCTTAGGCTGGGTGGAGATTTTGGGGGATATGAGCATGCATATTGTACTTTACTGAATTAGTACAGTCTCAAAAGATTTTGCTGGAGTGCTCTAGAAATTTTATTTTTTAAAATAGCTCCTTTGAAACAGTTTCCTGTATGTACAGTGCTAGATAACGGAGAAACTGATTCAGGCCCGGGTAAGGCTGATGGTTCTTCACAGTGACAGGGAGTGGCCTCCAATTATTGTAGCAGCATCTCTGCTAGTCCACACATTGTGTCATGATTACAACTCACCCCTGGGCTGGGCTCGGAGGGCTTTAGACCCACAGAATCTCAACAATGGCAGAGATCTTAAAGGGTCATTGAGTGCGACTGTCACTCTCAGTTCCTGTCTGTGAGATTTCAGTGGGTGATAAGGAACTCTGCTTTTTTTTTTTTTTCCCAAGACTACCTAGACTCACTTCGAGCAGAAACCTGGTTCACTAAAATTTCCGACCATTGTTTTCATTTCCATCCTTTGGCAAATGGAAAAACGCTTGCATGAAGGATCTGTGTTTCCCCCTAAGGAAAGTCTGCTTATTTTCTGTATGATTTCAGTGTTACGTATGCTTGCTTTATTTGGGCTCTTTGAAAAGTGCTCATTTTCTACGCCACAGACAATATTAATCAGACACACCCTTCCGTGACCTAAATAGAGATTATTTGCTAGATTTACTTTTTAACAGGGACACCCACAAGACAAAAACGCTTTGCAGAACTCCGTGCAGGTATTTGAACGATGTTAATTCTAGGTGAAATGGCCGGCCGGCAGGACAACGTGAGAGGCGTGGATCACGTGTTGTACCGTGTCCTCAGCTACTGTCTTCACCTACCCAGGGGACTAGTCCCGCCGCTGTGAGGCCTAAAACTGCTGCTGGGTAGTCATGGCTAGGTTAACACAGTGGATGGGGACATGAGCCAGAAGCAGAGGCTCTGATACCAGCTCTGGACTATTTTGATTGTGTTTATGGGTAATAGCGACAGGAGGAGCCACCAGCATTGTATTTGGAATTAATTTCATTTTTCTCATTGCTAAAATGGTATAAAATTTAGGGAGGGGGAAAAAGCCATAGATAACCTGAAATAGCCATTTGGTGTCTTATATTTCCTTCTAGCATCTTTCGATGCTTATGCTGTTCTTTATAGTTATAGAAATGAGCATGATTCGTGATAGTCAAAGTGCTTGCAAAAGTGGAAATATCCTATGCTTTTGTTTGGGAGTGATCCACGTGACAGCGCAGTTCTCTCTGGCACGAGGCATCTCCTGCAGAAGGCGCGGCTTTGGCTGGTTCTTTGATGTGGTCAAGTTCAAGGCTCAGGAGTGCATTGCTCACCCTTCACCAAACCACAAGCTTCTCCAGAGTTTTTCAAAGACATTCTAAAGGATCCATGTGGAGGAGAAATGCAGCTTTGTCCATGCCCCAGACTGCCTTCCTCAGACCTCTGATTCTGTTGCTTTTCTTTCTCTTAGATGGAGAGACAAATGTCCGTGAACTCCAACCTCCTGGGAATGCAAGGTCCAAATCTCAGCAACCCCTGTGCTTCTCCCCAAGTCCAGCCAATGCATTCAGAAGCCAAAATGGTAAATAACAGTTATAACCATTCTTTTGTTACTTCATGACTTCTTTTGATTTGTACTCTGACTTCCAAATTTTGGTTAAGTCAGGTAGGCGGCTCCGTCTTGGTTTCGGTGAATAAGTCTCTCTGTGGAGGGGCAGTGCAGAGCGTGGCTCTTTCTTTGAAGATATTTGTTACTGGATTTTGGTGTAGACGATCACATGATGAGTACGGGGTGAGCACGTGGCCTTAACGAAAGGGACATTGAGAATTTGGGGGAGATCTGTAGGAGCTGAGGGGGGATACATCCAAGCATGCGTGTATTTGCTCATAACCTGAAATTGAAAATAATCCAGAGTTTCTCTTTTTCAAGGTGGCCACAGTTTCAGTGCCACTCTTTCTGTCCCCACGTCCATGAAAACATACAAGCGACCTTTAAGCACACATGATTATGGAAATACTTTGCACTTCTTGTTATAGCTGTCAGATGTGACATTGATTGGAAAGGATTAGAGAGCCTTGTTTTCTTGCGGGGTAACTGCAACTCTTACTGAAATACGTGGTTTTAGGTGACAACCTTCAGTGACTTTTAATGTATGAGACTTATGTGCAGCAAGGTCAGTTTTTCCAATCACAGTGATAGATTCATGCATTTAGGGTTCTGCTGCATATTAATAAAAAGGAATGCATGTATGACTTTGCAGTAGAAAGCAAATTTACTGGTTATACTTAGTGAAGCTGCTTGAAGCAGGTCATCAATTTTTGTATCGTTAAATTCTAACACTGCAGTTAGTCAGGTATCAGATGACAACAAAAGTATACTGCGGCAAAGGTTCTTAGTATCTGATGCTACCAGATAGCTTTTGCTGGAAGTTGGATATTTATTTGGTTTGTTGACTGACAGCGTTGGGGATTGTGTCTGATGGCTGGAGTGAGAATGTTCTTGACAGTTCTGGAAATCAAGACCAGTGACTTCGTTTTCAATGGCAAGTTGGTTAGTTGTGGTTTTTGTGTGTGTTTTTTGTTTTTTGGTTGTTTTTCTTTCTTTCTTTTTTTTTTTTTAAGTCTGCTTTGGTCACTTTCTCTTGGAAACTTCACTCCTTTGACTTACACCTTCGTGACCCAAGGAAGCGACTGAACTCCCAGTGTTGGCTACCTTGGGCAAATAAAATCTGTGGTCAAGAGAGTTCTCTTTGCCATGCCACAGTCCCCGTGATGTGCCAAATGGCACCAACATCTTCAGCAAAGCTCATTAAATCTTTTTGGAATCGGCAAATATTTTTTCAACTCAGGCTCTGCAGAGCCAAACCAAATACTTGCTGGCAGAGTACAGTTCAAACTGGCATCTGTTTTGGAGACCAGAGTAATGCCATTTACTTTTTTTTTTTTTTAAGAAAAATAAAAAATGAACTGTGAAGGTACTTAAGAAAAAAACAAAATTAAGTTATTCATGTGTATGAATAAGTGTCTGGGTCTCGGCATCAGATGCTGCCCCCACCCCTCAGCTGGATTATTTCTGAATCACCTTGTTTGGTTCAGGGTCTGTACCCCTTTTGAGCGATCTCCCAGACAAACTTGAGGTGGATTCTAAAAGACAATTCCAAACCTAACTTCCCTGCCAGTTGATTCTCACTGGGTTTTATGCTGCACTCGACTCAGAAGTGTCCTACCCCTCTTCTTGCTGGCAGAAAAAGGGAAGATGTTTCTAAAGGGGGTACGGGTTTATAATTATTTATACGTGTGAAATAAAAACATGTGGTATGCTCAATTAATAGCAAATAATATCAGCTGGAGACAAAAGAAAATTGGTCTGTATGTATAAAAATAGCGTTACCCCCACAACTGTTTGTTGAGCTAAATTTACTGAGCAAGCACACTACTCTGCTGATTCATGTTCTGAGTGAATAAATATTTCCAGATCCATAATATCTGGGTGAATGAACTCTATGAGAGAGTTGGGGCTTAGGGAACACAGCTATTCCCTGTACCCCAGGTTCTCATACCTAATTACATTATTACCAATAAATTGACCCAAATCGGCCACTTGTATTTTGGAAGACTGATGTTTACGTAGTAGCTTGGAAAAGCATTAAGTGGCTTTCACTGCATTACTCAGCATCTCTCTGTTCTTACTCCACTTGCATTATTTCACTGGAGAAATCAGTGCCGGCCGTCTCTTAACTGTACTGTATTTCCTAGCAGCTTTGGGTTGCTTAGATGAAAAACTTTTATGAAATGCAACGTCGTGAAGAAAAAAAAAATCTGTGATTTTAATGTCAGCCAGAGCCTCCCCAGGTTTCTCAGAACTACGGGCTTTGTTGTTCTACGCCTAATCTTCTTCCTGTGTCAGGCTGGAATGGATTCCAGATTTCAGCCAAGACTCTTGTTTCACTGTTTTCAAGGACTTTTCCAAGGGTCACACATGGGCTCTTGTGATGGATGCACTCTGTGGGGTGTGTTCTCGGAGCACACAAGAAAGCAGAGAGCTGCCAGGGAGGTGTCGCCTGCCCCACAGCACTGCAGACCTGTTCTGCTGGGGACAGTGGTGTCACAGTGTCCATTTCACACTCCCTATTTGGCCACTGACAAAAGCTTTCCTCTTGAATTTCTGGCGAAACTTGCAGGTCCTGAAGGTGGACAGAAGCTTTAGACAGGATCGCTTTAAATGCACAACTTTGTTAAAAGCTGTCTGACTAGCGATTGCTCAGTGGAATAGATCCATTTTCCTTGCCCCAGATTGGTCATATCTTTTGTGGGAGAGAGCAAAATCTGTGTCCCCGGTAAACACTATGGTGCATTAATCTGGGACATCCTAAATCAAGAAGCACGTGTGTTCTTCTTTGACTTAATGTACATTAGTATCAAGCAGTGACTTTAATGTACTGTGACCACATCTGTCCAAGCTGGTCTTCTCATAATTCTGGCAACTTATAGTTTAGTTTTGTGGATCGTTTTTCCGAAGAATTCAGCCACTAGACATTTGACCTCACAGGGACACAGTGAATGCATGCATGCCGGATGTCGTCTGGGGTCAGAGCTGACGGGAAGCCACGCGAGCCTCCCTCCTTTCTAAGCATCCAAAACAACAGGCTCTGCCTTCCGGGTTCCTGGGATTGCCGAGTATCCTCCGTGCAAGTGGGGCCGACTGGGAAGGAAATTCACTGGATACCTGGCGACCCGTTCTAACATTCAAAGGGGATGAAGGGGGATGAGCATAGAGAAATGGAAAAGGGGAGGAAGAGACAGAACGGGTACGGGAAGCACACATCAGACGGGGACATATTTCCAGCCTCTGCTTTGTGCCAGTGATTCCATAGTGATGTGGATACAGTGTCTTTAGCATTACGTAGTAGTGTTCATTTCTATGTGTGAGAATTATACCAAATTCTACCTAGCTTTGGAAGAGGCTGGCTGGCTGGCTGGCGGGCTGGCTTTCTTTTTTTCTTTCTTTCTCTCTTTCTTTTTTTCTTTCTCTCTTCCTTCCTTCCTTCCTTCCTTCCTTCCTTCCTTCCTTCCTTCCTTCCTTCCTTCCTTCCTTCCTTCCTTCCTTCCTAACTCATAATGGGGTTGGAAGCTAAATAAGGAGTCAGGGGAACTTGTCTGTGTACCTATCTTATGTCTCATTAGTGATGAGGTGACGATTACTATATTGAAACTGCCTAGTCTATGGCCATGCTACCCTGAACAAGCCCAATCCCATCTGATCTCGGAAGCTAAGCAGAGTCGGGCCTGGTTAGTACTTGGATGGGAGACCACCTAGGAAGACCAGGTGCTGTAGGCATAAACAAATAAAATAAGGGATTGTAAGCTGACAAGGTCCTTGCAATCTGTGAGGTAAACCAAGGGTTGCCTCACCTAAAAAATAAAATAATAATAATAATAATAATAATAATAATAATAATGAAGTGTGGCATATAAAAACTATTCAGAGAGGAGTCTGGCCACTCTGCCCAAGTTTCACCTTAAGTTGAGACAGGATTAGTGAAGTGTTAGGAGTACTGATACTACAGAGAAGGTATGCACAGCAGCTGTGACCTGGTTCATCCTTAGGACAGCACCGTGGCATGGGGATTGTCCCTGTGTTATAGCTAAGGCAACTGAGGTTCCAAGAGGTTAAAAATACTGGCCCAATGACACATCACTTAGCAAAGGCTAACATCTCAGACTCCAGTGACAAAGTGTTCTCGTCATAACATTTATCCTTTAGTTAAAAATATTATACACCATCTAGATGTCAGTAACCATCAGATTAAAACAAATTCTTTGGGGTTAGTTTATTTTTACACACAAATGGGAGACAAGGATGGCAAGGACGGTGCCGACCTGCAGAGAACTTGGAAAGGCTGAGGAGCGGGTGGTGATGGGAACGTCTCCCTTGGTTTAACCAGAGCTCTGTGGCCTCACTGACTGGTCCAGCTTCTTTATCCAAACATATTTTATATAATGACATTTCTTTTTCACATGTGTTCTCCTCACATGACTGATTGGAAACTCCTCGAAGATAATCCTTGCATTGTGTAAGCTCCGTGTACCAAGAAAGGCCTCACGAATGAGAACTGAATTTAATTGAGCTGAATTGAGTTGAATTAAAATTATGAGAAGGAACCAAACCCTAGCCATGGAAATGGGGATAGGATGGAGTGGGTGGGGGGCCAAAGTGAGGCTGAGAAGGAGAGGATAAAAGTAGATAAATGCTAAGCTAAGTCATCAGCTTGTAAAGAGTAGCTGACTACACTTGCTTTCTTTGAAAGCTATCTAGAAACAACGTCCGTCATATTTTTACCGTGAGAGAAAAGCAATATGTCCGTTCCTTAGAAAACAGAAGTTGGAATATCATTGCCCTCGCAGGAATTGAGAGCGATCAATACTAACTGCTGTTTCTTCCATTGTGATGGATGATATGTGTTGTGTTTTGGTCATCGACTGTCAATACTTTATCCACAGTCAGGTTTTCAGTTTATTGAATGCATACATAAATATATGCATTAATGAACGAATGAAAGAAACCGAAAAGATTGGAGAGGCGGGGCCTTTGAAGATGGGCCTACTTAGTAAAAACCTTCTCAAATTCCTCATTTTACAAGTGAGGACACCAAAACCTGGTAAAGACTTCAGGAGATGAAGCCATCATTTAAACATAAAGCTGGGCTCCCTGCTCGGGCCTTTCTTCTTCCACCTAAAATTCTTCTGTTTCCATCAACTGTACTGATAATTTACTACGGGCACTTTTTTTTTCTTGGCTCATGGTTCCCCCCTGGCAGATTGGCAGCCGAGAACTGGTGTGGCATAGTGAGCAATCATGGTTAAATCTCCACTTTGTTTTGAATGTCAACCTGGGTGTGTTTGTGTTTGCCTTTCCCCTCCCTAATTATCTAGCCGGATAACTGTTTGCCTACCGTGCCCCTTGGCCACCCACTGTCCGACAGATAAATCACAGAGGAGCCTGGCTCCCTACGGAGTTGCCTGGAAAGTTTACACACATGAAAAAAACAGTCTCCAGGTAATATCTCCCTGGCACTCTGGAGAAATGTAGTTCTTCGATTTGCCTGTTTGCTTTAATCATCTCAGCTTCACTTCCTAAAAGCCTAGGACTAAGAAAGCAGTGAATGAGTAGACTGTCAGCTCTCCAGAAGCTTTGTGGTGAGGCAGGAAATGCTTTTGACTTTAAAGAAGCTCTCTCTCATGGTGCCAGTAGCCAAGTGTCCCTGTAACTAGTGATCAAAACACAACAAGGTACCGAACCAAGGTGGCCACTTGTTCCAGAATTCTCCTACCTCACTGCTGTGAAACGCCACTCTTACTAATGCATATGTATGCTGGGTCTCGTTTAAATGACAAATTGCCTTCTTAAAAACATGGTGGAAAATAGTAACTGATAACATTAATCAGTCACTTGTGTACGTGGCAGATATTGCAATATACTATCTTGCAATGTATTATCTCATTTAATCCTCACAACACTCCAGTGAGGGAGCTACTATTCTCAATCTCATTTTATAAATGAATAAGCCGAGAGGTTGGGTAGTTTGCGAAGAACATACAAGCTGGTCAAACGTGGTGCTGAGATGTGAACCCGGGCTTTGGGCCCTTGATCTTGGCCTTGAACTATATTATTTTGCCAGCAATGGGGATGATCATACTATGAGTTTATGTTAGCCGAGCACTTTCCAAATTGCAAAGCGCTTCCAGATACACTGTCTCATTGAGGACTCATAGCAACCCGGTAGGGTCAACAGGAAAATAGTACTAGCCTCATTTTATAGACACAGAGAAGTTAAGGGACTTTTCCGGCGTCATCCGGTGGCATAACCAGGCCCTGAGCCCAAGCTTTTCATTTCTGTCCTGTTTCTACGATATCATGCTGTCCCTGGTGTCCACGTGATAAGCAATTTCTTATAAAAATAAAACTCAATGGTGTAAAGTAAGACGAGGCTCGCATGTATAGCCCAGGCCCAGCTGTCTATTAGCTTACGTCTCTTCAATTCTCTAGTCCTCATCGACTAAACACTGGAGAGAAGGCTGATTCATATTTCTGTCTGGCCAAGACAAGTGCTGAATTTGAGCGTAGCTATTATTATTGAAGAACTAAAGCAACAACACTTCTCTAAAAGTGGAGAGAAGCTTCAACTCTTTCGGTTGGCTGGAGGTGTAAGCTTCCATATACCATATTCCGTGGCCACTTTGCGCATTTAAACTGCAGAAAGTTGAACTTTTTAATAAAATGTGAATGATTAGATTAGAAGATCATTGAAAGCGCTAGCAACCATCTGTTTATATTTCTACCGAGTAGAATAAATCCCTACAGAATTTATGTTCCCTATGTGGATCAAAACTCCAAATACGTGGGATTATACACTTGATTATATTTGTTTTGAAAACGAGAATCTGAGAGATTCTCAATTGTCTATGAATCACCAAATTCCAAAGTGGGAAAGGAGCCCAGGAATTATTTTAGCAAAATCCTTTTCTTTGTAAAACAATAGGCCTGAAGCTCAAGTTAATAACTTGTCCAAGGTCACATAACCAATTAGCAGAAGAAGGGGAATTAAAACCCAGATTCTGGGTTTCGGGTTTACAAAATGTCACTCTCCATGTGTTTGCTAGTCCGGAATTGACAGGGAAAGTCATCTGCTCGTTGCGTGGAGAGCAGACTGTCTACAGGGGTGTGTTTCCTGAAGCGTTTTCTGCAGGTTGGTTAGTAATGAGACAAAACAGCTAGAGTAGAAGAGGGCCAATTAGCATTTTTTCCCCTTTTACATCAACTGTGAATTGAACATAATCATCGGATTTGCCTGAAGGAATGAGCCCCATTCTCTATAATTCTTTCTGAGACCCGGAGGAGGTCTTGACACGATACTAAGCTATTCTTATCCATCATCTAGACTGGGTTACACACTGAGTGTATTTCATCTCTTGGCACCTAGACCAAGCTGCGTTGATGTTGCCTGCCACCAAGCAAGACTAAACTTCCCGTGTCTCATCACTATTTATTTTGGGGTTGCACAGATCTTACGTGGGCTTTTGGGGATCTGTGTTGTGCCGGTGTGGAGGAGTGACCCAGCTCGCTGCTCACGCAGGACAAAGGGATATGTCCCTTCCCATCAGATCTCTTCTCTTGGCTCTCCTGCTCCACCCTCATCAGCGGCTCCTCATCCACACATTCAGACACTCTCCTAGGACTCATTGTCTTCCCAGTTTTATTTCTTTCCCTTTCTGTCAGTATCCGCCCTGTTTTGGTAACCACGGCAACAGGTGGAACACAACCCCAATATTTGCTCGCTGCCTGTCATCCAGCCCAGCACGCGTATTGCTGTTTTGTTTTCTGTGTTTGTTTAATGTTCTCAAGCCCGAAGTCAGACGCATTTGAGCAAGGACACCACACATGGCCCTGTTTGGAACACGCCCCTCAGACAGTTGGCGGGCACGTCTTCTTTGTGTATTTGTGTACGTGTGTGTGCACGTGTTCCTGTCTGCTTTGGAACATTGTGCAAATAAGTTCAGCTTGTGTCGGAATAGCCAGAAAAAAAAAAAAAAGGAAATTTTACAAATCTAGTTACAGGGAAGTTCTGCTTCAGAGAGAGATATTTCTGTCTTTTTCTTGGAATTTATGTAGCTTACACTTTCCAAGATTTTTGCCAGCACAACTCATAGTGAAAGAAGTTTGCTTTTCACTCCGGGATGATGGCTCTGCCTTGATTTGGTTTTTCATGTGGGACATACCGAAGGTCTGTCAGAAAATTTGTGTCTTGAGGGGGTGGAAGATGGGACACTGGGGACAGATAGAGGAGGCAAAGTTTTCCTAAAGATTTGGGATTTTTCTTGTCTTAAAAAATAAAAGGGAGAATCCAGTCTTCAAGTCTAAAACTCACAAAGAATATCTTTTCCCTTCTTATCCTCTTGAAATGATCTTTTTTATCCCCGTTAGTGTGAAAAGCTAGCAGTGATCCTATGTGGTACTACATGGCGGTCATATTTGCCTTAGAAGGAATAAAATGAATCATTAGGTTCTCAGAATAGTTCCGTCCCAAACAATAAAAGTAAACATCAAGCATTTTTATTTCGAAACAATATTCGCAGTCCCCAGAACAGAGGATGTGTTTAAGGAGGATGAGATTTCCATGCAACTGTGGTCTCGGATCCTAGAGATTAAACGTGCATCCAGAGAGGCAAGGCAGCAACCTGGTTTCCACAGAGAGCCAGGATCCGAGGTGCGAGGGGAGCGAGAATTCCAGAGCTGGTGAGTGTTTTATTACACCCTTTCCTGGAATGTCCTCTTCCCCTCTGGCACCTCCTCACGGGAATGCACCCTTGTTTTCATGGGACTAGAGGCTATAGTCTGGTCCTGTGTCCCTTCCAGCCACTTCATCTCCGCACATCACAGCCATTCTCCGAAAGACCCTTCTTGGAGCCTGGCATCTTCCTGAGAACTTCTTGCTCTCTCTGGCTGCCTCGCTTGTCCTATCCTGCTCCCTTTGCCTCCACAGACTACACTTGTTTTATTTACTTATTCACTTATTTTTTTTGGTAAGATTCAGCTCAAATGTACCTTTCCTGTGAAGTCTTCTCAGCCTCCTCAGTTAAACCTTCTGCTAGGTTAAACTCCATTTGCACCTTATACATCTCTTCCTTGTAGAGCTTTATTACGTGTCATCGTCTATGTAGGTGCCTTGCTGCCAACCTGTGCACCCTTGCAAACAGAGGTCAATTTGATTCAGCTCCATGTCCCCAGGTTGGCATCTGTCCTGCACATTCCAGGTGCCTGGTAAATGTTTGTTGACAGAATGAAGGAAGGAAAGTCTGATAAACTAATTGAGATGGAGGTGTAACTGCGTCTTGATATGTAACCCTACAATGAGTTATTATTATTATTTTTTTTAAGGAACAGCGATAGGGTAGAACTCAACTCAGGTGATTGATTTACCAATGGCAGAATTTCAAGACCCATGACAAGTAGGTGAGAGAGATATTTGAGCAGGCGGGAATCCTTCCCACGATTTCCCGGATCCCTACCTCAGTGCCTGGGGGCTCTGTGCAGCCAAGTGCAGCTCTGCAGAGAAGCCCTTGCACGACGCTTCTGAGCCTGCGAGGTGGCACCGCCTGAAGATGCGATAGCTTTATATCAAGGGGCTTTGAAACTTCAGTATTGAAATTCCTTGGTATAGGCCCAAGACGTTAGCACTTTTTAAAAAAATACACAAACTTAGGATCCTAATGTAGTTTGGGTCCAAAATTAATAGATATTTGACCCTTGAACAATGTGGGTCACTAACCTCTGCATGCATTCGAAAATCCATGTATAACTTAAGTCAGCCCTCTATGTATACAGATTCTATCTACACTGAGATCCAAAATAGTATTTTTTTTTTTTTAGGCGAGGCAACCCTTGGTTGACCTCACAGATTACAGGACCGTCTCAATTTACAATCCCTTATTTTTTATTTTTTATTTTTTACACCTACAGCACCCCAGTCTTCCTAGGTAGTCTTCCATCCAGATACTAACCCTGCTTAGCTTCTGAGATCAGACAGGATCCAACCAAAAGAGTGTTTTCAATCTGGGGTTGGTTGAATCCATGGATGCAAAACCTGGAAATTTGGAGGGCTGACTGTATATTTATTGAAAAATATGGTGTGTAAGGGGACCCATGCAATTCAAGCTTGTATTGCTTAAGGGTCAACTGTATAGCAGCAATCTTTGGGAGATATGTTAAAATGAAAGTATTCTTTGTCTTTTTTTTTTTTCCTGTTCATATATGTAATACATAAAAATGAGGTTTATACTAAATATTCAGTTTATATTCTGCTTTTGAAAACTTTCACATGATACTATTCACATTTTCCCATATCACTAAATATCTTTTGAAAACATTTAAATCATTGAAAAGTTCATCCTATGGGTATCATATAAAAAAATTTAACTGTTTCCTATCTCTATTTATGGATTCTTAAATTTTCTCTACTAGGAATAATCCTTTAATTTAGAAAATACTCAAACAAAAAAACTGATCTTAAATTAATTATATTTTTGATTATTTCTTTAGGATAGATTCTCAGAATTAAAATTATCAAGTCAAAAAACATTTTAAGGACTTTGTATATGTACTGCCAAATTTCTTAAAATTTATACTAATTTTCATTCCTACCTATAATAAAGGGAGATATTGATCTTACAGCATTATCATCTGTAACAAAATCTTTGACAGGTTTTGTTTCATTCGTTACCTTATGAGTAATGTTGCACACCTCCTTCTATATTTTTTTGGCCACTTAACTTTTTTTTTGATACATTTCTGTACTTTTAAGAAAATTTTTCTTAATTGGGGTTGGAAACCAGGAAACAAATGATAAGAGCAGGTTATCCTTTCTCTACTGAATTTTAAAAATTCTTATTAATTAGCTGGCTTTCCTACCTTACTTTACCATTTATATGTTTGTTTCTAAGACTAAATGCATACCTTAAAATATATTCAATGTTTTAGTGTGTTGTTTTATTTTATTTATACAACTCTTTTGCTTGGAAGCATAGTATTTTGTTTTTTTGTTTTTGTTTTTTAATCTTCTTAAACTTTCTTATTTTTATAGTTATCCAACGTATTTAGTATAAAAATATTAGCTTCTCTAGGAATATAAATATAGCTCTTCCATATTTTCTGTGGTTATCTAACTTAGCCCTTGTGTATTTAAATGTACCTGAGTATCTTAAATAAACTTGAGATATATTTGTGTCTTTCACAATTACCCGAGGTAGGATTATATGGACCCTGCTCCCGTGAGAAATCAGCCCCTGACCATTTTTATTTCAGCAGTCACCCTGTAAGTATATGGACTTATATTGATCAAACTTATCATTCCTGGCAGCTAAATGCAGCTGAATCCCTTCTCCAGCAAGAAAGTTAAACAGGAAGTATGAACGCGCTCAAGTCCCTTGAGGTGGTGATGTTGTTGTCCCGTGCCGTTGAGTCTGACTCCTGGTGACCCTGTGCATGAGTGACAGCCACAGTGTCCTGTCCCCAGCAGCCCCGCCCACCTCCTGCAGACTCATGCCTATGGTGTCTCTCATGAAGCCAGTCCTTCTCCTATTTGGTCTACCTCTCTTCCTGCTGCCTCCTGTTTTCCCCAGCATTATTGTCATTTCCAAAGAACCCTGCTTTTCTCACGCTGTGCCATTAATAGAGTATTATTTTAAGGTCGAGTAAGTTTTCTGTAAACCAGACTGTAACCTCCTTCCTACTACTTAAGACTCCCTGAGGGGAGGGGTATGAATCTTAACACATAGTTGGGAAAAAATATCTCTCTGTCAAATGAACGACTAGGAGTCATTAATTATGTAATAATACCGAACATGTTTTGAGTGCTGATCATGAGCCATGTTGTCGTATGATTTCCCTGTAGTGAGAAAGCAGTGAGGAACTGTGCATCAAGCACTTAGATGAGGCACTGACACATGTTACCTTATTTAATCCTCACAATGGTCCTGCGAGGTAGGCATCCCTGTTTTCACAAGCAAATCAACGGATGTGCAAAGGACAGTGCCCAAGGATGCCTAGTTAGCAAATGGCAGACCAGGGGTTTGCACCCAGCCCTGCGGTCTGACCCTTCCATGCTGGCTGTTTGCTCTGGCAACCTGAAAACCATGTTGTGACCGGATTCTAGTAGAGATGGATGCATAGAAGCAGTGACAATTGGCAAATATTTATCAGTAGCGTCAGCTCTGTACCAAGCATCCTTTTTATTAAACAGTAGGCCCCTGACATTCCTGAGGGTTTTGCCTGTCATTGCGGTGAATTCTCAAATGCATGTGTGTAGCACGTCATTTACCTGTACTCACGGCAACAAGCAGAGAACGAAACCAAATTAGAATCCTGACTGTGGGTGGAGGGCCAGACTGACTGTTGTATTCCCATCCAGAGCTGAGTGGCAAGTGCAGTTCAAATCTGTGCCCCAGCAGAAGCTCGAGTTACTATAGGTCATGGAATTAGAAGGTTATTTGTTAATCTTTTAAAACTTGAATATTAAATTGGAAAATACCAAGTCTCTACATCTTCAGCAGTAATATTGATAATGACTTCCCAGCTTATATTCTGAGATATATAGAACATTTTCATACTTTTCTCATAGACTGTCAAGCTAACCTCTTATAGGAGCCACAGCTCTCAACTGGAATTAAGAATAAGGTGGAGTGTTTGTTTGTTTGTTTGTTTGTTTTTGAGAAGCAGAATGAGGCATGGTTGATAACAGAGACCCAAATATCAAACTGCCTATCTTTAAAACCTAGCTGCACAGCCTAGTTGCTTACCCTCTCTATTCCTCTTTTTCTCATCTATACAGTGGGGATAGTGGTAAAGCCTCTTTACAATTATTTTGAGGATTAAATGAGGTAATAACAAGGAAATCATTTGGCACAGTACCTGGCTCTCTCTCTCTATTTTTCACCTGCTTCTTAAGATACTTCTCTTTCTTTTATTGGTTTAATTAATGATATTTAAAACTTACTTGTATGCATGTAATATACAGCATAGGGCAGGGGCCTCCAGGCCTTGGACCATGGACTGATACCAGTCCGTGGCCTGTTAGGAACTGGGCCACATAGCAAGAGGTGAGCAGCGGGTGAGGGAGCTCCACCTGTATTTGCAGCCACTCCCCAGCGCTAGCATCACCGCCTCAGCTAGCATCACCGCCTCAGTTCCACCTCAGATCATCAGGCATTAGATTCTCATAGGAGCATCGGTCCCTGGTGCCACAAAGGGTGGGGACAGCTGGCATGGGGAATATAGTCAATAATATTGTAATAACTTTGTGTGGTAACAGGTGGTTACTAGACGTATAATGGTGATCATTTTGTAAGGCATTTAAAAGTTGAATCACTATATTGTACATCTAAAAGTAATATCATATTTTACAGCAGCTATGCTTTGGTTAAAAAGTACTTGTACAAAGTTCATAGTCACATAGAAGAGAAAACTGAGACTAAGAGAGATTAAGTACCTTACCTTTAATCTTTCAACAAAGTTATGGTGGACTCAGTGTAGAATTCAACTCCTAGTTTTGATTAATGCGCTAAATTACTGTGCTCTTTATGGAGACTTGGGTATAGAAACCCATGAGAGTTATACAGCTGTTACTTTGAATTCACCAATTAATTGAAATACATTAAAAAATGACTTTAAAAAAGTTTTTAAATAATTAAAAACTTATTTAAAAAAATAGTTCCCTGCATCAGATTTTAGAATTTTAAACACTTGCTCTTGTACAGTTTGTTAGTTCACAAACATGAAAATGAAAACATTTTATAACATTGAATATTTTACTGTTAAAAGTTAGGGCTAATATTACACAAAAGACGAAAGGCTCACCAAGGAATATATATGAAATTCCATTGCCTAAAATAGACTTTTACTATGTCTGTACAAATTACTTGAAATTATACAAATATCTGGACTCTGTCTAGCCATGAGACTCTACTAGGCACCCTAACATGACATGAGCCGTGCCATGCCAACATTTGGCATTTATTTCTTTCCAAAACACGTAGGATCATTATTGGTTTGAATGAGAGCTTCCCTTCTGCTCTGCAAGTGGGCTTGGAAGACATGCTGGTGAAGGAGAGAAACCTCCCCAGCCCCTTGGATGGAGGTGGTTGGGTCTCTGGGACATGGTAGAGAAGATTCTGTGCCAGCACACCCTTTCGAACAGCCATATCCACGATAACAGAGTGTGAAGCCCTGATTATTTGCAAATCTGATGAATGAGTTCAGCTGTTCCGCAGAGCAGTATGGGGTATGTGAGAACACGGGATCACAGCCTGTTTATCTCACTCCATCACTGCAGTGAACTTTATCTCCTGGGAATTTTCTTAAAGAGCAAGTCTGGACAGAGTCATGGCTTAATGACCGAGGGTCTGTAAGTGAGTTGTTCCTAAGTTCCAGTGGTGCAGAGACAGGGCCTGAATTTGTAGGAAAAGATCAGCTAAAGAGCGATGCATGTTCCTTTCACAAAGATAAATGATCCTATCACCACCATTCATGTCTTAGTTCTCAGCTCACTTGGTTCCAAGAGATCTGTTTTATAAATTTATTACATAAGAAGAAATGTCTCTATCAGTCCACTGAGCTATCAGTTCACTTATTCACCCTTTCATTCAAAAAATCCTTATCGAACACCTCCAAAATGCTGATATTATGCTTGATTTGGGGGGGTAAAACTGTGAATAAGACATAACTCCAGCCTTGAGGAACTTAGTCCATTGAGGAAATCCGATAAAGAAATAGACAACTTAGTGTGTTGTGACAACGGTTATGATAAAGACAAGTTCAAAGTATGTGCTTTATCTGCCTTCATGGTGAATGGAGGTGAGCCCTCCTGAGTGGCCTTCAGATGAATCTAGCTCTTATGTTCTCCATTCCAATAGCCACTGCCTAATTGTGACCGTTTAAATTTTAAATGCATTAAAATTAAATAAAATTTAAAATTTAGTTCTGAGTTGCATTAGCCACATTTCGAGTGCTCAGTAACCACGTGGGACCAGTGGTTGCCGTAATGGACAGCGCAGATTAGGAACATTTTCATTATCACAGACATTTCTATTCAGCAGCTCTGGTCTAGGCAGGTAGGAAGGGTGGGAGGAGAAGACTTTTCAGGGAGAATAAACAGTTAGCCGAAGCCTGGAGATGCTGAGGAAGAAATAGCATTAAAATGCTTAAAATTTTATTTTTAAAATATATGTATGTATGCCTGCATGCTTGCATGTATTCAGGGAGCATTTATTGTTTATGCTACAGCTATGGATTTTGCAAAGATGCATAGGACATTGTATCAGCCTCTAAATAACTTCCATTCATATGGGCTTGGAGGAGTCATAAAAAATTACCAAGAAACTACACTTTGAATGCAGAGGAGAGACTAATTATTGGGTGTCAGGAAGAGAATTGGAGAGTCAGGCCAGTCTTTGGTCTTTATGAAGTTGTTGCTTTTGATCTGAGTCTTAAAGAGCTGTTATGTTTCAAACAAGGAAGTGGAGTTAAATTCCTTACCTTGGTTGAAAAAAAAAAAATTTAAGTTTCACAAAGTTCTTCCGGTTTTGGGGTCCAGCAAGCAACTGAGAAGCCGAGGGCTCTCCCCACTGGCCTGTTCATTAATGTCTTTCTACTAAGACTGCTGATTATACAATGGGGTGCTTATTCGGCTGTGCCAACTTACATGGAATAGCTTCCCTTCTCAATGGTGTTAGCATGGATTAGTTGAGGGAAGCTTGAGCCAGATCTTGTTTGCATTAGATGGCTGAAAAGAGGATTGGGGAGGGAAGTATTAAGGATTATGCAAATCACTGGCTGATATGTAGGCTGGAAACCAGAGATTTCTGAAAAAGCAGCTTTTATACCCCAATAAGTGAGAGAGCTTGAAGCAGTTCTAGGCCACTTAAGGAGCAGAGGACTTAGGCGGATCCAATGAAAATACCAGGAAATGACTATGTACATATATAAATTTTATTCTCTGAATTGTGCAATTGGACCTCATAAAACTCATCCCTGACCATTTTTTCCCGGAAGTTACAGATAATGACACTTCTCTTTCCGTCTGGTGTTTTTCTTCTGCTGGAAGTGTCTACAAAGTGTAATTGAGGTTTTGCTTATCACAAAAGCCACTTGCCCTTCTATTTCTAGGATTATGATGTATTTCGTTGTGAGAAATGCCAGTCACAGAAATCTGTTTGAAGGAATTCTTTCTGTCATCAGGAAGACAAGGAATCAAGGAAGTGACAGAGAAGGGTCTCCTTAATAAAATTAAAGTGTGCTGAAACTCAGGCTGAGACCACATCTTTAGAAATTGTATAAAATGGTGGGTAAAATAAATAGAAAAAAAATGTTTCAGAACATTATTTAAAAATCTCCTTTTAAATGGGATAAGCCAAGCTTGCTGCTTCATCCTTTTCCAGTAGAAAACCCTTCCATATATTTCTCTCTTTAGAAAACAAAAAGGCAATTGGAAAAATGGTATGAATGGTTTGGGAGGAAATAATTTTTTCCCCTCATTATCACTTGGAATGTCATTTCTAAAATTTAGTCAAATGTGGTTTGATATGTATTCAGGCAAAAGAAATTTCAAAGGCCAATGGTCTATCTGGACTTTATGCTTTCAGCATCTCAAGGCCGAGGACCCACACGGTGGGTTTTCTACACACTCGTTCAATGAACTAATTTCTATTTGACTCAAAGTGGTTGAGCTTCCAGCGTGCCGTGGGGCTGAGCACATTTCAGAAGGTTCGCAGCATTGCCTGTGGCCCTCCAAGGTGGATCTTCATTGGAGGCAGGTCTGACTGTCACACAGGAACACTGTTCCCAAAGGGGATTTAAAAGTCAGTCATTCAGAACTCAAAACACAGTTTTCCCCACAAGAGAAATCAGCGATGGTTACTTTCTCAGGGCTGCCCACAAAAGCCTTTTATTCCACGATGTATGTGAAAGAGTCCGTCTCCATGTGTTGAGAGAAGAATGGAGTAATATGGGACTCCCCTCCCACCATCTCTGGGGACAACACTTTTTATTTGCTGTGCAGGCAGCCACCTGGGCTGCAGTGACAAGAAAAGGAAACACATTTCTCTCTGAGGGGAGCAAACCTCTGGCACAGCCTTTGGTAGAGTGAACTTTTTCATGGTCAAGATGTATTACTATTTAAAATGACAGCTTCATACCTCTGGAAGTAAGGATGTCTTGAACTTTCTCTTCTTCTATGACTGGGAACTCCATTATGACCATTCCATACTATGACTGGATTTAGAATCCAGAGGACTGATGATCCTGTAACCATGGCAGTCAGTGTCCCTGGCATTCGTCATTGGCAAAGGCATGCATCTCCTACCAGCTTAAGATACTGACATTTTCATGGCTCTTAAAAAGAGCCACAGTGTGCCATTCTCACATTCGACTGATAGAGTGTGACTTTTTGATGTTAGAGCAATGGATTGATTGATTCTTTTTAGCATCAAAACCAGAGACAGGAGTGATGGCAATGACCTAGAGAAAGATTAAATCTTCCCTCTGTAAGGGCTGAACCGATGGAAGCGATTCTGTATGTTTACTTCATCTCAGACAGAGATCGCCTTTCATCTCCTCCTCATCATGGATGAAACTCACATTTTCTGACATTTTTGTCCACTTGGAAACTGTATCTATGATTCCTGAAAACGTGTTCCTACCCCTCCAACCCTCATGCACCTATAATGACATACTTAGGGAATTTTCCATCAATATCACAGACTATTGCTCTTTCTCACTTTGCTTTCACTACATGAGAACTGAGACTTGGATGATAGTGTAGACCTGAAGATGCTACAGCTGGTTGTCCATAGTGACCAAGGCTATTTTTGAAAACATTAAAAACCAGAAAAGTGGGCATTAGAACACGTAGGAAACTATTTGTGTCTGGATTGGTTTGTTGGAGCTGCCATAACAAAGTACCAGGGGCTGGGCAGTTTAAACAATGGAAATTTATTGTTTCACAATTCCGGAGGCTAGAAGTTCAAGATCAAGGTGTCAGCAGCGTTGGTTTGCATGGAGAACTATGGGGGAAGGCTCTCTCCTTGGCTTGTAGATGGCCACCTTCTCCCTGTGTCTTCTCATGGTCTTCCTCTGTGCATCTGTGTCCTAATCCCCACTCCTTGTAAAGACACTAGTCATACTGGGTTAGAGCCCACCCATATGACATCATTTTACTTTACCTCTTTAAAGCCCCTATCTCCAAATATAGTCACATGTGGAGATTCTGGGGGTTAGGATTTCAACACGAATTGGCTGGGGATGGGGCGGGATAGCTTGGGGAATTCAGCCCCAATAACAGCTTCTAAAAGCAATATGAAGGTTACCATAATCTTACCATCTTCACCAAAACCAGGACACCAAGACACCATGATAAGCCTTTGCAGAATTAGGTCTTGAATTCCAGTGGAAGTTCTGTGAGAATCTGTAAAGCCTGAAAGTACTGGATTGGCCTCTCCAATGAGGAGCTGTCCCCTTGACAAACACAGTAGCCTGCAGATTGGTCCATTTCTGAAGCTTGAAAGCAGAGCTAGGACTAGGATGAGGCAAGAGAGGTGCCAGGGTGCAAATTGAAGAAAGCACTCACCCCCAGGCTCATGCGAGTGATGCCTTTGCATTTGCATGACTCTCAGAGTGAGTATCCCCTTAAATCTTGTGCCCTGGGAACCTCTCTGCCTCACCATAGTCCCAGCACTTCTTCAGAGCAAGGTGAAATCTGTCCGTATGTCATATTTATGTAGCCCTCAACCACGTTCTGGCAATTGAAGTTTTCTCAGAAGCAGACTGAGAGTGTGATTGCTCACAGGGTAGGGGAGGGAATGTGGCTCCTGAGTTTTTACCTTGTGATTAGCGACATCCACTGAACCAGGAATAGGTTTTGAGGTCCACGTGCCACTCTCTACATTCATAACCCAACAGGACACTCGCTCATATTTGGCCATATTCTCAGTCCCGTGCCAGATGGCGTAGAGAACAACATGGAATTCGGGGAGAGGGTCGGAGCCCCCTGCCCCAGCCTGTGCCCAGGTCTTTGGTATTATATCGGTGCCATGACTCTAGGCGCAGGGCCCAGCTCTATCCTGAGAGGCAAGAAGGATCAGGTGCATCCTCATCTCTGTGCGTGGCTGTTTGTTACCTGTGCCTTGAACTCAAGAAACTCGTTTCTGCTCTGGCAGAGCAGAGGCTCGTGGCCCAGAGCAGATGTGTCTACACTGGCAGAGCAAGCTGCTGCCCTAGTGATTGGCTTGGTGCTATCTAGACAGAAGAGAGCTTTCCTCCCCTCTCCCTGCAGCGACTCCTGAAGCAACACTGATGTCTTTCTTCAAGAAGTGACACGAATAGTGACGTAGTGAACGCTGCTGTCTTCTAAAAGACCGGTAAGGATAGCTCAGTCTAACCCTTCAGGATTAATATTTTCATGCTACACAGGACACTTCACCTCCTCTCTTTTGCCTAAGGATACCTGCTTCCTCTGAGAGCCTGCATGAGCACCTCTGTAGGAAGTCCAGTTCCGTGCTAGCTCAGTGCCTTGGCGTGAATATTTCCTCATTCCGAGGAAGTGGGGGTGGGGGGCATCTCTACCCTTCCATCTTATCCAAAACGTGCTGGAAGATGGTCTCTTAAGGAGAGACAGAGCTGATTTTACAATGGGCCCCCTTTTTATAGTGTGACTTGAAAGTGTCGCCATTCATATTAGCAAACATAAGTTCTCTAGTAACATGAAGGGAAAGAAAGCTCAGTTATAAAGGCAGTCTGCCTACACCTTTCTCATTCTATCACACCATGAAGGAAACCAAGACGAAAAAGAATTACGCCCAACGTGGCATCCGTCTGTGGCAGCCCATTTTAACACCACACAGGCTCCTTGAGCTGAGTCTTGTAGGGAACTTACAAGAATCTGAGGCCTTGCTGCTTGTTCTTTGTGGGGTCTGTGAACCTGCAGCTTTGGCACCATGTGGCAGCTCGTTGGAGATGCAGGTTCTTGGGCCCGCCTCAGATTTCCTACATGCAAAGCTGCAGTTCTGTGAGATCCTCAGGTGGGTCGGAGGCCCTTTCGGTTGTGAGGAGCTCGGATCTAGGTGCTGCTGGACCTGAGGAGATTCTGGCTCACTCTACCCAAACACTGCTAACTAACTTTAGCAGTTGTGTTTTAGAAGATGGTTTTTTTCTTGTCAAGTCCTTTTGTAGTTTGTCCCTGACTTATTGGATCTTTCTGAGACCCTTCAGTTTCTAATGAAGCTTAATTGATTAGTTCTATTTGTGAAAAGCACAGTCCCTAGTAAGTACACACTCCCGCTGGGTACACAACTAAATAGTTTATGAGGTAATTCGTATTTTAATGTCTTTCCTAATGAGCCCTTTCAGTAATGAAATCCCCAGAGAAAACGCGTTACTGGTTCACAGACGTTTCTTAGGATTCAGTGGCGGGGACTCTGATGGAGCTGGGAGCTTCAGGCTGTAGTGGAGAAAAGAGTTTCAGTTCAAAAGAAGTCCGATTTTATCCTTAAAAATTAAAACAAGGCATTTTCATACCTTATTTTCCAAGCCCCTAACGTCTCAATCAGTTTCCTGTACTAGAAACAAGACTTTCTTTTCTGAGGAAATTCTGGAAGTCCTTACATCTGCTGTAAGTAAATAATATGAGGGCTGCCAGTGTGTATAATCTTATACAACAAGAAAGAAAGATGGAGAAGAAGAGACAAAGGGACACACTCAAGAACACGCACATAAACACATGTATGCACACACACAGTACCTGGTTGATGACTCAGTGGTCTTTCATTGTCTATATTTTAAATATTCTCAGCAGCATCATTTCTGTAATAGATGATGAGTACATCAATCACTCCTCGTTAAGGCTAAAGCCAAAATGATTCCCGTAATGAGAAAGAAACATTTAGAACTGCAAAGTGGCTGAGCAAAGAGACGGTTATCTGCCGCTTGGCAGAATCCAGTCCAAAGGGAGTATGGCCAGCTCGCTGTAAGTGAGGAAGGGATGTCATAGGTCTGCTGGCAGCTGTCTGCATCCTACAATGGTGAAGGGACTCACCTTCCCGCCTCCACGGCCGAGCAGAGAGAAGGTCCATGCACACTCAGGAAGCCTAACTTGAAGCCGGACACTCAGGCAAGGAGGAAGACTCCTCCCGGCATATTTTCCCCATTTTCTCCCTCTGAGGAAGGTTCAGACACTGTGCAGGGCTGGCCTGGCTGACAGGGTGCCTGTGGCTTGTCCTATACATGATGGAGAGGCAGAGCTTGACCCTGCTTTGCATGACACAAAGATCAAAGCCTGCCAGCATGTAATGGATGATGAAAAACAGCCTTTGTTTACCAGTTTTGCCCTTTAATTGACTAATGGCGCCCCTCCCTGAAGGAACAAGCTTTCTCAGCTGGATGTGAGGGACGGCTAAGATCCTGCTAGGTGTCAGGAAGGCCCCCCTACAATCACTGTGTGGTGTGGTGTGGCCGTGTCCATTCCCACAGGAGAAAAGCCAGAACAATGGCTGTCAGTGAATGTATTCCCGTTGGGCCTGTGGCCCTGTGGCTGCCTTCAGACTGTGCTTTGTTACCTGATGGCGCTGGATAAGCAGGATGAAAAATAATGATTAATAGACTGTGTTTTAATAACACGTCTGTAAGTCACTTGGAACAGACCCAGGGAAGAGCTGAAGTGTAGCGTTTTTGTTTTGTTTCCCTACAGGCAAGGCCCCGGCTGCCTCCATGGCAGTCTATGCAAATCCGAATCTATACGAGCCAAATGTAGTAATAAACCCCTCGGTCTGTGGGCATCTTGGGTTTTTATGAATGAGGCAGGCAAGACGATGTGTAGGACTCCTTTAAAATGCAAGGTATAACTAGCTGTCATCATGAGAAAGAACAATGCGTGGGTTGGGGAAACCTCTTAACTCAAAGCCAGACTTGGCGACCTTGGAGGCAGAGACTGTGACACTGTGGAAACTAGAGAGAATATGTCCTAGCCAAGGAAGACCAAGTTACTAGAGCTCAATGCTATGAAACAAGAAGAACCTCAGCGTTCTGGAGAAGCCTCTTCAAGTGCCCTGGGCAGGCTTTGTGGAGCCAACTTCGTGCTTGAAAAGGGAGACTTCATCATCCGTGGAACTAATGGAGCTAGAACTTGGCATTGGAGCGTATCGCTGAGCAAGGAAGCCTCTGCTCAGAGACTGGACTTACCACGGCGTGCCCGCGAGGAAGGAAGCCGGCCGGTGCCCCAGCTTGTGATTAGGATTTGAGAATGGGTTGCAGGTCTTGGCCTTCTGGACAGTGAGCTTATGTGTCTCTGACGTTCTTCCTGGAAAGGAACTAATTGAAAGCAAGGGATAAACATCTCAATGTGATTTTTATTCTAGTGTCACAGCTGCTTTTGTGCAGGGACAGAGAAAGCAACCAAAGAGCTGGTGACTGTGATTTTTTTTTATTTAATTTTTTTCATTTAACGACGAGGATTTAATGTTTTTGAAAGTTCGCGCTTCTACTAAACTTATCTTAAGCCAACTGCAACTCTCCTTGAGGAAGAAAACTGGGAGGGGGAGTCTGGAAGCAGAATCCAAGCCTGGCTTTGTAAGGCAGACCACGCTCTAGCTCCTTATTCACTGGGTATTTCGGCATCTGTGAAAGCGAAGGTCTCAGCACAGAGTGGTAATTTCAGCAACTTCTCCCAACAGTATCCTGGGTGAGACAAGTCAGCTCCTTCCCATTTACTTATGAGTTAATTGGCATTTAAACTCAAGTCTTCAGGCCAGTGATTTATTTTAATAATATGTTAGCCCCATGGCAGGCCCATGACTTCATGACTGCAGCAACAGAGCAAGGGCACACCGCCCTGATGGATGTCTCAGTGCTGCGTGTGGCTGATTTACAAGGCGCTTCTCTGATCTGCGTCACCCTCGCCTTCTCCGCTTCAAGCCCCGTCGGGTGGCACCTGGCCATTGGAGGGTCCACCTGCTTAGAAGGACAGTTAAAAGAAGTGGGTCGACTACATCTAACTAGGAGGATATTATTCTTGAACAAGAAATCATTGGACACTAAATTATGAAGCAGTTTGTACCCTGGCCAAATTCGATCAGTTCCCATATGTTCATTGTATGTTGCCTTTATTAGAACAAAAGACCATAGATGCTGGTTTTAAATCGGTCTTTAAAATATCGTTTTGAGTTCTATCAAATGTCATCTGAATTTTATAGGTCTCATTATAACAATGTCCATAATGATGAAATCAGCTGATTTTTCAAAACAACCTTTAAGGCTATTTTGTGTTTATTAGGTTGCTAGGGGCACCTAATACATCACTGTGAGTAGAAAAAAAATGTTTAATGCAGTTGCCAGATTTTTGTGCAAGATAAATAGTTTTACATGTCTCAGAAGTAGAATCCAACTGGCCGGGAAGCTGGCTAAGCTGAAATTTGACATCATTCTTGGCAATTAATTTTTTAAAAATATGCACAATATTAAAAAGTATACTATAGCTTTTCTAGATATAATATTAGACCCAAAATATAACTTTTACTAACAAATCGATGTACGCAAATGATCAAGTATATTTTCTGTTGATCATAGAAATAGACAGCATTTTAAGTGGAAACAAAGTTTTCTTTTTTCCCTTAGTATTTATTAAATGGGAATATATGTAGTGCGCATGTATATTATAGAACACAATGATATAACAGATACCTGTAAACCCATCACCCAGCCCCGAAACCAGATCACCAGGCTTCTGTAGCTACCTGTGTGTGCGGCCACATGCCATCCTCCTACCTTATCCTGTAGGTCACCACCATCTTGATATTTATGCTTAGCATTTCTTAGCATTAAAAAAAAAAAAGATCTTATCATGCATATATAAGTTTCTTAATAATATATTATTTAATTTTGCTTGTTTTTAAGCTTCCTATGAAATAGTATCTTGTTTGAGTTTGCCTGGGCTTGCTTTTCCACTCCGTATTACAAAATTCTAACAAGAAGACTCAAATTTTATTTTAAAGATGAGAATGGCCGTGTATCAACTATTTTAACCGTATACCCTAAGTGTCTGATATACGAGAAATATAAAAAAAATATATTTTGAAACTTAAGGCGAGATATGTAATTCTTTCATATTAGAGCTAGAGATGTTTGTAGTTTCCATACTTATTATATTTTAATTAGTAAAAGATGATTAAAGCACATGAATTAAGTCTTGATGTTTCTGCAATATGGCAATTAAGCCCAGAGAAGATATATTTTCCATGATACACTTACACCTAATTAGCATGTAATAATTATCAAATTAAATACTCATTTTAAATAGGTAATTGAAGTGTCATGAGTTGAAATCTAATTTTTCAGGAATGAATTTATCGGATAATGAAATTTCAGTTTTTAGGACCCTGCTAAACATAGGCCTAATTGTCCCTATGGAATCTTTCAATTATCCATCTGGTTGCGTGCAGCTTCTAAAAATTTTTAAAGGTAGAAATGGAGTAGTTGATAATTTCATCAAGTGTCAAATGATATATATTCTTGGACAAAGGGTTTTGGTTTAGATTCTCTAGACGTCTCTCAAATATCAAGGCAATTTTTTGCCTTCCGCGTTAGCCAATAAGTCTGGGAAGTACCGAGCAGCAGAAGCAGACTGAGCATGAAGTGGAGAGGAGATGGGCTCCCTATTCTCCATGTTGTTTATTAACCACGATGCTTTTCTCAGCATTCTGAGAAAGCCATGACTCTCTTTGAAGTGATCGCCACTGTTATTATTTTCTACACAATGATTTTCCTCAAACATCTGGAAGGATCCAGTGCCTTCCAGAGAGGACTTGCCTCCTTCTGTGAAACTTTGGTATCTTTTAGGTGCATCTTATTGTTTTCTTTCATTATTAATGTCATGATTTTTTATTTTTTAACTTTTTCATTTTGGAATAATGTTAAAATTTATAGGAAAATTGCTGGAATAGTACAGAGTTCCCACATACTCTTCACCCAGCTTTTCTTAATGTTAACATCTTATGTAACCATAGTAATTATCAAAACCAGGAACTTAACACTGATGCAATGCTATTATCTAAACTACAGCCTTTGTTTGGATTTTCCCGTCTACCCCGCTGGTGTGTTGCTTCCATCTTGGTACCCAGCTTGGGGTCTTACGCTGCATTTAGTCGTCATGTGCGATGATCATATCCAATCTGTGGCAGTTTCTCATGATTATAGCAGTTACGCATGTTTTAGAAGAATACCTCCCTTTTCGCTGTCTCACGTCTGGGGGTACATGATGCCCATAAGCCTTATTACTGGTGCTATTAAGTGTGACCGCTTGGTTAGCATGGTATCTGTCAGGTTTTCCACAGTAAAGTTACTATCCTTCCCTTTGTAGTTAATGAATATCTCAGGAAGATCATTTGAGATTAAGGTACACTCTGTTTTTCAAAAAATCTTCACATAGAAATCTGAACTTGTGAAATAAATACTGATGTATGTCCTCCATCAACAAAGGAATTTTTCATTTTTACAAAGGATTCATTCCAGGATATTATTTTAAATAGCAATCTCAGTTCAAGTACACTTAAAATATAACTCATCTAATAAACGTTGACAGTTAAACAACTTTTTGAGGCAATGTCTTCCTTTAGGATAATATATGTCGTAAATAATGCATGAATATATTTCTCGCTCCTTGTATAGTTAGAAAAATAATAATTTCTCCTACCTGGCAGGTCATTGAAAGGAAATAACTAGAGCTTATCTTCCACTCTTTGTTCTTTTCTAAAGGGATTTTTTTTTTCTTATCATCAGAAATACTTAGGAGGTTAGAAAAAATACATTTTTTTGGTGGGAAATGTTTTAAGCAATACTTTGGTATTAAAATACTTAATACCAAAGTAGATGGCTAAGAGGATGTCAGTTATGCACTATATATGTGATTATACTTTCTGACAAACAGTTTGGCAAGTTGTACCAACTTTGAGGGTGTTATCCTTCGGGGCGTCCGTATCCTTCAGTTCCTCCTGAAAGAATCAGTCCCAAGAAAATAATTGCAGACCTAGGCAGAGATTTATGTTTCATATATCTACTGCAATGCTATTATACAGTATTGAGGAAGTAATTTGGGAAATTGCAAATAATATAAATGCCCAATAATAAAAAGTAATGGAATGCTGTACAACAATTAAAATCATGTTTTCACAAACAATAATGTCATGAGAAAATGCTCAGGTGATCACAATAATACTATATAGAAAGAAATAATACTGTCTATATAATATGTCCCTAGTATATATTTATCTATTCATCTCCCTTTCTCTCAATTATACACATAATTGATAGGAATACATCAGAAAGTTATCCTTAATTGTTATCATCATATTATGTATTTCCTTCTTTACATTTATTTGTTTTCCGCTCTAGGCTTTTTTTTATTAACAAGGGAATATATTTTTGAGAAATTAAAATAGCAATAATTCCATAGGTGTCCTTTGGGGAGATAAATTCTTTGAAACCTCTTTCCATCCCTCTTTTCAACGTGGCCTAGATTACTACTTTGAAAACAACCGAATGGCATGCCCTTTCTGAGTTTATTCTAAATCCTTATGTGTACACATAGACACACACATGAACTGCCTGGTAAAATACAATGAATGAAAATTTTAAAATTAGATCTGTATTTTGAGAAAAGGATTCAATGTCTAGATTTTCTATGGTTGACTTAACTAAGAGTGACTAGAAAATCGATGGGCTGTAAAGGACTACGAAACAGAAAGGATGAGAGAAGGCCAACCCCACCAGGGAGTAGAGTTTCATAGAAAGAAAGCAGTGCGGGAAGATTTTTCTTTTTCTATTCTTTTTTTCAGTGTTAGTTTTTAAAATTAAAATTAAAAAAAAAAATTAAAACTCATGGAGCCCCATCAACTTGCAGAAAGCCCAATATCTAGCTTTCATTTTTAATCACACAGGCTAAATATTCATGTTTATGTGACTAAATGAAACTTTTGTATGCAGCGTTCCACTCCATCTGCATGAATAGTGGCATTGTGGCGGGGTGAGGTCACTGCAGAAGGGAAAGTGAGGTAAGAACACAGCTGAGTCTACAGGCTTTGCTGCTGCAGGGTGCACCGGCTCTTTCTTAAAGCCACAGAACTGCCATTCGCACACCAAAGGCCCCTGGTTTGTTGGAGCAGACTGCAGCACCAGCACGCTTGCCTGTACCAAGCGACGCACCGTATGTCATGAATAATTCACGTGTTCCGAGAGAGAGCAGGAGGTGCAAGGAGGAGCGTGTGGCCAGGGCCACGGCTCCTTAAAACATCCATCTCGGCCACCTGCTTTCAAAGGGAAAGACAGTACCTTCCATTGCCAGGTGAGATCTGTGCTGTAGCTCGTGACCCACCCTGGCATGTGTCTGCCTCCCAAGCGGCAGCAGCCTGACATCTTAGAGCTAAGTCACCAGAAGACTGGTTGAGGATGCATGTCAGGTCATATTTTACCTACGATTCCCACTAACTTAGAGGAATGAGTCAGTTGCCAAGAGCACACTGGCAGGCAGCCCCTAGCCAACACCATCTTTATTAGAGCTGTAAGAACTTGGAAAAAAAAACACCCCGTTTTATTTTCTCAACGAGCTCTCCAAGCTTTTTACCTTCTGCTTTACAATGGAGAGGGATCTTCACTCTTCTCTTGACATTAAGCAGCATCCAATTTAAATAATGAGATATTTTAAAGATACGGGTGCCATGCTTTTGCTTGTATCTTTGTAGGCAGGTACCATGATACCAAGAATAACAACAATTTTTAGAAGCTCTCCAGGAAAACCGTCCCACCTGAGGTCTGAGCTTATAAACCCCCATTACATGAAAAGGAAACCCTCTCTGAATCTAAACTGTAAGAATAGGTAAGGTTGATTCTTTAAAATGTTCATGTGATTAAACCAATTATAACTTTTATTATTAGCAGTTGAGAGCACATTTTCATACAGCAATGTGAAAATATATTAATGAGTCTTTGGTAAATTCCAATAGGCTTTTACCATTAGCATAATTTTGCGTTCTACAATTAAGTTACAGTTACATCTATAATTTTGGATAACGTTCATTGGTTAAAAATAAAGTGACAAAAGTTAAAAAAAAAAAATCCATACCCTGTAGATTGCATTTTAGGAATCAGTATTAGCTGAAATCAACCGAAAGCTTACAGTTGACTAGGTTAGGTACTAGGGGGGTTACACAATCCACACCCTGGAGGAGTTTATAGCCCCACTACAGTGGGGGAGCAGAAAGTTTAATACTGCACAGCAGTTTATGACCGGTGTGCCGCATGCACGCTGCAAAGAGCAAGTGCTGGAGAAATCCAAGCAGAGACGATGTGCCTCTGGGCTTGGTGGACCTGGAGAGGAGGGAGACCTGGAGGAAGAAGCAGAAAGGAGCAGGTGACCCACGAAGCAGCAGCCTTTGGCTCCTCTGGTTGAGGAGAACAGTGTGAAGAGAGAGGTGGTGATGTCCCGTTTATAACAGCCGCTCAAGATTCGCACTCTCACGTAGATGACTCAAACGACAGGTGACCACATCTGTGTTTAGGCGGCGGACCTGTTGAGCCGGAAGGCTGATCCGTGTGAGAGAGATGGGAGGTCCCGCGGGCAGGGCCCATCGGGTGCTAAGCAGACCGTGGCGGCTCAGGAATGCCAGCCTGCGGAAACGGTCATTATCTCTGAGGCAATAATGAGTCACTGAGAGTTATGCGTAGGGAAGGACATGATGAAATCAGTTTTTCTGGGAGATGCATCTGGCGGCGATGTACCAGAAGCACAGATCAGCTAAGAATGAGAAGGGAGAAAAAAAACCTCGCTGAGTTCGGCGTGTTACAAGTTCCACTTTGGGCAGGGTTTCACGTGATGAAGGGATGAACTCTGCTCGTTTCTGCTGATGGCTGTGGAACGTCCCTCCTGACAGCTACTCACTATGAAAAGAATGAAATGAGCGCTGCCAGCCAAAGACCCAGCTATTACTCAGGTAGCCTCTCAGTTTTGTAAGTCTCCCAGGCTAACGTGTATTTCCAAAGTGTTCCAGAGATCTTCAAGTCCATTAATTAATTCATTCATTTAGCACACAGTTGTTCAGACCTGCTGTGCACTGGGCACCATGACAGGCCCTGGGGGTATAAAGAGAATAAAGCACATTCTATCTCCTTAAAGAATTTACATCTAATTGCTGTAGGTTTTTTTTTTTTTTTTGTACAGAACATAGGAAAGTGCAGAATCGACGGTATATACAGTACCGTTGTGTGCAAACCCTCCTACCTTGAGGGATTTACCTCCAAGGTAAATAACTGGCCTTGGAGAGGGTCATTTACTCTATGACTCTGCGCGTAAGAGAGCTTTGTGGTGGCAGGCAAGATGGAAGGCCAAAGGAAGGGCCTGCAACTCCCTTTCTCACTCAGTACAAGTAAATCGCGTCTCAGTAGTCCTTGCCTTTCAGTGGGATGGAGACCTGTTTATTTTGCACTTAGAGAGGAATCTTTTCCAGAAAGTTTAACTGAGAACCCGACATTTTTCCTAACCAGCCTGACTACCGCCGGTGTTTACCAGAGGGGCCCCTTCTCAGACACCACATGGGTTATTAGTACCAGCCACAACCGTGTACTTTGATCTCGGCAAGAGCCTTGACTAATGTTCAGAGATGTTTTTTGAGAGTTGACAGCAGCTTTCGGAGAGAGAGAGAGAGAGGTCAGTTGTCTGCCCTCACATCGGGTGTAAATTGCTGGTTACAAGAATTCAGTGTGTAGTTGTACAGGTAATGGTTTAGGCACTTACCTTTTTCAAGATTGTTTAATTAACCATGAATCAGTGAATTTTGACAGTCTGCAATACGTTGTTTACAGGTACCACGTTAAACACAGTTAATATGCATCATGCTGTATTATTGCCAGTTATTAATTAGCCATGCTAATATTTTTTAGCATACTGTTATACAGTATTTTCCTTAAGCCAGACACTGTTCTAAACACTTTATAAATATCAGCATGCTGAATATAAACAATCTTACAAGATATTTACTAGTACAATTCTTATTTTTTAGTGGAGGAAACTGAGGCACAAAAACATTAAGTAACCTGTGCAAAATACCCCAGTTACCACATAATAAAACTGACATTTGAACCCAGGAGTCTTGCTGCTAAGTTCATGCCTTTACCTACTATGCCATCATTAACAATAGGAGGAAAGGAATATGTAGAATTATGGTATCAGTAGTGGGAGTAAGTTCTGATGGCAGTACTAGTAATAGGCTTGCAGCAGGAACAGCAGTATTATAGGAGTAGCATGGTGGTAGTATTAGCATAGCAATGGCAGCAGCAGTAGTGATACTAGTAGCAGTGGCAGCGTTGCAGTAGTGTCGTAGGAGCAGGAGCTGTAGTACTTGCGGTGGCGGGAGTCGTACAGTGCAGTATTTTACTAATAGTGGTAGTCATAGTGCAGTAGTAGCAGCCACCATTGTCTCTGTCGTCCTTGTCATTGTATTCTCCTTTCAGAGATGAGGATATTGAGGCTGAGAAAGGCCTCATAACTAGTAAGTGTCAGAACACAATTTGCACTCATATCTGAGTCCTCTGCTCCCTCCCAGGACGATCACGTAAGAAAAGAGCTGTCCCCGAAGCCTGGAGGACTCCCCTCTCAGAGGCGTTCATGCCCCTCGTAGCATGGCCCATGGTTTGACAAGGCTGCCTTAACTTCTGTGGTGCGTGAATGGTTTTGTCGTGGTTGTCATCCTTGGTTGAATCTCTGTCATGTTCAATCTACCGGTTTGTTGGGGGGTGACGGGGAAATGTGAGCTCCGATATGTGGAAAAAAAGGGGGTCCATGGCGAAAAGCCAGTCATATTTGTTGTCACTGAACTAACGTGTCAGTTCGGTGAGACAGATCAACCCAGTAGCCTCAAGTAGACACCGCTGGGGTCTGAGCCACCAGTCTGCAGGGCACCGAGTCAGGCCCCTGTGAAATACTCCCGCCACTTAGAGCAGTAAAGACTGATTAAACATGTTTATATGCAGTTTGAAAATGGCTCTTTCAGGAAATGTGTGGTTCTTTAAAGTCATTTTAAAACCTGAGGTTTTACTTTAGTTTATTTATATTCTAGCCAAAAAGAGCCCAAAGTTGAGCACAAAGTCCCATGATATATGGAGTCCTCCAGGAGAATTGTCAGAACCGTTTTATATATTTTTACTCTATCAATATAGCCTTTCACAGTTCCTAATTAGTTTTGTTGGTTGACTTACAGAAAAGTGTATTTAAAGTGAGACGTCAATAATTCCACCGAGGGAATGGCATTAATGAAAAGCACACACTGTCAGGACGCCAATGGAAGAGCAAATGGTTTGGTCCTGAGCACCCCTAATTTGTTCTGGGGGCGATTAACTCAACTGTTTCTCTTGTAGAAAATTCTTCAGTAGAAACCTCTAGAGATTATTCAGGTGGTGGATATGTGTGTTTGTGTGTGAGTATACAGGCACAGGCACACACACATATTTTTTTTCTTACATAAAACAAGATTTACAATGAACAAAGATTAATTGAGCTTTGGGGATACCTACTCAGTGTACTTCTGTTAACATATATACCACAGAGATTGTATTGGAAACTCAACTGAGTTTGGGCTAAGATACCGTGTATCTTGCCAAGTCAAAAGGAAAGCACTCCAAAATAAAGAGAAGAAGCAATAAAATATAAATTTACTCAATTTTGACATTTGCGTTTGCCAGATATGTGAGGTCTCACTTTTGTTATTTATACTTACATGGAATGTCTTAGAATAATGTATTGAAAGAATGCTGTCTCAGAATTTCAATAGCCAGGGCAGATATGTAGAGTACTTCTGTGGTTTTTACAGTAGATATATACAGTCTAGCAGAAATTATAGATGCACAGATAGATTTTTACAGCATACACATTCACGTAGATCTAACGGTGTTCCTTAAATGAAGGCTTAGTTTTCTTTATTTTCTGCTGAGTTTTCACCAAGGAGAGCATTGGCTGCCAGCATTTCTAGCTCAGTAAGTTTAGTGCAGAACCATTTCCATTCATCCTGCTCGGACCGGGTTGGAGGGTCACTGACAGGAGGGTCATGTGTCAGCACTACTCGGCTTGTCTCTGCTCCTGCAGCTCCGGCGGTGGGGATGGTTTGGAATGAAGATACCACACAACTTTTCGGAACGCATATCATGCTCAGGTTTACGTTTGTCTGTGGCATGCCGTGGTTGTTTATTATGTGGAAGAAGTGGTAAGCTTGCCAATCCACATCACTAATGCAAGTTTGACGAATGACATCAGCAGTAAACTAGAATTTAGCTTCTAACCGCATACAAATAGGTCCCAGGCTGCTGGTTATGCCATGATGTCAACCCCGATCCCCCCTTCATTAGCTGATGTGCTTTGCAGGGTAGATGCCAAGAGAAGGAATTCAGTTTTGTTTTCCTAATGCACAAAACATGTTTTGGACAATAGAAATACTTCTCTATCAACAGTTTTTCTGGCTTTTTGATTTCCCAACTCTGTTAATTACACCCTCTGAGTCTGTATTTCCAGGTCTTTATTAGAACACAACATTACCTACAGGAGAGCTGATTTCTAAATCAGATTGAATTTCCACACCCACCTCTCTCTCCTCTCTCTGGAGACTCCGTTGGGCATCTGCATGTGGCAGCAGAACCAGACCAACCAAATGATTCTGCCCCTCTGTGGCATCACTGCAGGTTAGGACAGTAGCCTAACCCGTGTGGAAAGATGTTTACAAGGTCTCGCTGATGCTACCACCTCGAAGATCCGAGGGAATGAGTCAGACCTGCCGAAGGTTTTGCTTCGACCCGCGCTGTCTCTGCACGTTTCTGTTCATCTGGGGGCCAGTCTTGCCATAACGTACGTAGGGCGTACATTGTCATTTGTGGCTGTCTCTTTGTGAATCAGCATTTACTTTGTCTGCAGACTGTTTTGCCATACACAACAAAGATATTTATTAAAAAATATTTCACTCCAAAATATAACATAGACTTATGACTATGCCCCCATTCACGGCAGATCTGTGTCTAGAGGCAAGAAGTGATAAAAGAATAGATTTAAAAAACAAAGAAAGAAAGGAAGGAAGAAAGAAGGAAGGAAGGAAGGAAGGAAGGAAGGAAGGAAGGAAGGAAGGAAGAAAGAAAGGAAAGAAAGAAAGAAAGGAAAGCAAGCAAGCAAGCAAGCAAGCAAGCAAGCAAGCAAACAAGCAAGCAAGCAAAACCTACGTGTGAATAGCTCTGGTATAAATGCCTCTGTGAGCCTACACAGCTATTTTTTTGGCACAGAAACAAATACAAATAAAATTGTAGCTGAATATATAAGAGAGAAATTTAATTAGGTATAATAATAGCACTTTTCATTTCCAAAGCACTTTACAAATGCTAACTAATTAATCTTCCATCATATTTCCAAGTGGCAAGAACGTATATTCTACTCATGCTGAGAGCAGCACATGCGGGTGCTCCCCTCACAGGGAGACCATCGGAGACACTGTCTGCACACACCACCCCCTGCTTCCCACACATCACTCTGAAGCGAATATTGTCAGGTAGGGAATGGTGACATGGCACAGAACAGTGCAAGATGGATAGTTACAAAGAGAGACAAAAGAAATGGATTCTAATATCCAGGAATTCTAATTAGGTCAGCGTAAGCCTAATGATCTCGGATTCGACAGGAGGAAACAAATGAAGATGAAAAGAAATGTGTCTTTATCCAGTTGTTTACTTAAGTGTGAAATATGTTCCTGAGAGCAGGGAAGAGCTTGGACGAGACGGTTGATGGGGTTCCACGTTCGCGCTGTTAATCAGTGCTGAGCCCTTGGGCAAGTTATTAACTGCTCTGAACTTCAGTTACCTCACCTATAAAATCGTGAGTGTCAGACAGGCTCTCTAAGGCCCCTTTTGTTCTCAGATTCCCGGGCCTCTGCTCACGGCAGATGCGAGTGATGGGCATGTCTCCTTTATTCAGAAGAGTCTCGGCAGAACGCTTCCTGAGTGGGTACCACTCTAGCTACCGTGCGAGGACAGGCTGTACATCTCCACGCAGCTCATTTATCTAATTAAATTTAAACTCAAGCCGTAATTAAAGGTGTCTCTCTCATGGTACTGTACTGATATCACAAATGCAAATAGGGTAGGGGCTTTTTTGACTGTAGAAAATCATATAGTCAACATTTTGTATGACTAGGACAGAGAATATATTTTTTCTTAGATGTCCTCACTTTAAACATGTGAGAGGTGTGCGTGTGTGTGTGTGTGTGAGTGATTTGTCTTATGAAAATATTTGTGTATGGAATAAAAGCGATAATTCAGGAAAAATAATTAGGTATGCCAAGACTTGAGAAAATTTCGGTGATTCCTTAAGTCTTTAAATTATTTTTCAAAATACTGTGATCGTGGTTGTTTGGGGAAGCAGAATAATTTTTAGAAATAAATTTTGACATAAAGATAAAATAGTGTGAAACATCTGAATCTAGATTATAACATATGTGGTCACGGCTAAAATGGACCTAATTCTCCAGCTTCTTGAGAAAGTTTGTAGTGAGGAGAAAGGTAAAGTTGCCAGCCAAGTCATTTAAATTAAAGCTTTATAGATTTCCCTAAAAATCCATGCAGCGTTTTCAATGAGGTCATCCAAATTTATATGCTTTTTAACTTGGTTACCACATTTGACATAAATTATTATTCTGATTGTCAATTTGGGTCAGTTAACTGAAATACCTCACATTTCACAGAAAATCCTAAGATAAAATAATTTTGCAAAAACGAATTTTGTATGAATAGAATTTTACGGAGTTAGATGTCAGAAAGATGTCAAATTTTGAGGTCTCAGATTAAATTAGTTTGAATTTTAAAGGAATTCTCAGTACATTGCGCTTGGTGGTTTGAATTTTCTGGCAATTATTTATTAAGGAACTTTTTTTGTTGTCATGATTGATGTTGATGAGGACTTGAAATTGTATATGCAGCATGAATTGCAAATATCATGTTGAAACACAACTAATGCTATGGAATTTAGAGCAAAATAATGCTGTGACATGATTTTAGTGACTGTTTTATAATGGTATTTCTATATCACTGTGCATCTAGAATTGAGAACCTCCTATGCCTTGAACCCTCCCTCCTACTCAAAACACACACAAAAATAAGATAATCCTTGATAAATCAAGTAGACTTTTATTTCCTTTGGGAAAGTAGTTATCTATCCTAAACTTAAACTCTTGACCACTTTTTTTATTATTTGAAACTCTCAGATGATCTCTAGACAGTATGAAACCGAGAGACAACACATTTCTTTTCATTCATTTATTTCCTCATCCAGCTTTAATGCTTCATTTTGCTTTAGAGCTGAGAGACATAATAAATCCGTTAGACCTTGGCTATAATCATGGATTAGTATAAATACAGAGTCCCAGAAGATCTCCTTTAAAAAAATATTCAGTGTACATATGGGGCTTATTTTTTCCTTCACGGAGTTTACCCAAGGAGCATACAGATTGTCAGGAGCTTTAAAAAAAAAAAAAAAAAAAAAAAAAAGAGGGAATTATAACCGAAAGAGGCTTTGCTAACCTTGCTTGTGTGTCTCATCAGCCCCAGAGCCTCTTGAGAGTTCTCGGATCAGAAATTCCCTTGTTTGTCCTGTGAGCTTTTCCCGATGGTCTGTCCTGCTCTTTAATATAAAAACATGCTTGCTCTCACAACCGTGAACACCTTGACGTGGACCTCTGCATCCGTAGGGCTTCATTAACAGATGTTCACAGTTGAGGTGTGTATGCATTATATAAACAGATCCATCTCTTTTTAAGGGTGCCACAAATGCCTTTTCTTTCTCCAATTTGCTTTTCAAAACAGGGCACTATTTTTTAGGAGCTCGGGGAGGGAAGAAAATTTTAGCCTGCAGGAATATGAAAATCATGGGCTCGTTGCTTTACTATTACAAAGAAATCTGTAAGTTTCCCATGTCATTAAACACCCTCTACCCCACAACCCTCCATCATACTATCAAACTTCAGCCTTTAAAAGCTGGTCCTGCCACAAGGCACCACTTTCCTCCCCTGTTCTGCTTTGTAGAGCTGAAAATAAGAAGGGCCCTTGAATATATTGTCAGTGGATCCTCAATATTCCTATAAAATATTCTGCTCTTATTCTGGGGCTTTGGGGGTCGATAACAAACATATTTTTAGGAGGAATATTTCCAGAATCTTTTTCCTTGTTCATAATACGTGAGAGCATGATATAATCATGAATGTGGGGATTATTTCGCATGGTGAGGGTAGTATGGAAATGCATTCGTGGAGCTGGAGGTGCTTTTCAGTGTGCACTCAGTGGATGTAAAAACCATTTTTCTAATGACCTCTCACCCATAAGTTCACTAACATTTTCTTAAGTCGTTCATGATTTTAAAAAATTTCAACCAGACTATAAATAATATCATGTTAACATTATAACTGATTATACAGTGTTACACACAGGCCGAAGCCAAAATGCAAGGAAGGGCCTGATTCTCTTTTAAGAACACTGACCTAGAAGTTTACACTTTTCGTCCACCATTAGCCATTTGGGTTTTGGACGGCAAACACAACACTTTGCCAAGCTGTAAAATTCACCATGTTTAAGAGAAAGATCAAAACTGAAATGAGAGGGTTTATACATATAAATATTAGCTTAGTGCAAATATTCCTGTTGGATGGTCTTAGACCATTGATTCTGGTGGGTTAAAAGAAAGTCTGAGCTATAATTTATTTGTTTTCTATTTTCAGAGTTCGCTTTTCCACTTTTTAAAACTCTTTGCCAAAATGCCTGATTTGCAAAGCTGCTATCTTCCTGAGAAGTGAATGTTTTTTTCTCAATGGGTGGACTATTAGATTTTTAAACTTATGTCTGTTTTATATGTTTTAAGGAGTAACTGAGGATTCTTTTTCCCAGCGTCTAGATGTTAAGTGTTGATGGTAATTTTAGTTTTTGTTGTTATTAGGAATTTTTTTTCTATGGAAAATGAGATTTAGAAGGGTCACTTACACTCTGTTGATGTCACATAAATCATCTTTAGTCACTTTAGTGTCTTATCTGATAAAACACAATTTTGCCTTCACATAGTCTTTTATAGATCTATATATTATGAAGTTTATAATCAGATTCTCTGCTTATATAGCCATGAATTATCTAAAATATTGGTCATCGAAATGGTGACACAGGCAAGCTGATTATCTCACTGTTGTTTATGTGAGTAATATTTTTATTATTTTGAATTATAAAATATTTGCAAGGGTTTCAAAACAGACTTTCTCATGAATTCGCCTTTGGACATTTCATGGTAGTCACTTGTGTCATGGCACAAACTGTAAAGAATAAAGGCAATTGTGGATGTATTTATACTGCCTAATGTGGTCCGATTTTCTTGAACACAGTCTGAGTTTTTTATTTTAAAGGTCAATAACAGAAGAGTCTGTATTTTCTACTGTGAGTTTAACACCTTGGATAATTTACTTAGACTTGGAGCTATGGTTTTCCAGAGTGTAAACCAGAAGTCTTAATACACACCAAATAAAAAAATAAGATAATATTTGTATGTTTCTTAGCACATACCTAATGCATAATAAGAACTCATTAAATATCATTTATTAGTTTAACCGCTATGCTAATTTTCTTTATGTTACACACCATTTCTTGAAAGTCACTTAAAAAACTAATGGGCGAAATAAATGAGAAATAAAATGCAGTCTAATGAAAGGAAGAAAAAGTGATGTTTCACATTCCGGGATTTTTGTTAAATTTCCTGCTTGACTCTCGGTATGGGATTGAAACGGACCTCTTGAACCCTGTCTAACTATTGTCTAGCTCCCTCCACAAAATGCAGGAGAAGTCAAATCAGTTAGTGGACAGCAAACATTTGAGAAAGAAGGAGTGGGATGTCCAGCATTCAGCCATAAGATTGAAGGTGGCTGTTTATTGAGATGATGACATGGGAAAAGCTTTCATGGGCACTTGAGCCTTAAGTCCTAGCAAGGAAGACCCTCCCTGAGGCTCAGGGTCAGCGAGACTTGATAGACCTACTATGCTGTCAGGTTTCCTCACCTACTAGTGTCCACTGGAAAATGGAGGGACCACCATGCCTCCTCACCACTGAAAGTTTTCATTTACGAGATAGCTCTTGGTGACAGGGTGACATCACACTTTGAACCTCTATAAAATGTGAAAGAAGTACAAGTCATTTGTGCACCAGTTTAAACACAGAGCCTGAACATTATTTCTGCACCGATATCTAATTCTGCTTCTTTTGTTGGTGTGTGTGTTTTAACAAAGGGTAATACACACTTGGTTTTACACTGCATGCCAGGAGAAAAATTCTGCAAGGAGAACTGCTTAGGACCCTATGTTTTGTCTTTACTCCAAGACTTAATTTTTATAAAATTAAAATGACTTTATTCAAGATTTATGTACTAAGTAAGTTAGCCCATTTTAAAATTCTTCCTCCTCCTCCATGTTCTTATTTTAAATTTATTTTTATTATGATTATGTGAACTCGTCTTAGCTATAGCAAATTAGAAAGCATGAGAGAGTGAAAGAAAGAGAGAGAGAGAGAGAGAGAGAGAGAGAGAGAGAGACAGGAAGAGGGAGAGAGAGACAGGGGGAGAGAAGGAGAGAAAGAAAGAGAATGAGAAAGAAAATTCTGAGGTGGGTTAGCCAGGCTTTCTCTGGTTGCTATATTCATAACGTTGTTTTCTTTGTTCGAGCTTTGCTCTATCCTTTCAGGAACTTCCTATTAGTAAATATCATAACAGACCTGGGTTCGTTTTGAACTTGGCAGTGGTTCTGATTAGAGATGTTGCAAAATAATCATTCAGTCCAACATGGCCCTGAAGACTCAGAGTTTCCAGGAGCGATCAGGGCAGACATGGCACAAACTGACGAGTGTTTCAGACCTTTAACCTGGGGGTGGAGGAAGGAGAGACTCCCTACAGATTGGTAAACACCCTTTCTACCACCCTCAACTTCACCTTTGTAGCTTTCCAAATCTAAGAAAGTTACTTGCAAAATTATAAAGTGGCAAAGCCTCTGTATCCACCCAGCCCCTGCTTCAAAGCTCCCATCTAGAAACAGCTATGTTGCCTAAAGTCTCTTCAACCTAAAGCAGTTCTCTAAAGATCAATCCTTTTATGGCCCGTCTAAAATTTAATCCCCACATAAGTGATTTTTCATCCACTCAGGTGGCTTACAAGTACAATAAAATTTAATCTCATTGTAAAAAGAAAAGAATTAAAACTTGAGGAAAAGTCCTTTGGAAAAACTCTCCAAATGTCCTAAAAGTATTTGAGAGTTGGTCAGTTGAAAAAGACCCCCATAAGGCTAAAAAACAATACTATCATTTATACAATTTTGGGATTTTGCACACTTTAGATTTATTTGGTAAAAATGCAGAATTAAATTTGAGTTGGATCCACTGTGTGGAGGAGTGTGGGTGGGGAGGGAGAGTCTGAAAGGCATGTTCTAGAATTGGTGGGGGAAGCATCGGAATACCCATGTGCGAGGGAGGGATTTTTCTTCCCTTTCCTCAGAAAGGAAAGAGAAAAAGTTAGTGGGGGGAAAAAAAACAATTAAACAAAAGAGTCTTGAGGGAAGTAAGAGGGTGTGAAGATGGAGAAGTTTCCAGAAGGTGACTAGCGGCAATTAGAAGCACTTACTTCTTTCTCATGCTTTCAGTCTTCTCATGAGTGTGGAAGTGAGGTGAAGTTTCTGGGGAACTTTTACATTCCCAGAATGGGTAAAATGTCCAAAAACCGTGCGTTGCATGAAGAAGAAGTGAAGGAATTCCAATATCTAATCTGAGATGTAACAGTTCTCCTCAGGTATTTGAAAATCTGCAGTATGGGATAGGAGTTAGAGTGACAGAAAGACAGATTTTATCTCAGGGTGAAATAAATTGCTATGCAGTCAGTGAGCTTTTTCTTCCTGGATCGGAGGATAAAATGGAAACCTGAGGATACTATTGGTGGGCAAGGAAGTGGGTGAGGAGAGGGATTCCTGCAAGGAATCTCTTCTAGCTCTATTTCTTCTATGAATAAGTTAAAGCTTTAAGCAATCACTTTGGGGCAACTATGAAGAGAATCCTACAAACACTGAAGTTTGCTCTGAGCTCCAATCTAGTCCCACCATCTATGACGCCATGTAGAGAAATCCTTCCTTCCCAAAATGAGCACATCAGCCACCTTCTCAGAAAGAGACAGTGTCAACCAGTTGACGCGATCTGCATTGAGCAGCTTTCCCTGGGGATGGACTTCAGTCAGTCTCACCCCTCCCCTTCTCGGAGCGTCTCCTGGGCAAAGCAAGACTCTCCTCATTCTTCCAGACCATTCGGAAGACGCTGTCCTACACACGAGCAAGCACTGACCTCCAGCCATAGCACTTGGTGTTCATTTAGTCCTCTTGTGTTCTAAAAGAAACAGATCTATCTTTGGTCTTGCTATGAAGGAGTAACATGAGAAAAAGTTAGGGAGATAGTAAAAAACATGACATTTATCTTTTTGTCTTTTTCTTTTACTGAAACTCAATTAGATAAATTAGTCCTGTTTTGACCAGGCCCACAGTGTAGCCTCGTTCATTGTTGGCTTATGAACCTCACATGCATGTAAAGGGAATGTCCTGGAGCTTCAAGTGCATGTCCTGTTGCAGCTATGAAGCAACAATACATTCAGTTAGGCATTGAAATTAACTCCTTATTAAGGTGAACTGGGAAGCTCCTTGGGTACCTAACTGATGTGTAATTTCTTAGACCCCATGGAAACAATTGGAGTATGTCCAAAGCCAAAATGAAGAGAGGAACTATCTGGTTCAATTGGACAATCCAGGAAGCTGGAAATTGATGAAAAAGATGAATAAAATCATTGGGACATTCTTCCAGCTTTAAAATTGGGCATTTCCTTGACCACAAAAAATGGGGGCTGTTGCTGGTGGCGGGTGAAATCAGACCCATCACTGGCAGTAGTCCCGATAGTACTGCACAACTGCACCCAGACAAGCTACTGCTGGCCAGTGACAGACATAGAACCTGAGCTCAGACAGGAGCAGGCTCCCCACAGTTTTGCCCAAGAGCCTTATTCTTGCCTCTGATGGAAAATTTTGTACAGGAAGTGAGAGTTGTGAAACAGAAAGCTGTGAGGAAGAGGAGCTGGTGAAGAGAAGTGGGGAGAAGAGTAGAGTGAACACGACAAGCATTCAGCTGCAACTTGGTTGTCTTGCCTACGAGAGCAGAACTGTGGCTAGTGCAATGCACAAGCCCATGCTAAGCTTTTTGGGACACCTGTGCACACCTTTGCCTGGTGTACCAGAGCATCTGCTTCTAGTTGCTTATAAGCTTAATTCTGCCACCAAAATTGGGAGCAAGGAAAGAGAAACACAACAAAATCCAGAGCATTGATCCATTCTCTCTCTCTCTCTCAGTCCAGTCTTCTTAATTAGCTAACTTTCTTGAATTAAGTACAAGAAGAAAGAATGGAACTTTTTTTGTTGGGTAGAAGGAAATATATTTTAGACCTTGCATTATAATTCTTTTTTTTTTTCACTCATAACTCTACTTACTGTTTTGGTTTCTAAACCAGAAAAATAACAAAATAAAAGGAGAGAAAACCCAGCTGTGGTAAAGACAGTCATATCAGCGATGATACTGTGAATCAATAATCTACTGATGGTTTTTGTCAGTGGACAAAATGTAGGAAAGCTTTAAATATGGAGTTGCAAAGTTAACAGTACTTTTTTATTTCTCCTACCAACTAGGGTGTTTTCTTTTTCTTTTTTAATGTATGGAATAGTATCAGCGCCAAGAAAGTAGAGCTTTGTTACAAATTGGTTTCTATTTTTGAGTAACTTACCCTGTTACGCCTTAATTTCCTTCTTTGCTCTGTGAGGGGGTTTAGATGAACTGATCTCTAAGGTGCCTATGGTTCTGTTAATGGAAAGAAAAAAATGGCTCTTCCTTTAGGGGAGGAATCCGAGACTTGAAATTCCAAGTTCACAACCCCTAAGATTTGTCAAGGGAAATATTCCGTCAGTTCATGTTGTCTTATCAGGGGAGTCTTAGTGAGTAGGGGGCTCCTACTCACTAACGATCCTGGGCAAACGTCTCCCTGCTGTCAGGGGCTCTCTTCATCTTCAGTAGGAAGGTAATGACCCCCCACCCCAGAAAATCACTGTGTGAATGTGAGAAATGATTTGTATCATGCTCCTTGCACATGTTAGACATAGGGCCTTCCTTCTCATGTCACGATCTCTTTGTTTGAGCGTTTCATCTATAGCCCTTACCCTTCTATAAACTTCCAATGTTTTTTTAATGATAAATACCTACAACAACAACAACAAAAAAAGAGGATCTGTATTGAGGCCCAGACCTGTTGCCTCATAGTGCTTCAAGCATTGGCTGCCACTTGGCCACGTAATAACATCCGATTTACAGTTCCTTGTGGGTGGGTGGGTGAGTGGGAGGGTGAGGTCCAATCTCTCAGGAGAAGACATTTTTCTTGCTTACAACTCTCTTTTCTGGTCATTTTTAAAAAGGTTGAGTGATCTTGCTTTATGGAGAACATCCCAGCTCCCCTCTGCATGGCTGGCATGTGATTCTCTACAGCCCCTTGGCCATAAATTTCTCATGAGAGGCAAGTCACCTTTTTCCTCCTGGCCTGGTGAAAACTAGACAGCAAAGGGCAGTTTCATTCTGAAACTCGCCCACTCTCATGGGCAACCACCTACCTTGGCTGTGCAGCTGAGACTTTGAGGGACGCGGGGTAGTTTCACTTACAAAATCCACTTCCTCAGAGAGCAGATGCTGGTGGAGTTTCCTGAACTTGGCAAACTCTCTCTTTAAAGACACTCTACTTCAGATAGCTAGGCACTAGGACCCGTGGGCTCAGGTTTAGGAAATGTTTAAATCGACATCTACAAAGTATCAGAAACTGGGGTAAAACCAAATAGGGAGCAGGGAGCTCATGAGGGGCCAGGGGAGTGTGAAGCCACACCCACGAGTGGAGGCTGTGAGCTCAGGGCCACTGTATCTTGACTTGTTGGGGTCAGGAGTATCCACCGCAGGACTTTACCCCTGTACATGAGACTAGTCATTTCTCCTGCCAAATACTTGAAAAGGAAGGAGCAAGAATTGTTAATGAACAAAAGAAACACAGGAAGGTAAATTCTTTTTAAAAGACACTTTCAAACTAAATATAGTAAAATTCTTCATCGTAGGTTTCATGGAGCAAAGCAGTAAAGCCTTTGTAGAATACCATCAGTCATTTTTTGATAAATTAACTGATAGCTGGAGAGACTGAATGAATTGTCCGAGCTCACTCAGGTTTAAGATAAAAGAGCTCGGCTTCCCTGAGCAAGTCCTCCTTCTTCTGTGATTCATGGCAGTGCAGGGTGCAGTGGAGTCTGGCAAGCGTTTGGATTTAGAGGTGATGCTGTGATTGCTCTGGCTTACTATTTGCTAGTCAGTGATCATAGGCAGTGTTCTTAACCTCATTGATCTCAATTTCGTCGTTATGAAATGGACCATGTAATATCTAAGGTATGAGTTATTGTGAGGATTAAGTGAGTTATTTACAAGGCAATGCTTTAAAGAGCTCTAGAAATCGTTACTGTTATTTTTGAGCATGTGAATTCTTCCTTCAAACCCACATTCCAGCATTTCCTTTTTAATACCTTATAATTACTTTCTTAAATAGCTTGGTTTCCAAAAAAGAATCATCTTAAGACTGTTTGTGTTGAACTCTACCTACCATTACTGTCATTTATTCATGCAGAGCAAAAAAAAAAAAAAAAAAGTTAGGACCTAATATCAAATGTTATAGCATAATGGAATACATAATGTATATCTTCCCTTCCTTAGGAAAGTAAAATAACTGTAAAGAACCCAAGGAAGTAGTTTTTCATTCTGAAGTTCAAGCATAAATACCTAAAGGTTGTGCCCAGTTAGACAGCTGTTCTTATCAGTTACTACTCTAAAAGTTTTTAACTACTGAAGCTATTGCAGATAAACCAGTATAAAGCCAAGGTGGGCAAACTGTTTCTGAAGAAACCAGATAATTAATATGTTGGCTTAGTGGGCCATATGGTCTCTGTAACTCCCCAAGTCTGTTATTATATCTCAAAAGCAGGCATAAACAATGCACGAATGAATGGGCATGGTTGTGCTCCAACAAAACTTTACAAATTCAGACAGCTGGCCAGATTTGGCCCGCGGGCCGGAGTTTGCCAACCCCTGTCTTAGAAAAACCTGTATCTTTCCCTGATTTCTCTGTTTGGAGTCGCTTTGATTGACACCCCATTCCTCTGAGCTCACATGACTTCACCTAATATGGCTCCACCCAGGTGAGTGACTTGAGGGACTTCAATTCAGAGCTAATTTTTAATGAGGGACGTCAGCCTTAGTCACCTAATCTTTTCCTAGCATCTTTCATTTCGGTTCCCAGGCCAGGGCTTTACAATCTAGAGGTGGATGGAGAGTTGTTTTCCAACACGAAGATTTAAGCTGGAATATTGCCCAGGTCATTCATCTCACACTTCCCTCTCCTTACAGGTTGTGCATTAACTGATAGACTCATACAGCAGAGTTTCATATTCTTGACGGCTTGGAATTCCTTCATCTTTCTTCTTTTTTTTTTTTTAACTGAAAGGTCGTCAGTATGAAGGTTTTTGTTGTTGTTTTAAAAATGGTGACTTAGCTTCCATTTCATAGTTGCTGTCAAGACTCAGAGAGTTTTCTGTTTTTTATCACTAAGTTACTTTTACACTTTCAGAATTTTAACTGATGGGTAAAATCAACGGCTACTGCAGGTAGTGGTGAGACTCAGCAGAGACAAATAACCCTAGTTTTGTCCCGTCTGGGGCATTCATTTTTGTTACTTCACTCGCCTGGGCCTTCATTTCCTGGACTATAAACAATATTATCAGAGGCCAAATATCATTCACAAAGTTGTCTCCGGTTTCTTTTAAAAGGCAAGCTTTTCCTCCACATCTCTTCAAAGACCCTGCGTGTTCTTCCCAGAATTCTACATTTACAGTACGGACATTTGTGATTCTGAGACCCACTCTCGCCATCCGGGATTACATAATTATTTTCCCTTTAGGTGTAATTACGGAATTGCCAGCCCTGCGACTCTGTTTTGCATTATTTCACACGTATTTTCTAGTTTTGATTTAGGTCTTTGCGTGGTATGCCATAAATCAGCAGAGAGGGGGTGGGTAATGAAAGCACATCAAAACACAGCCCCCACTGCTATAGAATGTTACTCAAGTGACACTCCATAATTCAAACACTGCAAACCACGGGATAGCCGAAGCAGGGCACTGCGACAGTGTGAGTTGTTTTTGTTAATAGAGATGAAATTATGGGTGTAACTAGCTGGCAGTCCTCAAACAGACTTTAGCAAACTGTTTACTCAGCTGTCCTCAGGCAACAACTTAATACGTGTGGATAAAATTATTCTCCCACCATCTCCCAAGTGGTATATTCCAGGGATCCCAATTTGTTCTCATTGTTAAAAAGAAAGAACAAGTTTGCAACCCTCCGAACACAGTCTGAGATTCTGCTTATATTTTGTTCTTAACGTATCAGGCTTTGGGCACCATGATTCATGAAAATCTTTTTTGTCCTTTGTGTTCTGCAGTTCAGAAATCTGTAAGAAACAGAGATCTAAAATGCTTTGTGTGGCTTAAAGAAACCTCATGGTCCCTACTGCTAAAACCTTGTTATTTTTTTTCTTCACTTGCACTATTCCCTTCGCCCACGATGCTTTCCCCTTCTCTGTGTTTCGAAACCAAGCATCCTTTAGGGCCCAGCTCAGGCACCTCTTCCCGAAAGTCTTCTCTTACCCCAGTGTCACCCACTAGATACTGACCCATGAATATTTCTCTAATCCATTTTTTAAAAATTATCATGTAGTACTTAAGATACACAAAACTGTCTAAGAAATAATACAATAATCACCAATTTGCCCACCACCTCTAGTGCAGAAACTCCTGAGTACAAGAAGAATCACTATTTGATTTTGGTATTTATTATTCCCATGGATATAATAAATGTTACCTTATACATTTATTTATAAATATGAATATATATTTAAATTTAAATTTATATCTTATATGAATATTAAGGGATATATAATATTAAGGGACATATATAGTTTTAATAATACATAATATTTTTGCATGGTTTTAAGTTTTATATAGCTGTTTTTATGTTGTATGCACTCTTTTAAAACTTTATTATTTGGGGGCCTCACATTTATGTTTATCAGATTTATCATGCTAATTCTTGTAGTTTATTCATTTCCATCGCTATCTGGTATTCCAGCATCAAAATTTATCATTTTGTTGGTTGCACATTTAAGGTGTTTTCATCTGAGCCCATAAAAATTTTAAGTTCCTGTTATGGCACTATTATTGTATCTTAAGATCATTTACCTATATATTTTTTACCCTCTATGAGATTAAAGGTTTTGTGAGGGCAGAGGCCGCATTTTGTTCAACTTTATATTTGCTTACTAGAGTCCTGTGACCCCAATAGTTGATCCTTACATGTTCACTCTTTTGAAATAAATCCCTATAAGAGAGCTGGCAAGTATTATCATTTTATAGATGAGGAAAATGACACTATGTAACTGTCCCTTGAGCACAGGTAGAAGTTAGATCTGTGGCTCCTTTAGCTGAGAAGTTAAGCAGTGCTGTCTTCAAAACCATTCTCACTTACTAGAGAAGACCAGAAATATGTATATTGAAAAAAAAAAACCTTTTGTTGTTGTTGTTGTTTCTACTTAAATCTATTCATAAAACTCTGAAATGTTTAGTACAGAACTTGAAACTTCTTTGAAAAATTTAAAATTATAGTCTCTCTGCTTTTTATTCGGAGGAACTGTATCTCATAATAATACCAATAATAGAATTAAAAACAATTTTTTAAACTGAGATATACCATAAAATTTACCTTTTACAAGTGTACAATTCAGTGGTTTAGCTATTAACTCCATGTAACTTCAGAACATTTTCATCGCCCCAGGAAGAAACTCTTTATCCACGAGCAGCCACTTCTCCTTCCTTATCTTTGGTCCCTGACCATCACTAAGCTGCTTTCTATCTCCATAGATCTGCCTCTTTGGGATATTTCACATCAATGAAATCACACAGGATGTGTCTTTTTGTGACTGGCTTCTTTCACTTACATAACTTTTTCAAGGTTCATCCGTGTTGTAGTATGTATCGGCACTTCACTCCTTTTCATTGACGGATAATAATAGTCCATTATATGGATTTACCACATTGTATTCATCTGTGCATCAACTGAAGGACATTTGACTTGTTTTCACTTCTTGGCTCTCATGAATAATGCTGCTTTGAACCTGTGTGTACGAGTTTTTGTGTAAATGTACGTTGTCACTTCTTTTGGATATACACCTATGAGTAGGATCATATGGTCGCTCTTTGTTTAATTTTATGAAGAGCTGCCAAATCATTTTCTAAAGCAGCTGCACCATTTTGGATAATAGATTCTTATAAGGAAGTCAATACCCCAAAGACGTTCTTAGCTTAATTGTAATCATTATGCTCCCCCACTTAATGTTCTAATTAGTTTCTCTTTTTTCTTGTTTTCTTTTTTAATGTTCTTTTAATGTTCTTTTTTAAACATTTGTTTGTAATGTTCCAAATTTTAAAACATCCAAACTCACTGTACTATTCCCTGATGTGTCACTACACTTACATTTCTCTAACAAATACATTTCATATTTGTCCTTATGTTTGTGAATGGAATAGCCTTATTCCAGGTCGCATTTATATATTAATCACAATCTGATACAGTTTCATTGTAGTGAGAAATCCTTATAGTAATTTCTCTCCCATGTTTATCTTATCTACCAAACTTAAATGGCTCTGGTGTAGAAAGACTAGCAGAAAAATAACCCCCGGTTTAAAAAGATAGCATTTTTCATGTAACTATATTGCAGTAACAGTATAGGGGATTCATAGATGAATGGAAAAAAAAAAATAAAACGGTGGGAAGCATAAAGTCTTGCAAGCACCTTTGCAAAACAATCAGAACAAGAACAAATTAATGTGCCGTCCAGATGTTTATCCATCAGACATTCTGGGACTTGTGAATCATCTCTGTTTTGGAGGCTTTCTTTATTGCACAAATATGAAGTTTCACATTGTTTCTTTCAAATTTTTTGATGCTTGGCTAATTTTAAAAATTATATTAATTTTTTTCTTATTGAAAGATATATAAATTGAAAAGAATAAATATTTAGGGAATGCAGGAAAAAAAAAGAGAAAAAAAATAAATAAAAGTAACCTGTAACCCAGTTATTCAGACATGACTACTGTCCACAGAATTTTTTTTTTTTTTTTGTCTTTTGTCTAAGCATAAGTATGCTTTCAAAACACGATTTCTCTGGTTGAGTGACATGTCTTCATACAAATGTACTGTGATTTATGGGACCATCCCCTGATGGAGAACAGTTTATTGTTCTTTTCGGTATTGTTTGTTGACGTTTCCATACTGAATTGTGAATACCTTTGACTTGTTTTCACATTATGGTGGGAAAGATGGGCCAGGCACAGAGAACCTGCCTACTCTTCCCATGCAAACTATAGGAAACAAGAAAAGTTCTTAAGAAAATACTGAGAACTTGTAGGAACTAGAAAAACATCTTTAAGTAAGCAGAGTTTTCTATTGTACTTTAAAATTTAATGTGCATTTAATAAAAAGTTGTGTAATATTTGACTATAATAATGACAAGGCAGTAGGTTTTGACTTAAAAGCAGAGGATTACGGTAACTGTATAGAAAGAGGCCAAACAACACTTTAAAGATTTTTGGCACAGTAAATATATAAGGATAGGAAATTACTACTCCCTCTTTTAAGATTTGACAATGAGTTATCATTAGAACTGATTGTTGTTATGTCTGTGATTCCTGATCATGTTGGAGATACAACACTGGGCAGATTTAGTAAACATCTTCATGTCTTCCCTCATGAAATCTATTTACAGATAGAGAAACTATTTCCATACACATGTAAGTAATAATGAGTGTGAGTATAAAATGAATTCAAATTATGTTCATCATTATCATTTTTGGAAACTCCTTAAGGAAATGGAACATGTCCTAGTAGATTGCCAAACACAACAAAATGACTGGGAGTAGAGAATAAAGATCACTATTATAATTAACTAATATGATCCAGAATAATAAATATTATTTGAGTAATTAAATAAGAGTGAAAAAGAAAGTTAACAAAATAAACTTATTTTAAAATACTGACTACTTTTTTCCTCCACTTCTTCCTCATGAGTCAGATATGTCAAATATATTTTGACTTTATGTTAGGTTTTAATAACACATTTTTATAGATTTTAAAACTCATCTCATTCATTCTAAACTGAGGAAACCAATCACTTTTACTGTTGTGAAATACCAGCCATGCCAAGACAGATTTCTTTCTTCTCAATGCATTTGCAATCTTATAAAGTGCTTCTGGTGACTCAGAAAATCCCATGCATCAATTTTCCAAATTGGATTTTATGTGATTAAAAATAAATTTAAATCAAACAGAAACTTTGGTGTGCTTCTGAGAATTCCCATGTCAGGAGTTGGCAAGTATCAACCATGTGTAGGTGTATGTGTGCTCACTAAATACTGTATGAGCATTTAGGACCTATTTGAAAAGTTCTTTCCTGGAAGAAGAGTAAAGGGTACTGTTTTGGAGCACAGCCTGCCGTGTCCAGCTCCGCTTTAGAGGAAAAGAAAGGGGGATGGTAGACACAAAGAAAATTTACAGTTTAAACATTAAAGAAGTGAGCTCACTGGACTTGTTATCCTGGGATACTTATTAACTGGAATTATTCGTTTCTGTATAGTCCTTCTTATGTAAAGGAGAAGGGAGGGAAAAGAGTACTCTTGTAACACAAATAATGCATTTTTTTCTAAATTATACTGACTCCCTCATCCAGGCCTGCTTACCCCAACTGCCATCAATTGGTGGCAGTGACCATGTTTTTCTGTTTTTAGATGAAATCGACCAAACAAAGTCATAACCTGCTTTGGTTAGTGAAAGAGAGGGGCAGACCTAGATAGGTAATAAACATCTGGGTCACTTTAAGTAAATAATGAGTCTTGGCACTGAAACACAGCGAGAGAAGGGGACTTTTTCCGAAAAGCTCATACTGTTACCTCGACGAGGTCTCTAAGCCTTGTTAGAAACTGGGACTTTGTTCCCTTCAAACCATCTTGTACGATCCAACTCGCTGTGACTCACCTTCCTGGCCACCCTCGATGCTGTCAGGCTCTGTCTCCTCCTACACTTTCTGTCCCTTCCATTAATTTGGTGCTTCTGACTATTCAGCCTTGATGTGTACACTTTTTATTCCTCCAACTAGACAGTAAGCTTCTTGAAGGTAGGAGCCAGGTCTTCTGCTTCCCTCCACCCGCCGCCATCTCCCCGACACTGTCGGCCTATTTGATTGGTTGCTGTATTGAGCAAGGAATCCGTAGTCTGTAATGTAATGCCTATGCCATTAAACTTGGAAGATGAAGACGCTGAATGTCAACTGAATGATCCAAACAAATAATCACCTGCTGAAGTTGATGTGCTCTATCCACACCACAGAAAACCCAACTTTTCCATTCTTAACAGAGCCAATAGCCTTGAGCAATGTAATAGAAAAGGCATTCTACAATGCAAAGCATAATTAATGCTGTATTAAAATGATTCCAAATCACACCCATTTAGATCTCCTGTACGTTGATCCTAGTGGTTCTTTCAGTGTTGTGTGCTGAAATATATTGAAGCACACACCCAACACACAAGACAAAGCTTCTTTTCCTTTTGGCATTCAGTAGCTGCAGCCTCCTTTCTCCCTTTTGCACTGTAGTTTATATTTATGATGGCAGAGTAGTAAAACATAGTCACACTGTCTCAGTCAAAAACAGTGCTACGTTCTGAATGCATGTTAACTTGGAAACCGAGGGTAGAATTATGCTATATCAGTAACATTGAACTCCCAAGGGGAGAAATAGCCATTCCTGCCAGTATGTCCCCATACATTTCACATCCTAAAGGAAGTGGGGACCAGCCATGTGTCACGTGCGGGAGGCTGGAGTGTAGATGGGGTGACCTTCTGAGGGGTAGAGGCCCTGAATGAACCAGAGACAATAATGAATGAAGCCATTTGGAGAGATCAGTGCCCTTCGATGACTCTGCATTCAGCAAAGCAGATGGGAAGCCCATTCTCTAGGGAAAATATGAGGAGAAATCCTGGAAAACCTCTAATTTGCCTGATTTATATGGAAATTGTGTCTTATTTGCACAAAGCTGTTCAATAGGCTATAATGGGAAAATGAAGAATTTCTACAATGTTGTTATGCAGTCTTAATGAATCGACGTGAGCGAATTTATCGGGCAGTGTTTTCATATCCAGAGGAATCCAGTTCTAAACGGTAAATCTGTGTGCAAACATAGAGTTTGTTCTGGAAACAAACTCTGGAAGTCCATCTGAGAAACACCTTTGTGAAGGGTCAGCCTACACTCAGGAGGGAGAGGGTCATCCACATCTGGCCACTTGTGGCCCTTCGTAGCAAATGGGAGGAGCCAGACCTGTAGCTCGCAGGTGGCTTCTACACACATTAAGGAGATTTCTCTCATGTTGGGGATATTTCTCTAACTTTTAAAAAGCGTAACATCATTTGAAATAAATTGAGAGGTCAGAGACGACAGTTACAAAGAGAAGCTATGAATTCTTTTGTGAAATTTTTTGTCAATCAGGTAGTCTGTTTTTTTGTATAAGAATTTTTTTTTTTTTCTAGAAATATTATACTTTGTACTCAGACTGCTGGGCCAGAGCGCCTGGACTTTTCTGCGATTTTGAAAACTGAAAATGGACTTTAGACACTAAACTTTTACTAAGGATGTTGCTGAATTTACAATATTTTAGGCTTCAACAATGTAAAATTTTATATTGAGCAGTTTTTCTCAACAAATGAATAAACTTCTTGACCAAAAATGGATGTGTATGCATACACATGTATCTGTCCTTTTGGTGAAAATACGGTAAGAATGTTTTTGACACAAGACTGCTTAAGAACTTTTTGAAAACTTTACAAAACATCTTTCAAGATATAAAAAGTTAAAGAAATGCTAAGATAATCATTATATTGGCCTCGCCCTCTCCAGATATAATTGTCACACAAAATTTGTAAAGTCCCTAGTTGATACACCGTCAGCGGCAGAAACTGAAGCAGCATGCTTAACTGGAAAGCTTAAACACAGATGAAAAATCGGAGAATGTCCAAAGTGAAGTAAAGTGTATGTGTTAAAATGAATTTTTGTTTTGCTTAAGTTGATCCGAAAATAAAAAGAAGAAATGAAATAAATACTAGTTCATCGCCACATAAAACTTCCTTCCTATTTCTGAGCAGAGACTCCTACCCAGTCGCAACTGATGAGGCAGAAGATGTTAATAGGAAAATGAGACGTAATTCCATTTGATTTTATTCAGCTCAATAGACATCCTTTTTAGGTACCAGAAGGCAAACACTGGATATATTATCAGGAAGAGCTCACATTAAGGATTTGGTATTTGGGGAGGCATTTTAGAATTAGCGAATTGTTGAGGGAGAAGCTAAGTTCAACAGACCGAGGACTGAGTTGACCAAGGGCAAAGGGAAGAGGGGCAATCAGGCTCTTTCACAGGCAGAATGGAGCCGACAAGCCAAAGAAGTCACAGCGACGCAGGGTGGCACTGCTGTGGCACATTCACCGGTGCAGCTGATGTTTTGTTTCATTCTCCCACTTGGTACTGCATGCCTGGGAGAAAGAAAGAAGGCAGAAAGGGAGAGAGGGAGAGAGGGAAAAAAGGAAAGATGAAGATGATTTGGCATCTCCAGAAATTGGGAGAAACCCTTGCCCCCATATAATCAGAGATTGGTATGGAACAATGAAGAGGTTCTAACTCGAGCATGATATAGAAGAGCTAGCAAAACATACCTCCAGAATACTAACATTCAGTAGAATACTCAGGTGTCACTCGCCTCCCCATAGACCCTGCCCTGGTATTAGGCTCACAAATCACATTTCCTCTACGTACGCAATGGCCCCACTGAAGTGGCCGACTTGGTCTTACATTGCTACCATCTTCATATCACATTTCTGCTTGATTAACCATACTATTTATTACAATCTTGTATTCTGATTCCTCTCCCTACTTTTTATCTGCAATATCTATAGCTCCAAATTGCATGTGGAAATTTGTATACTTATATGGCGTCTTTCTTCAAGTTTATAAAACATTTTGTTTTTAAGGCAAATGAGGGAAATTTTTATATTCCTAATAAAAACAAAATCATACACGATAACCATGTCTTATGGTAGGTTATCTTGAAATAAAACAATCAAGTTGTAGACATCCCCTCCTTTCCCCCCTTTTTTTTCTACTGGCCACCACAGGATTAGCAGAAATTGTGTAGTCTCGGTCAACAAGTAACATTTGTCTTAGACCAGGGTTGGAGGGACAGCTATCGTCAAATGGGGGGGCCTTGAGGGACACCTGGTTTCAGAGCCTTTAGGAGACCATGGTGATGAAATTAAAATCTCTACCTTAGCTTGCTCATGGTCAAATAGGCACAAATCTCATCCACCACATAGAAGACCCAATATAACCAGTAACGTCAGTAAAAGCACCACAGAGCTTGGCACTGAGCAACAGTTAATAAACCCTTCATGGATTTTCTTTGCAAAGGCACTTACTGAATGAATGATTTCTCTGATCCTGGGCAATGCTGGTGTGGACGAACTGCTGATACACTGGCAGCCTTGTGTATAAATAACCAGGCGCGAAAGAGAAAACAACCAAAGCAACCACCAAAAACGAGCCCGGAAAGGCCGCCGTATTGTCTCTGAAAGGGGCCCCTGAGTGGGTGATAAACACTAATGACTGTCATCACTCAGACGACTTTGTCCTGTTCTGAGCATCTTCCCACCCTCGTATTTCATGACAATTGATGGGCCATCTCCTCACGTACCAGGCGTTCAGGGCAAACACAGCTAGCACGACGCTCAGAGCCTCGGCGGGGTAAGGATGCGTGTCTTCACTTGCCTGCGGGGCCTGCCAGAGACAGCTTGACTCGGGAGTCCTTTGGCCTTCTCACCGCCCCTGCTAACCCAGCCCTGATAAATAAGCCAGCTAATTGAATTAATAAACAACTCTTTTTTTTTTTTTTTTTTTTACAGCCAGCTGGCGTGCAATCAAAACGTGTGATAAATTATCTGTCACTGTTTTAACCGCAGCAGGGGGAAAGTGGAAAAATTAGCCACTTCAACCCCTTCTCGCTGCGCCCAACCCTCCCCGCTCCGTTTGCTTAGCTATATAGGGTTTTTGTCCCTCCCTGTTCTTCTCGCTTTGGCCGAGGTCCAGGACAGAGTCGCTATGGGTGGAGACATATATTTGGCTGCTCCGATGATGGATCCTTAAGCCCCGGCACTGTGGTGGGATGCTAGAATTCCACACTGGCCTGTGGGAAAGCGAGGTTTGTGTGCTGCCCTGGCAGGGGAGGTTCAGTTACGAGCCTGTGGCTTAAGCCCACAAGATTCTCATTAAGGGTGGGGGGGGGTATGATGTGGTTCACAAATGAAGTGTTGTGATGTCTGCTTTTTCCTGCTTCCCCTCTAATGCCAAACAGCTTGAGGGCCTTTCTCGAGCGAACGCTCACCGGAGGCTTAGGGCAGCCAGACGCACTCCTCTTCCACTTCTCACCCAGTTTTGCACCTTAGCGACTTTGGTCAGGGTCTCCTGCCACGCTCTTTTTCTTTGTAGCTTAAGACCCGATTTCGAGTCACTCGTATTAAAAGTATTGATTTTCACAAGCTGCCCTCCAGGGCTGTTCAGCAGAACTATGCGACCTATAAAAGGTCTGGACAATTTAAGAAGACTTTTCATTATTCATTTTTCCTGCTGGTCCCCAGTGCAGTATTTCAAAGACAGAAAAATAAACAGTCACCGTCAGGATAAACCCGTGGGTAGACATCATTAGGTTTTTCTGTGTCATCTCATTCTGTCGTGTGGAGCTGACTGACTAGAGCTGGGAAGCATCTGGATTGTATATCCCAGTTTAATACCGTAATTCTCTTAGAGGTGTTTTCACTTTAGGGTGCTGCCTCACGTAATAATACACAAATCAACCACAGGGAACAATTGGGAGCTGGCAACAGACAAAGGCTGGGTGAATGCGGGGGTTCTTGATCTATTTGATTCGTGGGCTTCCAAAGACTTAGACTTCTGAGAAGCTTCTTATTGTCTAGATGGAGCAAAACCTTAATCTACTACCCTTAGATGGGGCTGCTTGGAAATGGGATAAGATGGCGGCTATTTTTTTTTTTTTTAATCTTTCAGGAAAACAGAGCTCTTTGGTTAACCTTCAAGTAATTAATAAGGCAAAAAAGGGTACTGTGCCTATTATCAAGGCAAAAATGGGTACCGTGCTCCTCGTTAATATTTGATTGTATTCTTATATTAGAATGTTTACTACTGGTCTTTTTGCTGCTTTCATTGGCATTTTCAGTCTTGGCTGTGCTAGGCCTCTCTGCGGATCCAACAACTTCTTAATGTGGATGGGGGTGGGACGGTGGAAACAGGAATTAAAGTAATTCTGAACCCACAATGTGAAGTATTGTGCTCGTGAAACTCCAGGACATTCACACCTCTGTGGAACAGTAACTGGCTGCCCTGAAGAATGCACTTGAACTCCATGGGATAGAATCCAAAAATTCCAACAAGAATCCTGTTTAAAGGGCCATAGGAAAATCTCAGCGCAGACTTCTGCATTATTTCTGGGACCTGGTCATGTGCCATGGGTACCTTCCCCCTCTCTTTTCTCCCTTCTTCATCCTGCACACACACACACACACACACACACACACACACACACACACACTGGCCTCATGTTTTGCTTCATTTCCTTGACCGTGAGGCAGATACAATGGTATAGAAAGACAGATGGTGATAGTTTCAAGGAGAATATTAATGGTAGTGTTAGAAGACAGAAAAAGGAGACGGATAACTTATATGAAGCTTTATGACCACTCGTTTTACAGGCCTTTCCCCCAGCCTTTTCAAAGAAAATGAGTAACATGAAACAAAAAAAATCAGCCTTAAATTTTGCTTTGACATAACGCTGTATTTATTTGACAGGAGATCTGAGAGGAGAAAGGAAGTGAGGGGAAGTAATGTAGATACTCCGATTTCCATATTTCCAAGGCTCCTTTTTGAAATTCTTTATAGACAGAAGGGAGAGTGAGAGTAGAAGGGAAGTCCCCTTCCTTACTCTTATTGACTAAATAATTAGTGAGTCTCTAATAAAAATGCATATGAGAATGTTAATTGGAATCTCTGGACTGAGTTTGATTGTTTGGAAGTAGAAATGTTAAATTCATGACCTAATGGCAGATCCCACCATCATTACTTTTCCGCAGACAAATGGAATACATACCTCTTCTCCCACTGCGTACAGGCCGAAACCATGTGCAAATCTAATAAGTTACTGAGAACAGAAATTCAGGGCTAAAGCTTTACATAAGTCTCTTAAAAGACCTTCATGGGGCTGAAATTATCTGAAAGATAACAGAACACAATCCAATAATAGTTTTAGGAAACCAGAGAAGGAAAATTGTAAAAAGTACCCAGCTGCCATTGGTACAAAAGAATATGGTTATGCTCCCGATAACAGTCCCCAAAAAGTCTTGAAATTTGCCCTAGTCTCCTAGATTGGCAGATCCGACCAGGAGCATCCACCTCCGGCTGAGATGCCTGTGGGTTTAACAAACTCACTCCCTTGATTCCCCCAGCGCACAGTGGCTGACACTCACTGTGGCTTCTGACATGAAGTCGCCTGACCCCAGAGCACATTGACTCCATGCCATGGGAAATACACAGCACATGGCTGTGAGCACTTTCTGATGCCATCTCTGTTTCTTATTTAATGCTTAAGATGCAGCCGAGGCCCAGAGTAGTTTCCAGGGCAGCGGAGGAAGCCTGGACTGGCAGTCAGGAGGTATGGCTTCTAATTCCCCTTCAACCTTGAACTTGTCATGTGATCACAATGGCCTTTAATCTTACGGACCCTCAGTTTTTTAATCTGTGAAATAAATCTTAATAAATAAATAACATTTAACATGTGTTTTGGTCCAGACTCCAAAACTCTTCCAGTTTTTAGAGCTGATTGTTAAAGAAAAATAAATTCTCAGTGTCATTATTATCACTGCCTTTTATGAGCCGGAGTGAGTTGATAAATTTCATTGATGAGAGAAAGAAATATCACATAGGAGGTATTTTGTTACTTATTTGGATTTTGATAGCAACCCATTTTAATACCCATATCACAATGGCCTTATAGCGTCCCCCTCAAAATAATAAAAGTAAATAACTGATTGATAAATGCCATTTAGTCAGGGTTGAGTTAACCTGGCCATCAGGTGAAGGCAGAATTTCTCAACCGTGGCATTATTGATGCTTTGGGTTAGATACTTCTGTTGTGAGGAGCTGACCTGTAAATGTGTAGAATATTTAGAAGCATCTCTAGACTCTACCCACTAGATTCCAGTAGCACCCCCTCCAAATTGTGACAATCAAAATTGTGTCCAGATTTCGCCAAATGTCCCCTGGTGGTCAAAATCGCCCTCAGTTGAGATCCATCCACTGTGTTCAACCATGACTGAAAGTCCCAGTTTAGGCCAGAATTAACTACATGTATTTGATATGCTCGTTAGATCTGGAACACCAGCAGTATCTATTTAATTCAGAGTACTCTAACCTTGTTCTAAAGAAATAGCCCATTTAATCTGTAATGTCATAGTACCTCACAGGCAGCGGAATCTACTAAATGTCAAGCTTTCTGGAAATGATCAGTATTGTCTTTGTCTTTATATTTCTAACTGTACTCAGAGTAAATACTGAGTGAATGTCTGTTGAAAGAATGAACGGCAGAGTAAGGAGCTGCCATGCTCAGCCAGTCATTTTAGGTAATCTTTATTCTACAGGAGGAAATGAAGCAAGTGTTTGCCAGTTGGAAGTGTAGAAGGAATCTTTGGGAGGGAGGCTGCCATTACCCCAGCTGAAATACAGCCAGGTTAAAACCCTCTTCTGGTTAAAAAAAAAAATGTCATGGAACATTTAATGACCAGCCTTAGTGCATCAGAGCTCAAGCTGTACATCACTCATGCTCCCCAAGAGCTTACAAGAGTGAAAGATTCAGTAACTTTAAGCCCTCCCTATTCCTAACTTGGCATATATTTTGGCAGCACGGAATGTGGAAATCTCAGATGTGCATCTGACATGTTAATCTCTCTAAAATGGTAGCCTCACTGTTTTCCCCAATGTACTTAAAGACCATGACTTTAAATTGCAGTTGAAATGTCTCGCTCAGTTGTCCTGACAACCTTATTTTCTCAGAATAAACAGAATCCACCTATATCTGTTGCTAGAGACACAACTCCTGCACTGAGTTTGTTTTCATGTTTGATATTTTATAGGTTTTCTTTGAAGCAGCCTTGAAACTAGGAAAAAATATTAAGTCTAATATTTTAATGCGATCATTAGGTCTGATTCATGAGATTTGTAGATTTCAGCTGATATTATTTTGTAACTGTTAAGTTCTAAAATGATCACAATTAACATAGGGTTGTTTGCCTCTTTCCTGAGTAGTTATTGTCACTTAGAAGTAATTCAACCAGGCTGATGACTTTCCAGCCCCATTTCGACACCTCACTGGGGTGTCTCGGTTTTAAAATAGGTCAGTCTTCCCAACAGGTTCATTCATTGAGTTCGAATGGCAAGTGCTTCGGAAACACCACACCTTATTGGCACCAGAGGTTCTCTGTTGCGGTATCCTTTTGATAACATAATTAATTGACAACTGATGTTACATAGATCTGAATTCTGTCTGAGATCAAAACTCAGCAAAGCAATGGAATGGGAAGAGGGTGCAGTAGGAAGGTTTACCACCTCTACACAGGAAACCAAGGCCCAAAATCAGGAATCAAAGAGAAGTGTAATTGTCATTTCAGAAGGTAGATTAACGCAGGAATAAGTACCAGTGTATTAATCAGCATGGATCATGAATTCACACTCCTGGAGTCCCTGATTTTTACCTCTATCTTTAAGTGAGAAACTGAGACTAGTTGAAAATGTTTAAAACCTGGGATGATGGAAGAAAGAGACTTAACCCCTTTCCATCTACTTTCCCTCTCACCTCGTCCTTCAGTCTTCCATCCAAGAATACCAATAGATTGAACCGAAACAAATCTAGAAGTATTCGCTCTTGTTGGAATCTGATTTTAAAACTTTTTCTCCCTTAGAGAAATAGTTAGAGTTGTTTGGAAAAGAGTATAATAGTATAATATTTATTTCTTTGTTTGTTTACATTGAATTTTAAAATTTTAGTACATATCCCACTTACCATTAGAAAAGATCTTGAGATGCTAAATAATACAAATGCATGCAGTGCATTTTTAAATAACTAGCCCTCCTTTAGATAGCAAATTTTACCCAACTATAGTCAGTTGAGTGACTACTGACAGTTGTCCTTTTTGGCAAGGCATACAATATGTGGTGTCCCACCAAGGAAGCTTAATAATGATAGACTTCCCATAGTGAATGCGTTTTGGAAGGAAATCAAAGGATACTTTGGAACAGAAGAAAAGAAAGAAAGCGGGGTGGGCACTGAAAGGATACCAAGAAAAACATTCTCTACATCGTATTTTAAAAAGATGCCCACTCAGTGGGCTTGGTCCCATTGGTTAATCAGACCAGAACCGAACGGGGGCCTCACTTAATGGGGGCATGCTGGAGAAAATGTCTCAGTCTGCACCCAGAGCTGCAACGTGTGCCTTGCAGGAGAAGCAGTCTGTACATGCAGATGGCCCTTCTCCTGGTCATCTGGGTGTCCCCATGGTGGGGCCCGCAGCCTGGAATACACTCTTCAAACATGATGCCATTCTGCAAGCCAGGCTGGATGCTGGGTCAAAAGTGTCACTGATGGGAGAACAACTCCCCACTGCTTGAACTGCCATCACTGTTTCCACTTGGCTTCACAGCTGACACATTTGCTTAACCATTCTGTTAGCCTCTGGTTAACCACGCAGGGTTTGAAACCTTATAGAAGTAGGGTGATGCCTACATATAATATTATTCCTATAAAAAAAAAAAAAAAAACAACCCTACAGGATGCATTTCCTTCCTTCTCTGCCACACTAAATCCAGACTCTCTCTCGCTGGCGTCTGGTGAAAGGAAGAAACTACTTGATAATATCCTTTGGTGATGAATTTAGCTGGAAACGAGGGTGGAGTGAACCATTCTCTGAAAAGGGAATTGCGCTTGTTTTGAGTTTGTAATACTTTGACTCAACCTCGTGTCTACTTCTCTTTTACAATGAGTCTGCCTTGTCAGTGTGGATTAATACGTATAAATATCAGAGCCCGTGGGCACAGCACGTGATTTCTACCTCCATCTAGAGCTGACTTGCATTCCTTCTTTCACTCTCTTCTACGTCTTCTTACCTCCCCTCAGTCCTTTTGCTTTTTTACTTCCCACCTGCCTTCTCCGCCATGCTCTCTATTATCCACCATCTTTCTTCTAAACTGGCAAGCTTTCAGGCTGCACCTCAGACAGCAACATCGGGCTCCGATCCCTTCTCTGCACTAGCTCCCAAGCAGATGACTTAACATTCCCTCACAGGAACGACCTGCATCTCCAAAACATGGGGAATGACCTTTATCACCTACTTCAGAGGCTTAACTCTCTGCACAGCACTTTGCTCTCTCTGGAAGGAAAGTCCTGATGTAGGACAAGCCAGTTCCTGGTGAGCAGCTGCTTAAGAGAAATTTGGAGAGAGAATAGAAATCACTGGAGCTGGAAAAGAAGACAGACAGATCATGAAAATGACATCGTAAGCTTGTTAGAAGATAAATTCTTAGACAGGCCTTTTTCAATTAATAAATCAACCAGAAAGCTTTCTAGTTGGCATTTTTAGAATGATGCTCAGTTGTGGCAAAGTGATTTAAAGAAGTGGTTGCACATTCCCCACCCCGCGGCCCCCATTACTTGTGTTGTAGACAGTAAAATAGTAGATTTAGATTCTGGTTTGCTGAATTGTACACCATGGAGACAGTAGGAACAAAGAAGTAAAAAGATAGCTTAGCAAGGACCTATGATTCTGCTCTGAAAAATGTGCCAAATAGTAAATATATTCTGTTGGTCGTACCTCCAGAAACAATAGAGAAAAAAGAAAAAAAAAACTTGAGAGAAAGCTTTGAAACTAGAAAAGAAGAGAGAATACTTGATATCCATACCCATTTAATAACAGAATTTTAAAAATATGTCTGAGAACCAATATGATTTGGATGCACATCAGCTTAGAGAGGAGTCATTTGTCATTTTTTTGGATGAAAACACTCAGTACCATTATCTTCTTGGATGAACCCAAAAGCTCTCCCTGAGTGTAACTGTCTCTACACAGACAAGCTTCCAGATTCTTCCTAAGTTATAAATGGCTCCTCTTAAAAATGTCTTAAATGTAGACTCGCAGGGGGAAAATAAAGGTTTATTCTGGCTTCCCTATGCTTAGTTTTATTCTCCCCGGGATGGTTTACCTAGAATCCCACAGATTTGCTATGAGAAGCTTTTATTGATGAAACTCCTTCATCCTGAGTCTCTCACAGGTTTTCCTGCTTAGTGAGACCAGAGCGTTCACAAGTAGTATCCCGGATGCTCGATGTGCTCAGAGCCCAGGGGCTATTGTGGATGTGCTATTTGTGTTTTCCGAGGGTCACTGAGTAGAGCACCATGTAATCCAGACCATTCTCAAGCATACCTGAACCTCCTTTTTTAATAGGATGGTGGAACCATCACAGCAAATTGATTTGGCTATTGGTCGAGTGACTTTGGACCACTGACAGTAGCAAAGCCCAAAAGGGAAGTTAAACAGCACTTAAAAGTTAGAGTTTATTACAGTCTCTCTCTCTCCCCACTGCCCCCAATTTCCTTCCCACCTACCTTCCTCCCATACCAGTGTTGACACACTTTGAGGGACTCAGGTAAGGGTCAGATGCAGAAGCAAAGAGGCCATGAGGAAGCAGAATATATCATCACCATTTTACCAAGCAGAGAAACAACTGGACACACAGCGAGCATGCTGGGTAGGCTGGTACACAGATGCCAAGGGACAGGTCAGCTTGCACATCCTACAGCCTGCTACCCATAGTCACAAACACTTGGAAGTTCTTCTTACCATAATAAATTCGAAGCCCCCTTGGCCGGACACCTAATGTCTCTAACAGAGACATTACCATCTTACCATCTCCCACCAACTGGAATAAAGCTGAAAAAGATTACGTAAAACAGACATGTTGGCCAGGTTTCTCAGGACGAGGCATAGATGTGTCCAGTCCCCCGAGGGCCTTTCAGTCTGACTTTCAGATTCAGAAGTTTGAGCATCTAAGTTACGGAGAGGTGTCCTCTTGGGGTAGAGAGCAGGTGGGAAGCAGTGCCAGCTGAACACAGCTGCCCTGGGAATGTGGGGCGAGGATCCTCGGGAGGACCCGTGATGCAGTGGAAGCCGGATGCTCCACCAACCAGCACCCTGCCAAGACCTGGACCTCCTGCCTCAGGCGTTACAGCGGCCTTGTTCTTCATGACGGCCACCGAGGACTGCTATGCATTTAAAGGGATACGATTTATGTAGCTAAAGGTGACCACTGCCCATCTTGCTTGAGATGATGGGAAACGTAGCACTGAGGAGCCATCCTTTCCATCACTATTCATTGCACCACTTTTTGCCAAATAATTAGATCACCCGGCTCAGGAAGGGTCCTGGGATGCACATGTGAAGTTTGCTGTGGGAACGTGAACTCTGAATTTCCTGACTTCTGTGCAATTAATATCCCAAACTTAACGTTGCATTAGCATGGATTTTCCATAGTGAGTTGTAAACACAAAGTTCTGCGTTTCGTATATATATATTTTTCTAACATATGTTACTGCCTATGTTTCTGATTAAAACCTCATCCAAAATAAAATAACAAAGGATTAGTATTTTTTCCAATAGAACTTTCTTCTTCTATAAAAGTTGGAAATCAGCCCTCACCTAAAATTACCCAGGCTTGCAGGTGCTGGGTTTTGGGGGGTGAACAGTATGTGCTGGCAAGACAAAGGGCATTATTATCCCTGCAGCCACCACCAGAAGGTGTTTTCTTCTGTGGAGAAAATGATAGACTAGAACTTCAGAGACATTCCGTGGTCAGCCGCGACTCCTGGAGACTCGCAGGCAGGCAGGCAGGCAGGCAATCAACAAATATTTATTGTAAGCCACTGTGCATTCAGCACCTTTAAAATTACCAGAGAAACCAGCCAGAAAAACATAATATCTGCCAGGGTCAAGTTAGTTGGCCATCCCATAGTTACTTAAGGAGCTCAGTGACCAGAAAGGACTCAGGGACCCTAAAACTATTAATAGGACAGTATCTCACCTGGGTATGGGGCATTGATAGAATAAGAAAATGAGACCCAAGAAAAGGCTCTTTGGCTAAAGCTGATATGTGACAAGTGCCCCCACCCCTATTTTTTCCTTTTAAATCTCTTTAACAGACAGCTATTCCCATCTCTCTCTCTCTCTCTCTCTCTTTATCTCTCTCTCTTTCTCTCTCTCAGTCTCTCTCTCTCTCATTCTGCTACACCACCACCATCACCATCACCCAGAAATTGAACCCACTGGCTGGGTCAATTCATCAGATTTTTAAAAATTTGTTTAATAATAAACACTTTTTAGAAATAGGGAAACATGCCAGCATGTGTGAATGCAGGATGTTCATCACAGTGTGATTCTAGAAGGGAAAAAAGCACGTACGTCCTCCAGTTGAGAACTGGGATACTCCTCTAGAGAAACCCAACACCTAAAGTTGAGATCTTTAGCGGGGCAGGGATGTGTGGGACCTGGCCTTGAGTCACGAGTATCATGGCCTGTGCAGAGATGGACAGGACTCTCAGTCTCTTGCAGTAAGTTCTCTAATCTACTTTCACCTGTGATGCAGGTGAAAAGTCACATTGGCTGTTTGGACATGTGCATCGCATAGTAGTGCGTCACAAAGTCACACGAAACCCCTGTGTCCTCTGTTATAGATATAACTGCCAAGCTCTGTCTCTCCTAAGCTGCCTGGGGACATACTGGTGTCTGTCATGTTTTGTTGTTTTTGTTAACCAAGCATAACGTGTTACACGGATCCCTGTTAAATTTCTCTCATTAGATGCTTTGATGCTAGTCTGCCAAGGTCTTTCTGGATACTGATTCCTCATCCAGTGTGTTTAACACTCTGAACTAGCTTTGTGTTATTTCGGCTTCTGTGTTTTCTCCTTGGTTCTAAGCCAGCTGTAGGATAATAGAGTTGTAGGAAAAAGAGGGTGCGATGTCCTGCAGATGTCCCTTTCCCTGAGACACATACTAAAAACCTCGTCTTGGCTGTAGCCATTTTAGCGCAAACTATATTTTTGGCTTGTATCGTTCACAATATAGTGTTTAGGTTAAGGTGGCAGTATAATGAACATTAGGAATTCTCAGATGTAGTCAAGAATTTCCATTTGCACCCGTTAAAAGAAGAGATGCTTATTTCACTTTATGGAAAGAATACTTTTAATTGACCTAAAATGTATATAACATAAAATTAACTGTTGTAAAGTGTACATTTCAGTGGCATTTAGTACGTTCAGAATATTGTGCCAACATCATCTTTATCTAGTTCTAAAACATTGCCATCACCCCAGTTCTCATTGAGTCACTCTCTACGCTTCCTTCCCCAGCCCTGCGACTACTCATCTGTTTTCTGTTTTTATGGCTTCACCTATCGTAGCTATTTTACGGAATCATACAATACGTTACTTTCTTGTCTAGCTTCTTTTCCATCATATAATGAGATTCATCCACATTGTAGCATGCCTCAGTATTTCATTCTTTTTTATAGATGAGTAACATTCCATTGCACTTTATTTTAAATTTTAAAAATCTGAAGTAAAACAAATGTATTTTAATGTTAAGAAAAAAAAGGTTTTTTGATGTCTCATTTTTTAAAAAAATTTCTCATCAAAAGCTAGTATTAACAACCTCCACCCACAAAGCAACTCACCTCTGTCCCACGAATTATTCTGTATGTCCTTATGGGTGTATACAGTTTTCTAACCTATCATGTTTCTGCATTTCATAGAAGAGGATTCAAGGTCAAGGTGACCACCCAGGGTGATGGAGCCAGACTTTTAAAGGAAGACTTCTCACTCCAAGTCTTCTGTTCTTCTGACATTCTCTGAAACAGTGACTTCTATTATCTTTATTTTAAACATTCATACAGCTCTCTTCTATAGAATCCTACCTCTTAGCAGAATTCAACTCAGATTCTTTCTCTAATGCAGAAGGGAGCTCAGAATCCTGCCCGTGTTTTGTTAGATAGATTAGAGCACATAGAGCTTAGTGATTCACTTATCTAAGGACCCAAAGCCTCTTCTAGTAGAATTAAGACTAGCTCCAACTCTCAGAAGAGCAGTTTGTTCTGAAATTCATGAAAAGGTACAACCACTTTAAACGTGCACCATCCTGCCGAATTATGAGAGAAAGTCACTGAGCTGAAGAGTTGCAGGGAAGTGGTATCTGAAATAAAACAATTCTACAAATGTGCATTCATTAATTTCTTTATTTAACAAGAAAATACGAAGGCTCATTCTTGCAGAACCGTAGTTAATGTCTGATTTAGATATTAATATGGAAATAGGTGGCAGATAAATTGCTAAGAGTTGTTTCTGGGATTTGCTTGCTAAGTGTCACCTAGCACTTGACCTTACTTTAGAAGTTATACCCAGAGGCGGACAATGGGAGAGTGAAATCAAACACCAAATTTTTTTTTCTCACTCAGAGTAGAACCGCTAAGGCTCTACTTTTCCGAGGTATCATCCTTAATTGTGATATTTTCTTGCATCATGTTCCGATGAACTAGAGTACTGATTTAGAATATAATCTTTTTCTTAACTAATCACATCATTTCTAATATCTTCAGAGTTAATACTTTATAATGACCACATGACAAAGAATATGAATATGTTTCCTCTAGACCTAAGAGCATCTTGCCCCTCCTGAGGAATCTCTCTTTCCATCCAGGTAGCCTTATTTTAAATATTATCACCAAACCAAACATCAACGCAGAATATAGTCATGCACCACCTAATGATGTTTCGGTCAACAGCAGGCTGCATATATGACAGTGGTCCCATAAGGTTATAGTGGGGCTGAACAATTCTCATTGCCTAGTGATGTCATAGCTGTCATAACATGTTACTAAGGTGTTTGTGGTGATGCTGGTGACCACAAACCTAAAAAGTGTAGCACATACCATTATGTACAGTATGTAATACTTGATAATGGTCATAAATGACTATGTCACTAGTTTATGTATTACTATACTATACTTGATACCATTATTCTAGTGTACTCTTTCTACTTAGAAAGAAAGTTTGCTGTGAAACAGTATGCCGTGTGACAACGACAGCAGCCTCGTGCGTCTCATGTTTGCTGCGTCTCTTGATTGCATCATCTTCTCTTGTGCTTGATTTAATCTCGTGTCGTTTTATCAGTCAAGTGTAGCCCATGTGTACAGTGTGTATAAAGTCTACAATAGTGTCCAGGAATGTCCCAGGCTCTCACACTCACTCCCCACTCACTCACTGCCCCTAATTCAGCCAGAGCAACTTCCAGTCCTGCGAGCTCCATTCATGGTAAGTGCCCTAGACAGGTGTCCCGTTTTTTATCTTTTATTCTATACTTTTTCTGTGTTTAGATTTTTTTAGGTACATATTTACCATTCTGTTACGGTTGCCTATGGTATTCATTCTGGTGGCATGCTGTACATTTTTTAGCCTAGGAGCAATAGGCTCTATCCTCTACGTTTATTTACATGCATTCTGTGATGTTTACATGACAGTAAAATCACCTAACAAAGCATTTCTCAGAACGTATCCCCATCATTAAGTGACACGTGACTGTTTTTAAATCGTGAAACCATCAGCTGAATTCGATTATGAAAAATTTGAAAGAAATACATTTTATTCCAAGTGATTAAGCCAGGTCTGGTTTTAGTTAATTATTTTAATAATGATTCTGAAATCAATGTGGATTTTAAGGTCCATCCTGCTATTGGTTATATGGTCATTTTCAGTAGACATCCTGAAGCCCAGCTGTGAATATGGACATTAAAACTATTTTTACCTTTGCAAAATGAGGCTCCAAGTTTATGTGACACTCCCCTAGCACCACGTGACAGTTCTCTTTCTGCCCATTCCGATCTTTCCTCAAGTTTGGGAAGCATTTTGGGATGCAACCTGGCCATATATAATCACAAAATTCAGTGGATAAACATCAGTTATTTTTTGCTGATTCAGAGACTTCTTTTCAGAAATCCTTGATACCTAGAGTAGGTCATAAGTATCACAACAAGTACGCCTCCAGCGAAGGCATCCGGTCTCACCCCACTGAACATTTAGACTATTTAGAGCCTGTGTTTGTCACCTCCATTGATGAACTAGGTTTGGAGGGGAGAAAGAAGAAATTGCATTTGCAGCAGTACCTTGGGGAGGCCACTGATAGCAATTATTTTGTATTTGAAAGGAAGTACGAAGACATATTTGTCCTCTTTTCGCATAGAGAGCCTCTTACTTGTGGTCAACCCAGCATCACTACATTTTGATTTTATCACATTCTTTTCTGGAACAAAAGCCAACAGCCGTTTTTAATTAAAACCTTTCTAGAAAGAATGCTCCAACCTTCCCCACCCCGACCCAACTGAATTTCAAATAATGTTTAATTCGGCTTGGCTTTCAGTCTGTAAAGCATAAGCAATCAGCCGCACTGAAGAAGGAGAAGAAATGTTTTTACAGTTCCACAAATGTTTCTAATTGGCAAGAGCCAGTTGTTAATGGGAGATAAATTGCCTGGGGTGGGTGTGGGTGGGTGTGTCATGTGCGTGTGTGCTCACTTGGGCCCACATGTGGCGGCAATGATGCGAGCACGTACCTGGGCTTTGCACAATGCACCGTGATGCAAAACTGAGCAAAGCTGGAGACTGAAAGGGGCTGGGGTTGAGCTGCCCTGTCCGCGGCCAGGCACAGAATGGGATGAGGTAGAGAGCTGGTTCCTTACCAGGACTCAGATCCCAAGCAGCAGGCCCACCCTCCCATCAGGAACTGTGAACAAGGAGCTTGTAAAATACACAGACCAAAAGAAAATGACCCCTATTGACTGAAACCAGCTGTGTCAGGCTTCTCACTGTCTCTCCTGATTTGCTCTCTCAAATAAATGGATGTGGTAGGGGACGATAGAAAGTAAACAATCATTTTCTTCCTTTCTTGCAGTCATACCTCCATAATAGTCCTGATTTTTATAGCTGAAAAATATATGTTTATTTGCTCATTAATTTTCCTTTCTCTTTCCCTTGCCTTTTCTTGGCGTTGGGTAGAATGTTATTTAAAACAAGACACGGTTCAGCTTCAAAAAGAAAAATCATTCTGCGAAATACAGCTTGAACTCATTTACTGTTCATTTATCATCTCTACAAGAGTAGGGTACAAATATCTATATTTGGTATATTTTCATGATTTATGGTGCAGCGACTCTTGTTGGCACCAGGCTAGAGGGAAGCAGTAGGCTTTTTAGGACTTTGAGAAGTGCTCCAAACTGTTTAGAAATGACATGGAGAATATTAAATGTGGCATATGCTGAGGAGCATGATTATCATGGATCTTCACCACTTTCCTTCAAAGATGATGTAGGCTGGTGCTCAACCCGAAGGCCTGAGATTCTCTGAAAGGATGCTTGAAAGTCTTCATTTCCACACTTAAGTGTGTATTCTTTCTCTCTAGTGCTTTGAAAAAGCTTGGATTTTATGCAGCTCCCAATTCCTTTACGTAGTGGGCAAATAATAATGTGCCTAACTCAGTACCCAATAAATATTTGTTGAGTGAGTAAATAGTTAAATGGAATGGTATAAGCCTTCCTAGTATTATTGTCTTGGCGTGAAACATGCAAGAATAGACTTGAGGCAATCAAGTAATTTCCCTTAACAGGACAAGCTAATTATTTGAGAGATGAAAATCTGGTACAGAGTATTTATTTGTCAGGCTCCATTTGCTCCTAATTAAAGGTGAAAAACTTGTTTGTAGCATCGAAGACATAACATAGTGACCCACTCCCAAACGTCTTTTCAATTCTCCATGCCACTTTTTTTCAGGGAAAATATAGCGAGGTCGAGTTAATATGCATTCCTTCTGTTTATTTATGTTTTCCTTTCTTTTCTGTTATCATTGTTTAGAGGGCGGGCAGGATGCGGAGTGGGGAGCCCTTCTGCAGTGCACGCTTTCAGCCCATCTGCCTGCATGCTTCTGGAGTCGGTTCTGCTGACTTCGTTGACTAATAAAATCATCCTCCCATGCAAATACCACCTGTGTGATCCAAAACAAAACTGTGGCATCCTCATCATAAGCCTCAGAGAGTGTTATTCATTATTCATTCATCCATTCATTTATCCATTCCAAAAATATGCATTCAGTGCCTATTATGTACCAAGCTCTGTGCTAAAACTGTGAATTTCACACTAAGCAAAATCTACCATGGTCCCTGCCCTCACGAAGCTTACCATCTGGGATGGTCGATGGATTTTAATTGAACAATCATTCTAAAAATAGTAACTACAACCTGAATTTTAAAAAGAGGAATATGGCTCTACTGAGACTATATAACAATGGAATTGATTTAGACCAGGAGACCAGGGAGCATTTTACTAAGGAGTAGCCTGGAGCCGAGAGCTACACAATGTCTGAAGAAGAGGAAGGAGCATTCAGGGCAAGAAGACCATCAAATGTACAGACCCGTGTGGTGTGTGGGGAAAGCAAGGGCTGATGGGAAGGAAGAGCCACACACTGCAGTGCCTATGCATAGGCCACACAGCAAGGCCTTCATCCCATGAGCGTCAGAAAGATGTAAAAAGGTCATATATTCACGGGTTATAAGTGGGGGTGAGGATAAGGGATCTTATCAGTTCTGTTTCGTAGTGGTGGTGGTGGGGAATATAAGTATTGATGCTTCATAAATACAGCAAGGGAGGTGATCACGCTAAGCCCTAGATGATCCTTTGCTGCATTTGAGCTTCCTGGAAATTCTTACCATCCACCCCTCCCTCTGGCGAGGTTCAGAGGGCACGCATCCGGGTCTCTGTTGTATGCTGAGCAGCACACATACAGCCCACTGCCGGTCAGTGTGTCAGAGACGTCTTGTCTTGCCAGCTTTTGTAGCTTCTTCTCTTATTTTTTGCCTTTCTTTTTGATGACAGGGAGGTAGCATAACACAGCTTATTCCTGTTTACTACAAACTGTGCATGGCATGCCTTCTGGAACCTTCTCTCCTGATTTAGAGAATAGGCTCTGGAGGTAGCACGCCTCCACCCCTGTCCAGTGATGTGAACGTGGCACATGGCTAAGCTGCTTTTTTAGCCTCGTTGGGTTGTTGTGAGGGTTAGGTGAGTTAATACTTGTAAAAGACAAAGTAAGGAGTGGCACGTAGTGAGTACTCAATTAATGCCAGCCATTATCATTAGCCATTTCTTGCTGATAAAGACAGGTGTCAAAGATATATTGTTAAAGTGAAAAAGCACAAGATACAAAACTATATGTCATAAAATGACTTGCACAAGTCTGTTCTTATAAATGCTAAGAAAATGTCTGAGGATACGTGGTGGTTACATCTGAGTAATGTGACTGGGGCTTAGAGAGAAGCGTAGGCAGGGGGCTTTGCTTTTTCACCTCCTAGTCTTATTGTAGTTGAATTTTTTACTATGCAGGTGTATATTTTTATAATAATGGAATTAACCTAAAACTAACATAAAATAATATTTAAAAGAGAAAGAAAATCTATTAATATTATTTAATATGTCAACTTTTTAAAAATAAAATGATTTCATTATCGTCTTTTTTCATAATTTTCTTCACTGTTAAGTTTGGAGATGTTATTTAGAAACTTTTCTTGAGGTAAAATACTATATATCTGAAGTCCAGCCATTTATTTGATTTTTGGTTCTTTTCCTTATGTTATATTCAAACCAAAGTTTTAAAATCACATGCTGTTATGATCCCACTGTTATGAAATTATGCTGCCTGCTCCTTCATCTCTACGTGTGCACACAGAGTCGTATGGAATGCTATTCACTCACCAAATATAAACAACGCATTTGGTTCATTCGTTGCTGACTTCATTGTACTTTTAGCACTGCTTACATTTTTGGTAATGAGCATTTTTATAAAAACAATGAAAGCATTTCAGAAAATTGAAGATTAGGAGTATTTGTTTACTCCTAGTAAACACATATCCAGCACCTAACCACTCCCAGGAAGTCCAGAAAAAACTTCTTCCGGATTATCATGATGAAGGACAGTAGCTGTTGCTCACGAACGAGGAGGCAGGTGGGCGTAGTGGTCCCTGGATCGGGGTGTAGGAAGTGTTTCCATGGTCACCTAATACTAATATACCGTCTAGTGAGTCTCAACTCCCTCCTTTTTTTTTTTTTTTTTACAAGTGGAGTCTCTTTATGTTTAACTAAAGGTTCTGACGAGTAGAATTGGTATTTACCAGTAGTTTACCATAACAGTTGAAAACCATTAATTTTGTACAGGGCTGGAGCATGGTGGCTTTGATCATCATTTAGATTCATCTCTTCTTTTCCACAGTGAATACACACCACTGTCATCAGTCAGATAAGGACACAAATCAGGAGAGAACTTTGAGCTCCCTAGTAAAGACTTTATGAAGCCAGTGTGAGCTTGCCAACTAGACTACCATCTCTGCACAAGATACGATTCCAAGGAGTAACTGTATCATACAGTACTTAGCACATGGGGCCGCTCACATATGATGATACATGTCTGTGTACAAGAAAAAACAATTTTGAAGAAAACTGCAACTGATTGTTTACATCGGAGCCAGGAAACGATGGCTCATGGGCCTAATTTTGCACAGCACATAAGCTAAAAATGGATTTTACATGTTTAAATAATTTTTTTAAATCAAAAGTAGAATAACCTTTTAGGTTATATGAAAATTCTGTGAAATTCAAATTTCCCATCCCTAAATAAAGTTACATTGAAACATAGCATTCTCACTCATTCACACACTGTCTACAGTATGTAATTCATTTACATACTGTCTACAGTATGTAAATGCACTCTGTGTGTAAATGACTTCAGTATGTAAATGGAACTCATAGGGGAGAGTTGTCACTGTGACAGCAAGTGGAAGGCGTGCAATGACAAAAATATTTGCTATATGACTCTATAGAAAAAGTTTGCTGACCCTGCTTTAGATTTAAGTAGAAGTTATTTACATGCATGTCTGTTTGCTTTTGTGTTAGAAATATACCTGTTAATGTGGCCATCAGAGAAGCTAGTCTGCTTTTCTCACTTGCTTCCCAAAGTCCGAAGAAAGTTACTGTGTGAAAACAATTGGATTATCATGAAGGACTATAAGTGACATCATGGCAACAAATGGAAAAGCCTTACATGTTGTCTTCAGAAGTTATGGATTATAATATAACTTGAAGGTCTTAAGTAGCATTAGTACTGTTCCTATATTCTAAAAGTTGTAGCTATTTCCTGCTTGTGTCTGAGAAATCTTTTGAAAGGCAAAAACCTTTTATTCTTGTGACTTACAAAACACAGTGCCATATCAGATGGGCCCTTTGCTCAGTGGCATTTTCATATCGAATAGTTTTATTTGGTTTTTACTGGCATTCAGCTGTAGGTTAGGATGAACCATTGGATAATAGGAAATACCTTTTAGTAGAATGTCTAAATCTTGATACGGTATCTTGCTCATTTGCGGTGGCATTTGAATTAATAAACATTTATGGCTGACATTAACCCTCGTAACTCTCATAACATATATGAAGAAATGAATTAACATAAAAGCCATATTGCTACCAGTAAAAAAAAAATGTTAGCAATAGCACCATAAAGTATTACAGAATTAAAAATATGAGCCATTTGATTAGAAATCCCCATTGTGTGCATGACTGACCTCAGCTGTCCCCTCTCGTTTCATTCCGTTTCAGAGGTTGAAGGCCGCGTTGACTCACCATCCTGCTGCCATGGCAAATGGGAATATGAACACCATGGGACACATGATGGAAATGATGGGCTCCCGGCAGGACCAGACGCCGCACCATCACATGCACTCCCACCCGCATCAGCACCAGACACTGCCAGCCCATCACCCCTACCCGCACCAGCACCAGCACCCAGCACACCATCCTCATCCTCAGCCCCATCACCAGCAGAACCACCCACACCATCACTCCCACTCCCACCTCCACGCACACCCGGCACATCACCAGACCTCGCCACACCCACCCCTGCACTCCGGCAACCAAGCACAGGTAAACCCTTTCCATGATCTCTTTCCCCTTCTTCTTAACAGAGCAAGCTCTGAAGCGGGGAGGGGTTCCCTGGCAGCGGCCTTGTTTGACAAGCCCAGGTGTTCTGTCTCACACTCCAGAGAGCTCTGTTCATTTCCTAGGAGGTAATGGTAACCCATAAGGTCCTACCAGATCCTAGTTTCTATAAGTAATGTGGTAAATTCACAGTCCAGCCTCTAGAGGTAAATGTAAACTTCAAATTTTCCAAAACCGATTTTTGCTGTAGGTTACAAAATTAACCCTAAAAAAAGTCATACCAATCCCAGGATTAGGAAGAATTTAAGCATGTGAAGAAAGATGTGAATGAAGAATGAGAAAAATAGGTTCATTCTAACTGTGGTTCTAGCCACCGTGTTTTAGAACATCATCGAGACTCAATTTTGTCTCCTGTAAAATGGAAGTAATGTTAAAAATCTAAAGAGTAACAATCCCAGGCAGACAAGGAGGCCCGGTAATGGATGTTGGGGTGTAAGGTGCCGTGTAAACAGTGAAGAGGGGTGACTCATCCCGCCCAGTGTGAAATGCGTTGGAGGAAGCCAACAGGGAGCCAAGTGCCGTGGATGCTCAGTGCGAGAGGAGGGCCAAATCCCAAGGCTGGAGAGTCACCAGGAGTGGTTAGAAAAAAAGGCCAGCGTTTAGACTCTACCGAAAGTGGTTTGGGGGACTGGGCAGACGTTATGTCACCAAGCCCAAGAAGAGAGGCGGGTCCATGTACCCACTTGAGTTTTAGTAAGTGGACAGAAGGCATGTCTAGGAACAGGGCTAGGCCTGGACACTTCAGATCTTCGAGCAGGATGACCTTTGTCAGTCCCTTCCACCCATTTCACAACCAGCCGGGGCAGAGTGGTGTCCGAAGTTTGGGACCGCCAATAACACTTATTCATCATCTGCCTCTGGACCTCACACCAGGCAGCTTCGTGAGCTCTTGAACCCTCTTCCCTAACACACACCCAGCCCAGACAGCCATCCACAAAATGGGTCGTTTACAAACAGCTCTCAGTAGATGAGCTACTCAGTAGACAAGCTTATTTGTTAGATAAGCTTACATTTGCAAAGGTTCTTGGAGGCGTTCTGTACAGCAAATAAGAGTGCAGGCTTCCGAGTGAGAAAACTTTCATCCTTTGTGACCGTGGTCAGATTAACCTCCCTAAGCCTCAGTCTTCTCATCCGCAAAATGGGATCATCAGAGACCAAGCTCATAGGTCCTTGGGATCATTAAGTAAGCAAATGTCTGTGACGCCCTCGGCACAGTTTTCAATCCTTGTTGGCCAGGATTAATTCTAAACTGAAGTAATATGACAGAAGTTTAGCAAGCAGTGTAGCAATAAAACATTATCCAAAGCACCGTTTTGGTCAAATGCCATAGTAAGACATGTATGTAGAAGAAAGAAAGAGAACTACAGATTCCAGGATGGGCAAATAGACTCATATGTGTACTTACTTTTTTAAGGAAAAAGATAACATCAAGTTTTGGTTGCCTTGGTGTGCAGGTTACTTCATAGACAAGTTTAACAGTTTGTTGAATATAAGAGCCATTTATTAACTAATTACCAGTTAGCCAATGGCCTTCCATTCCAAGTCAGTAAGAGGCCAATTGTATTGCAGTTAGTTCATTGCTATTATAATTAGCGGAACGAACATTTGCTTTTCTACCCTATACCAAAAAGAAAAAGACCAAGTTGGTCTTGTTAAAATGTGAACAGATCCTTTAGACAGTATTCACAATGTCGGCTCTTAAACTGTATTAACTTGTCTCATTACTGAGATCTTGTTATATTGCTTAATGGTGTGATTATCTGAATAGTAGAAATAGAGGCTTATTAAGGTTATTCCAACTCTGAGATTCTAAGATGATTTGCAATAAATGCTATCTTCTTGAAATCACACTTCATTCTTTTTTGGTCAAAATTTTCAGATTGTCTTTGCCAACAGAATTCCATTTTAAAAATAAATGTTAAGTAACGATAATTACCAGGGACACAAATTCTGGTCTTAGGGTTGCATTTGCAATTTCTCCTGGCTTCTAGAGATTCTCTTGTACATAAGAATGTGATTTCAGAGTCCTGGTGTCACTCCTCAGCCACCAAATTTCTCATAATCATACTACACCTTGAACCCTGAACCTGGACTCAGCCTGAAACCACCATATAACTTACCCCTTTGAATGAAGGCACAGGACAAGTGTCAGAGGATAAAGATGGGTTAAAGTTAATGTGGGAGGATGCAGCATTGAGAGAGAGGTCTCTGCAATGGAGATTAAAATCCAGCTTTGCCTGCTTGAGAGTCTTACCTGAGGCTGGCAATCGAGATCATGAATTCACAAAAAGAAATGATTAAGGCAAAACAGCCAAGGGAGTAAGTTCCCTCCTAGTACTTTGCTTTGTGGTGGCATCTGAAGGGACAAGTGCTAAACCTTTGAAAAGTAACAAGAATTACTTTTCGCAGCCACTCTGGTGAGTAAGACCTTAGATCATTTATTTTGTTATTCCTCTGTGATGAGAAGAAGAGGAATCACCCATAAAACGTTTTAGAAAATGTCTTTGCTTTAAATAAAATTACTGAGATGCAGTCCAACCTCAGTCTTGAGCCTAATGCTTTGACAATTAGTCATATAAGATTTGATAGAGTTTAGCATTAAAATATATCACCAGCGGTCAGCTGATGTCAGCCCGTAGCCATTATGAGCGCAATTACAGTCCTTCTGAGTGATTTCAATCATAGGGCTGGAATGCGGTAGAAAAGGTTGCTGGACTTCAGTTTTAAAACTTTTTGCCTGTTATTTCTGCAGGTTAAATGTCTCTTGTAAAACAACTTTATAGGTAGTACAGCCATAAGCCTGAGTGACTGAGAAATGAGAGAGAGAGGGGGGAAAACAAAGAAAGAAAGAAACACCCTTTATTGAGAACGAAGAAGGGGGAAGGAGTGAAGTGCATTAGCAAGAGCATTAGGTGTCCAGACACATAAAGAGTCAGTCGTAGAAATTTCACTAGGTGCTGTGTGTCTGCCTCGTGAAGGGGAATAAAGCTATATGTGTGGGGGGCTCCCAAACCTTAGATGTTGCTGAGCCCCGTGCAGATCTTACAAGGCATCTGTAAGCATAGTAAAACTTTTTAATAAAGTGCTTTGCCACTCCTAGGATTTCCTTACAATGTAAGTGAATGGGGGAGCACAGCAGACCCTCATGGTGTATAACAGGGCTCAGTGCTGCTTCGGGCATCATCGCATGCCTTTAAGGGTCCTGCTTCCCAGTCACCTGGAAAGGCCTCCTGTAACTCCCTCCGCCTGAATCAGAGCTCTGAGGAGCAGGCGGAGCCATCTGGAGTCGTAGGCTCTGCTAGTCCTTAGCGTTCAGACCCGTGAAATAGCGAAAATCAGATTCACAGGTTTCTTTTGACGAGAGTCACAGTGGAGATCGGCCCAGAGGTGTGTTCTGGGAACACGGCTTTGACACCATTAGAATGAAAAGGGCTCACAGCCTGCCCGGAAGGAGTCCTCTGCAGGGGACAGACGACTCCTCAGTATTGTAACGATAACCCTGAGGTCTCTGTGTTCACCTGTGGCCATACACTGGCTCTTTAAAATTTTAAAACGCACCTTACCTAAAACATTTTTGGGTAAAATGAAGGAGAAAAAATGTATGTTTTCTCTGCCATGATTCACCTAAATACCTGTAGGGGGTAAAAAAAAATCTATTTGGTTCTTTTCACAAGTCCCTCCTATGTCTTACCGAAATAGCATGGAAGATAGCTCAGCGGATGCCTTTTCAGGAGCAGAATTTCACTCTTAGAAAACAAGTGTGATGCACTCACTAAGGCAACGGACGTCTCTGTGCTTGGCATCTCAACTCCAGCCTGGCTTTCTCCCCCCACCTGACCTGTTCCTTCCCCACCCTGTCACCCCTTCCCTCTCATTCCCAGCAGGTGTCACCAGCGACGCAACAGATGCAGCCGACCCAGACGATACAGCCGCCCCAGCCCACAGGGGGGCGCCGGCGAAGGGTGGTGGACGAGGATCCCGATGAGAGGAGGCGGAAATTTCTGGAACGAAACCGAGCAGCTGCCACCCGCTGCAGACAGAAGAGGAAGGTCTGGGTGATGTCACTGGAAAAGAAAGCTGAAGAACTCACCCAGACAAACATGCAGCTTCAGGTGCAGGCCACTGTCCCTCTCCTCGAGACTCAAAGGCCCTGTGTGCTGGCCTCTTCCCGTCCCCGCAGGCCCATGTTGACCCAGCCATGCCCCACAGTAGCCCACAGAGCCACTGCAGGCTGACTCCTCTAGCCGCATTCATTCGGGGACATGCTACAAAACAAAATACACCATTCTGTTTCCAATCAGTCCGCCTACAAAGCTCTGAGGAGGGGGGACCTTCCTGACTCAGTTACACAGGCTTCGGTCAGAGGTTCCGACTCTGGTTCGGCCATTATTTGTTGTGTTTACTCTCTCTGGCTCTCGTTTTCTTCGTCTATAAAATGGGAATAATAACCTCATAGATTGGTTGGGAGGAATAAATGAACTAATGTGGACAAAGCAGGTTGCCCAGTGCCTGGCACATAATAAATTTCCAGCTGAAAGGCAGCTCTTTATATTCTCCAGGTGAGGGGTTGCTTCGGCTTCTGCTAGGTTATCTCCATTTGTGTTTGCTGGAGGAAAAGGAGGTTTGTGTTTATAATTTAGCTCTACAGGAAAAGGCATGTTGCTCATTTTCAAACTTGACGAGATTTGAGTCTTGCATGAGTTTTGCCTTACGTGGGTGGCTCGACTGGGGACCTTTTATAACGGCCACTTCTAGGAAAGTTTGAGAGAAGGAGAGGAGACGCCTGGGCCTGGGGCTTCACCAGTGGACTGCATGCCACACAAAGGATGCAGCTCAGGGCATTCGTTCTAGCACAGAAAGGGTGTACTGTTCACCGGCAGGAAAAAAGGCCACCAAATAGGTATGTGACAAGCAGTCCAAGGACAGCAGTGAGAGTTGTAGGTTAGAGCCCAGCACTTGCAGGAGCAGAGAGGATGGCTGAGAGTGGAGGGAAGGGGAGAAAGAGTGCCCCCAAATGCGGAGCCTCTGTTCCTCAATAGTTCCTAGGTCACTTTCACCTCCCCACACCTGGTCCTCGGTGTGTCCCTAGAAAGGAGCGATTAGCAGGCGAAAGCCTCAAAGCCTTTGCATCTTTGATCTCATTCATAGGAAATGGACTTGGGACAGCCAGTGTACAAATTAGAGATATATGAAGGAAGTTTAGGTTACACGTGAAATGAACATCATAATTTGAGGGTGTTGACTTTTTACCATAAATTGTGTGTGTGTGTGTGTGTGTGTGTGTGTGTGTGTGTGAGAGAGAGAGAGAGAGAGAGAGAGAGAGAGAGAGAGAGAGAGAGAGAGAGAGAGAGAGAGAGAGAGAGAGAGAGAGAGAGAGATGAGAAAGACACTGGGAAAAAGGCAGCATGTTTGAGGGAAATAGATAATAATTTCCCTCACTAACCTTTATGAAGTGGCAGAGGGGACTCTGTCTCATTTCGCATGTGCCTCCCTACCTACACCTTGTTTCTAGTCTGGTATCCAGCAAGCATGGTGAGCTCCCAAGTATCCACATTCAATATTTTTTTGTTGAATAAATGGATGAGTTCCCCATCTCTAGCGTGTCTAAGAACTGGCTGCCTGACCACTTGGCAAAAATGTGTTTGAAGGATGTCAAGCCACAGTGGGATGGCTGGACGCAGACACCTCGAAAGTCACTCCAACGCGAAAGTCTATAATTCTAGAATCTGGCAGGCACAGTCGTATGTGAGAAGCTTTTAGGTAGAACACGGGTAACACTTTTACTAGTCATAGCAATCATTTTCCTTTTCGTGTGAATTGAGAAAGTTAGTTAGAACATCAAACCTTCAGTTTCACAAGGACTATTGGTAAGGATGGTGCTAAATCATTTTTTTTAAATGAGTTAGTTTGTACAAACATGTTCAGTGAATAAAAGTTCTGGTGTATGTGAACCTAGTAGATATGACAGCAGTAGTCTGTGATGACTGAAGTGTGGGAATCCCTGGAATTTGCTACCAGTTCTGAGATCAGGTCTGCAAGAGAACCATGAAAACGTGCAAGTTTTCTCAATCTTGGCACTGTTGACTTTTGGGACTTGATGATTTTTTGTTGTATTCTGTTCATTGTAGATATTTAGCAGTATCTTTGATCTCTACCCACTAGATATTAGTAGCACCCTCTTACCCCACCCTCCAGTTGTAACAACCAAAAAGTCCCCAGATACTGCCAAATGTCCCCTGTGGGGTCAACATCATCCTTGGTTGAAAACCACTGCCTTAGGTGAAGGAGCCAGCTGGCATGTACCAGATGCCAACAGGCATTTCAATCAGTTTCAACTGAAATGAGTCCTTGCAGAATTACTCCAGCTTAGTGCCTATGGTCCTGGCACATGAGACCTTGGGGGAGTCCTAGCAGAGAGCCAGGAAAAGTGAAGATGCTGGTCAGCTCCGGGGTCAGATGTGTTCGTGGCTTGGCATATGCATGTATGTTATCACTTTTACAAAACACATAAGGTAAATTTACCCTTTCTGAAACCCTAATCCATTAATTCTCACATTTCTTAGAGCCAAACGGCTAACAAAAAGAGATACTGGAATTCTAGACCCTGAAAACCAGGAAAAAAAAATCCTATTAGGGCCATACAACAGGCACTAATATTTTCGGTTGTTAAAGTGATGCCCGAGGAAGGGATCGTCTCTGAAAAGACAGTCTCCGAACATTGTTGATGTTTTCCAAACACTGCTTTGCTTCAGAGGAACAGAAACCATAACCGTTCCATGTTTTCTGTGATGCCGAGTGCTCTGCATCACGCCTTCTGATGCTGGATAAGGATACGCAGATTCTGCTACCTTTGAATGACCCTTTCCCTCTCACTGGACCTTTGTCAGAAGAAAAAGGTGTCTCTCTTGCAGCTGGTGCAGCGAGCCAGATTTTAAGTAAACAGAAATGGAAGGTGCTAAGCAAACAAGCTCCAGCCAAATGGAATATCCATGGTCTGGATGGCCAGCGGCCACTTTTGAGTTGTTTTCCAGCATAGAACCTTCTAGTGAGGCTACAGAATTTCGGATTGGAAAAATCAGACATACGAAAACAAAATCGAACTCCCAGACTTCACTTCCTCGGCTCACAACAAATCTCTACCCATGAGGTCAACACAGGTATACGAACCGGGTGAGATAGCAGAAACCACCCAAGGTGACGTTATACAAAGGGAGAAACTGAGGTCTGGGGGGCACGGGCCTCCCCGAAAGTCACACGACCAGGAGGCAGCAGGATGAGGTCCCAAGCGAGTTTTCTCCTGCCCTAATGCACTTGTTCTGTGATCTTTCCTTCTAGAAAGTTCTTAAACTAAAGGAATCACATTCTTTTCTCTGACAGAGTGGCTAGGATCAGCTCTAAATTCATCAGCTGCTGGTGTGGGGCTCAGTGAGCGGGTTGTTTGTGTTCGGTAGATGATATGGAAATCATCTGGTCATCCACAGAAATAATTGCTTTTCTTTTTTCGTGCAAAGACACATGGCCTAAGTCGCTGCTGAAATTTTAGACACATGAGCCCAGGTTTGGGACTTGGCAAGAGAATAGGCCAGATGGGAACTGTTGCTTGACAAATTGAAAGTCCTTTGTTTTACAATGAACCAAACCTGGCCTCAGCTTATCCACAGAAAGGTGTGGGGGAGGGGCTATACTGCAGGGCCCATTCTGATTTTTTTGGGGGGGGGCGGGAGGGGCACAGATGACTGCTTGCATCAAAAAGCATTCTGGGTTTATCGTATGAACAAAACGACATCCCCCAAACCAAAAACTGCAAATGTAGCTCTGAGAGACTTCTTGGAGTGCTATTTAAAATATGCTGTTGTGGTAGCAAATGTCTCGATAGGAGGCGCTACTTCATCCCAAGGCAACAACGTGAGTTTAAGAATAGATGGATCGATATCTATTTAAATGGCTAACTGCTTTGGTGTAGCAAATCCAAACCGTTTTAGAAAAACGAAGGGCTGATTTTAGCAGGAGAATCAATACTGATTATTAATATTTTGCTTTTATATGAAGACCTAGAACTAGTGTAACCTACACAGGGGAGTAAAAAAAAAAAAAAAAAAAATTAGTGATTTGCCTTGATTCACAAAGCAAGGTAATCCAGAGGCAGAAAATGCCTCAAGAAGTCCTGGCTTTTATTTTCCTGCAAGAGCTGCGGGCCACATTTGATTTCTTTCATGCGTTTTGAAACATTTGCTATCTGGTTGTTCTCTTCCAAAATGAATTCAAGGTGATTCTACTTATGTTACCTTGAAAAGGATTTTCGTTTAAAATGCAGTCTGGTATTCGTGCATTTCCTACATCAGTCCGTCTGTCGATTTGGAATCCTTAAAATGATTGTGCATGTGCACAGCACACGATTCCCTCTGCTTTCTCCCAGCCAGCCATTCTTGACCTTTCTTAGCCCAAAGACTCCCTTATGGAATCCGATGAAGGCCTGTGCACTCTCAGCAATACGGACGCACACGTGGAGACAAGACTGTGAGCTCAAATGAAACCGTAAACGTTGGTTTCGAATCTGCCTGATGAGATTTAGAAGCACAGGAGATACTAAAACAGGCTCCCCGCTTAGGAAATAAAAGCGTATTTGAGAATATGAAAAGTAGTTAGCTAGTAAATAAAAAAAAAAATCAAGATTGAGAGTCATTGGATTAAATAATTAACTTTCTCAATAGAAGGTAACAGAAAAACACTCATAGAATGAAAAACTACGTTGCTGGAGGGAACTAGAGAATTAGTCCGACCGTCTTGTTTTAACACTAGGTGGGTGAAGCAACTTGGGAAGCCAAACTCTATTATTTTCAACCCTCAGTTGAGAGACCCTTTTTCTTCTGGGAACTTACCCTATGATTTTCTGTTGCTTCTGTGGCCATCAGATTTTTATTTAGTCCTTATCAGCATCATAGTATGTGTGTATGAGTTAAATGAGAGGCTGGAGAATTTTAATTGACATTCATTCTCCAGCCATAACAAAGCTAAATAACATAATTACTAACACATTGCATTAAGGGATATGTCCATATTCACATATATCTTTCGATGATAGTCAGTTGTCATGGTATTCTTCAGGTTTTTCTTGTGGCCCCTCATGGAAGCAAAGGGTTTATTGTGAAATGGTTTGGTGTGTGCCAAGTCTTGTGGGTGGTTAGCTCCTTGCAATTGTAGAGAGCCAAAGAACGGAATTCCAAGTGTTTTCTTAAGGAAGGGGCAAAGAACACTGTGTGCCTGGGAAACCGAACACTGCCTAGAAAAGGTGACTGCCCAGGACACAGTGGGGGAAGAAATGGAGACTGAGGGCGACCTTCCCAAGACGGCCACAAAGCAGAACTTTTTTCCTTTCTTCCAGAAGTGTAAGAAAGCAAGAGAATCTTGTTTTGTTTGAAATACTGTATTTGTTATTTCCTAGGTCACAGAAGGAAAGGGTGGCTGGATTCACTAAACATTGGAGCTTGACTCCATTGTCTAAAAGCCTTGTCTATATAATCTGCAGCTGAGTGTTTCTTCTCGGGGGCAGGTGTCTAGCAGTTGTCATATTGGAAAAGTGTCATTTCTATAGTCCAAATGCAAATAATGTGACATTTCATTTTGAGGCCAGGAAATAGCTGTATTCACATATCTTAGTTTCCTTGTTCTCCTTTTCTGTTTTGTTTTGTTTTGTTTTGTTTTGTTTTGTTTTGTTTTGTTTTTTAACCAGGGGTTGCCTTCTATATAAATGGTCTCAAAGTCACTTTCTTTTACACATGCTATTTTAAGCAGAGGGGCAGCTGAGAAAATCAAGAAGGGCTGTCTGAATTTCAATGGGTATAAAATCAGAGAGGAAAGAATTAGTGTTTAAGGCTAAAATAAATTGTCCTATAAATAAAATTATTTCACTGACCTCAGAATTGATAAGGATCACTTTGGGCTTTGACGGGGCCCTGTATCAATCACACTTGTTTGGAGATGCGAGATGCCTTTCACCTTCCTGAATGTTCTCAGATTTAAGAGCAATTGTCCTGTGTAATTATGTGATTTATTTATTATTAATGCTCATTTCTCAGATAGGGTTTTTTTTTTTTCCTATTTTGTAAAATTTGGAAGAGAAAGAGAAAAGCTTTGGAGATGAGGTTTTGGTTATTTTGCTATTTATGTTACTCAACATTTGATTGCTTATATCGTATTTCGCACATGAATGTGGAAAGGAGAGGTATTTGCTAAAATAATTTTCAAAAAAATTTTTAAAGAACTTCTAGAATCCCAAATTTACTTTTCTAGGTGATAAATACATGCCTGAAAAGCCAAGTTCATATTGAAAGTGTAAATACAACTTACTGACAGCAATGTTAAAACACCCTTTTCTGTGTGCTTGTTTCTTTAAAGTCTGCATGTGGAGTGTAATTCCTGGCAGCCACAAATGAACGTGGGCCAAAGGGAGAGGATTATATATCCCAACTGTAAATGGCTTATTTGAGATAGTGCTATGTTTATAGTTTACTTTTATCAAGTGGAAGCATCTTGGAGCCAACCACCTAGTCTACATTTGTATTTGTAGACAATGGTACCAAATATATCATTCTATGAAGCCATGACCCTGTCTTCATGAATTACTCCATAAAGTGGAGATTTGAGGAACCTATCTAAGTAAATAAGAAAAACACAGGCACAATCCACAACACCCTGCTGCTGAGCAGGGAAGGAGTTCGTAGACTAAAATTAGCCAAACTCGTTAATGAACCAATCAAAGTAAGTCAATCATGGCCCAAAACTTCATTGCCCCATGCCCTCTGGGCTGACCTCATGCCATCCATAAAGGACTAACATTTGTGCCATACCCTTCCACACCTTCTGCTAAGTGGGCCTCAGGCACGGGGATGTGCTCCGTTTAACGATAGCCCATTTGGAATTTTGGAGGGATCTGACGGTGGATTAGTCAGCTTAGTCTAAAAGCATTTCAGTTTGAAGCCGCACAGACCTTCCCAATGCCTCACATTCACCTTCTCATATTGAATGTCAACCGGTGAAGATGATCATTAGCGTAGCTAAATTTTATTGAGAGCTTAGTCTGTGCCAGGCATTGTTATGGGTGTTTTACATGTATTACCTCATTTAATCCTCACAACTCAAAGAACCTTGTGCTATTTTTATCTCCATCTTATAAACAAAGTTCCTGGAGCTCAGCTTGGCTATGTTGCCTGCCTAGGGTCACCCAGTAAGTTTAGAGTGGAGGTTTCCACCCAAGTAACCTGGCTCCAGAGTCTGTCACCAAAAGGGTATGGACTGTACTTTGCATAGGACTCAGCTCTTGAGTTAAAACCTAGTCTCTTCAGAAAGCCCCCGGTAAATGGTCCAAATGGAAAGCAAGCTACAAATTTTCAGATGAATCCTAGTCGATAATATTCTTAGCATCATTGGGAAGTAACAGTAAAGTTTGCCAGTTGCATTGTTGGAAGTACATGGGGCCTTAGGTTTTGCACTCACTGGTCTTCTCAATGTGGTTTTGCTATGTCTCTCTCCAGAATGAAGTGTCTATGTTGAAGAACGAGGTGGCACAGCTGAAACAGTTGTTGTTGACACATAAAGACTGCCCGATAACAGCCATGCAGAAAGAATCGCAAGGATATCTCAGTAAGTCGTTGTTCTTTTTGCTTTTTTCTTTTTTTAGTGTCTAATATTTGTTGCACTAATTTTGCATTGGATTTTATTGAAAAAGCAAAAGGAAGGTGTAGATTCACATCCAGGCAGATATCATTTAGAATTCTAGATGGCTGCCCGACTATCCCACCAGGGGAGAATCCTTATTTTTTTTCGACCCCATCCATCACCATGCCCACTACCTCTTGATAATTTCTGCTGAATTTTCCCTGGCGTTTCACACTGTAAAATTCTATCAAATTCCAAATGTGTAGCCAGTAGGAAAATAGCCTGCTTTATGGAGCCCAGTTACCAGTGGGGCTAACAGTCTTCCAGAGGAATCCACAGGCTGGGAATGACATCCAAGGCCTCAGGATATGCTGCATGTTATTCACTGGGCTGAAAAGCTAAAGACCTTGGTTTAGTTTATTAATACGTAAAGTGGACCCCATTTTCTAGACCCCAGTTTCTGCACCTGGAATGTCCATCAGTTGGTTGAATGCTCGTTGAGTAGGGGTTGGTGGGAGGAGCAGGGATTCATGGCTGAAGGTCAATTTATTTTCAAATAATTTTTTAGATTGAGCAACACAGATTCTCCCACCACATGTGAGTATGTTTCCACATTTGATATATGGATGGCTATTTGAAAATACAAGATGGGGAAGTTCACATACCAAGAACTCAAACACGTCCACGTCATTTTGCTGATATAGAAAGCATGGCTTGGCTTGTAGCTATCACCTGAGAAGGCATAGCTTTACGACTACAGTTTAAAGTTTCGAAATTAACCCCCAGGAGGAACATGTGTGAAACTCTTCTATTTCTAGTCAACATCTAGTAACGCTTTTCTGTGCCGCCCACACGTCTCCCCGAGAAAGCGCTCCATCGGTGTGTGTGTGTGTGTGTTTCTTTCCAGGTCCAGAGAGCAGCCCTGCGGCCAGCCCGGTCCCCGCGTGCTCTCAGCAGCAGGTCATCCAGCATAACACCATCACTACGTCCTCGGCAGTCAGCGAGGTCGTAGGAAGCTCCACCCTCAGCCAGCTCACCACGCACCGAACAGACCTGAACCCAATCCTTTAAAACCCAAGGGTCAGACCCTGCCTCCAAGAAGAGCTGCCGCAGACCATGCGTCCTTTCTTTTAAGGGCATTTTTTTTTAGAATTAACTCAGACCTGGAAGACGCCTCAGTTCTTCAAAGACTGGCTTTCATTTGTATCGTTATTATGGAAATGTCGTCTTTTATACTTAGTTATATAAGGAAAAAGGGAGTTATGCAATTAATATCTATCAGCTTGGGAAGTGCTTTGGTGCTTTTCTCCAATTTTCTGGTACCAGTTCCTGTTTATAAACTGAACTCTTTCTGTATATAGTCATGGTTTCCTTCTTATCAGTCCAACCCTTTGCCTGAGACATTAAATCTTATTCAACTGCGGCTTTTAGCCAAAAGGAGGCATCCCTAGATGTCAACAGATGCAAGGTAACTGGGGCGAGAAGTCTGATGACATCAAAACACATGTTGAGTTTGTGCTGTGATGTCATCAGCATCCCAGATAAACACAGAGCCTTTTTCACAATTTTTTTCTCTTAATTTGAAAAATGATAATATCCATTAATGTCCAAATACGACCACCAAGCATCTCACCATCTCTCCCGCATCGGTTCACTTCCTCGAATGCCCAGTTTTCCTCTCCATTTCCACCCTTTCCTGGGTTCCCTGTTTTTACTCTTATTTTTACTTACTTCTGTTTTATTTTTCCCCCTTTAGCGTTGCATGTAAAGAAGGAAATAATGTTGCAAGAAGAAAAAAAAGTCAAACTTCAGAAATGTGGACCTAGCCATTCCTTCTTTTGCCCTTGACCCACAGCTGGAGTTCATTCGATTCTTGCTTTTTTTACAAAACAGTAACCAGGAGATGTTTAATGTGCCTGATTTAATGTTTTTTATACTCAGAGCAAATGAAAGGTGGCTGAGCTATAGGAAAGCAATGTTGAATTCCAGCTGTGGAGACGCAAGAGCAGGGAGCTTTGTCAGCCTCGATCGTGAAAGTCCGAATTGTGATGTGAGGCTGTAACATCACACCCTCGAATGACAACTGGTTTTATATGGCCCGTCTATAATGTCAAAAATCCACGTACTATATAATAATTCAGAAGGGCTCTATTCACTACACAGATTACATTGTTCGATCGTCAGCTGCTAATAGCCTAAGATTTATTGTTATTATTATTATTTTTTTAAGCCTATGGAACCAGCTTTGCTATTCTAGTGGGTGAACGTAGATGAACTACTGGAGGAACAAAGACAGAAAAGAACCCTAATGTTTCATTGGGGTGCCTTCAGCCCTCCCACTGCAGCTTGAGCACTCTGTGGCCGCTGAAAGGAACCCCTGAATATGGCTACTCCACTCTTCTGAATAATTTTGATTTGCATTTTCAATGACTTTTGTGGACTTACCCGTTACAAAAAGCAGATAGTTCAGAACCACAGTTGTGCCTCCTTGAGACAAGCCATTTCTACTGTGCTAATGTTTTAATGTCACATCTCACAAATAACAGGGGCTAATGTTTCTCTCTAGCAGTGTAGACAGGTGCTGGTGTTTCATCTCCATTTGAATGCTTGACCTCCTAACTTGAGTGTGTGTGTGTGTGTGTGTGTGAGAGAGAGAGAGAGAGAGAGAGAGAGAGAGAGAGAGAGAGAGAGATTTAAAAGAATAGTATTTTACAAAAGGTGTAGCTTTTCTAAGAGTTCAGAAAAGGGAAAGTTGTGGTTTTGGGTTTTTTTTCTCAACTGTAGTGTAAAAGTCTATTTTGGAGAAAAAAAAATATGAGGGTTGTGAAGCATGATTTTTATAACTAGTTTCAGTTTTATCTATTAACTTACTTTTTAAATCAATATTTATCAACAATCTTTTCAAGTATGCAGTGCTTTCAAAAGAAAGTTTTGAGTATCTAGTGAAACTCATGACTTGGATATATGGTCTAAAAATTAAATGTAAAAGCAAAAAAAAAAAAGAAAAAGAAATAAAACAGAAAAAAAGCAAACAAAAGGATTTTCTATAATATTTTAGACAAACATATCATTTTTAAGTATTTTAAATACTGAATTCATAGCTGTTTTGTTTTGAATCCCAGCAGTAACAGAAGGATGGTTCAACCTAACTGGCTTCCTAAGAAATGTTTAAGATTTAACTAAAAAAAAAGGAATTAACATTCTTATCTCTATTTTGAAATGAAAATAATTTTTTCACAACTCCTGCCTAGAACTATGTGTCCCCTAAAAAGGAAAAAAAAAAAAAAACTCATTGAAATGTTTGTTTGTTTGGGTTTTTTTTTTTAATTTTTATTTTTTGCTTTAAGTAAACAAAAAATGTTTCTTTCTTTACTGCATGCATAGCACTTAATGAAACGGATTTTTTGAAAATCCGCTGGTAATACCAGAATGTCCAGGGAGTGGTCGTCACTAAAATTATGGTTTACTTTACTGCTGTTCCACCTCTCGATTGAAATATTTAGTTGTTAAACCAAAAGCCTGTGCAGTTAAGAACTTGCCTGAGTTTTCCTAATTCAGCAACTTGACAGTTTGACTGATGTGCATTCTATATAGCTCAATTATGTCTGTTTTTCATGCTAAGTAGGCAAACCAACCACACACACGTTAGCAAACGGGCCTCAACATATAATTAGAATAAACTGTCTTCTTGTTATACTCAGGGCCTTTAGGTATATTCATTAGCAGTGTAGAAATGCAGTAAATGGAAGATGCCAGCTGGTTATCAGAGCTTCCTGAAATCCCAAACAGAAAGGTTTACTGGTCCGATCCAACACTCAGCTTAAGCATTTCCCTTGAGGTTTCAGCCTCCCCCAGACCATGGAATAATCAGCCTTCCTTGTTTTAAGTATACCAAGTTCCACAAAGGCCCTACCTGTTTCTACCTACCAGGTGAATCCTCACCTAAATTGAAGCATCCACATCTTAATTGTTTCTCGTTAAGACATTTCTCAACATGGGCCGGGGCAGGTAGAGTGAAAATTCTAGCTGTGGATGAATGAATACTCATTTGAAAGCCAGATGTGAGGCCGGATGTCTTTCCTTTACACTCGCACTCATCCCTCTCCTACCTCCACATCAATGCAGGCGAGTCACGGTCCTAACACGCGGCCTGTGGGAGACGAGCGGTGTGTGCTGTCACTGTGTGCATTGTTATAATGAGGGTGACTTGCTCGGAGCAAATGCTCCTTGGAGCCCATCTGGTCAGTGAAATCAGATGCAGCACGTGCTCTGGACAGAGGGGCGTCAGGGGTGAACGTCAGATAGTCGTTGCCTGTTAGTTACGTCCATTTCAGTGTGTTAGTTGAGTTCGTCTTTAAGATCTTAAACCAGCTTTGATAAAAGGCCAGCCTTTGGCTGGGTGGGAGTAGGGGGAGTTAAACATCAGTAACTGCTATAAAACTAGCCATTCAGTTAGGACAGTTAATAGACACCATCTAAGGAAATGTATATGTATGTGTGTGTGTGTATACAGTGGAATTCAAGGACCAAAGCAAAACTGAACAGGAATCTATTAATTTAGAATTTTATAAGATATTTATTAATAAATGTTATTTTTAAACATTCCATTTGAACAGTATTCTTCTGTAGGATCGACTTGTTTTTAAAGTATTAGTTCACAATAAACTACTCTAGTTGTGTGTAGCTTCATTTTTTCAGGGTTTCAAATGGCTGTTCTCCATCACTTGATGGAAATGTTTGCTTAGATCTCTGCGCATAGAAATTCCAAGGATTTTAATGCTCCGTGAGTTATTTTTTAATTTGTGTTCTTAACAGTTTTTAAAAAACATTTATTTCTTTTTTTTATGTTTAAAGTAAGCTCTTTCCTTTAGGAAGCAGAGTTCAGCTAAAGGGAATCAGTAACTATAACTGGAACAGCTTTCTTGTAAAAGTGTAAAAACAACTTCATCTCTGCTTCTCTCCACTCCACCCCAATTTCCTAGAATGCCTTGCACTATTCAGCTTCCTTAGTGCTCTTTTTGTCCCTTCTCAAACAATGTGCAGTAGCTTTAAGCCATTCAAGCTCCATTATGCAGTATATCTGAGAAGGAAAAGGAAATAACCCATTTAAATTTGAATAAAACTGTGCCTATGCGAACAGTAGCGATTTAGAACCTCTCTTCTGCTTAAAATAATTTATATTTTAAAATTGCACTTTAGCTTTTTTGAACCCTTTCTCTTGTTCTCTTTCCAACCTCCTCCCTGTCCTCAAACTTGCCTTTGCTCTTCCCTCTCCAACACCCCCACCCTTCCTCCAAGGCTCTGAGCTGCATCATTTAAAATCCTTTACAGAATATTTGCACCAGATACATTTTCGTGCGTTCCTTAGTAGCATAGCGAAGACGTGATTCTCACATCAGCCTGGACGAAGCCTGCTACGAGAATGCCAGGAAGGGCCAGTTGATACTCTTTATCCCTTTATTCATAGCATGTTTTTTGGAAATGTTATATTATGCAACAGATGTGAGGCAGCAGCTAAGCTACACTTAAGAATTTTCTATCTCATTCTCTGAACCAAAGTGTCCTGAATGAGCCAGGAGACTTATTCTTTTGTGCATCATGGTGCATCTTGGACTGCCGTCCTAGCCATGGTCTCTCTCTGAGGCTGCTGAAATAACAGTGGCCCTACCTGTTTCATTCCTAGATCTCAAAAATACAATGTTGCCTTGGAACATAATTAGGGACAGCTCCTGTGTTTTACAATTATAATCTCAGAAAGGACAAGAAGACACTGAAGCAATAAACTTACAAGTAAAATCTGATACCAAAACAAAAACAAAAAGGAAAAAAAAAAAAACCTTAGCTCATCGTGTTGTGAAAATGAAAAAGTGTTATGTCCATTCAAAATATTTTACTATTTCTTGTGGAGTTTTTCAGTGATGTAATGCTTATAGCCAAATTGCTTAAAGAGTGTTTATATATTTTTTTCCTTATAAATTGTCTATTTTTAAAAGAAGACTATTTAACCACAAGTTGGAGAGGGGAGTAAGGCCAAATTGCCAGCATTTGCTAAAAGATTAATATTAAGTGGCACTCTGATACCTTTCCAAGCTTGTCATCGGAGGGGGATCAATAGTTACTATTATATTTAGACCAACTTACAATATCTAGCTCATTAAAAGTCAGGATTGAGAAAGCTCTTAAGCCATTTAAGATTTTCCTACATTGAGTTTCATATTAAATAATTTTATAGATTTTTTTAACAGAATCATGTTAGTCTGAAGACTGAGAATGTGGAACCCGAATAAAGTAGCTTTAAAAACATCATTAAAATCTTATGCACAATAAGCTAACTAGACTCTAGTTTGCTCCTTTAGAATACCAATGCTATAGAGATAATGAAAGGTATCAGCAGTGCTGAAGCAGAGGGGGTTTCAGAGAAAGGACCCTTCCCAACTAGCCAGCCAATGAAAAAGAAGCCCTACTTACCCTCTTTCCTTCTCCCTTCTGCTAAATCACACCTGCCTCATACAGAGAGGAGTTCTGCCTTTGAGGTTTGTCTTGGAGAAAAGATAAGCTTGAAATGTTCTCCTTGGAGAGGACATGAGTTTTGGGATCTTCTGGAAAGTCCAGAAAAAATGGCTCAGTTCAAACACACTATTCCAGGACAACTGGAATATAAATAGTGTCCAAAAATAGAACTAAAAGAAAAAAAGTTTAGCATTGTACAAAGTGAGTGATAACTACGGAAGTCCCAAAAAAAGGTGCTGTCACTTTAAGTTCTGGACTGGGGGGTTGTTTGTAATTGTAAACAGCAAAGCATTTGTGTTTGTCTATTTGTAAAGCAACCACCTTCCTTACTGGAAGGAGAAAAAAAAATGGGGTACATACCTGTAAATATTTGCTGCAGCATTTAATATGTTTAATTTTATGTTAAGCTTTTTGTTGCATCGTGAATACATTATTGTTACTTGGACAATGAGTTCATTAAGACTGTTCAACTAGGTCGGATTTTTACATCTCTTTCTAGCAAGAAGAGACAAGATTTTGTGCATTTGTACAAATGTTAATAATATCACTGCAATTCCAATATAATAAAGCACTCAAATGCAAAGAATACACGTAACGTTTGTATGATGAGATTCGTGTTTGGGGATAATGACGTCTGTTCTACGCACAGTCTCATCCACGCCTTGGAAGCCACGACTTCCTCTTGCAGGGTCACCATTATCTGGGGACAAAGGGAGGTGAGATTTCCTCTTTCTCAGACCGTCCAAGATGCTCCCATTGCCTCTTTCATCCATCTTCCAAACCGTGGCCACAACTAAACTTCACTTTGGGGTTAGTAGATGTTGACAGTTAAGAAACAGAGCCGGCACAAATTCACGTTCAAGTTGCATCTAGGAACCAAGAATCACATGTTAGTGACTCGGGCAATCAAATCCTGGAGTTCTTCGACTGACCTCCAGAGAAGTCCTCAGGAGAGTCTTAGCTCCTTATGCACGTGCATGTCTACATATCTTCCTACCTTCCTTTCTCTTCCTTCATTCTTCCTTTTTATTCTTCTATAAGTTCTCCAGTCACTTTTCCCTTATCTGATCCATCGGCACGGCCAGAATCATTTATCACCAGCTCCGTCCAAACTACCAACATCTCTCACCTGGATTAGTTGGGAGAATATCAGAATACTCTCCCAATTGGCAGCCAGAGGGAACTTTTGAAAATGGATGTCAGATCATGTCCCTCCACTGCTCAGAACCCTATAAGGACTTCCCTCATTCAGAATAAAAGCCAAGTTCCTCACTCCCCGGGTTCTGCGAAGGCCCTACTGGGCCGCCCCCATTCCTGTTAATCCCTGAGTTTATCTCCTTCCATTTCCCTTCCCCCTCACACCCTCGAGCTCCATTAATACCTATGAGGTTCCCCAAACATCTCTCCCCACTGAAAGCCTTTTCACATGCTGTTCATTCATCTACCCAGAATACTTCCCCCACAGATGTCGGCATAGCTCAACTGTCTTTCTATCCGTTAAACCTTTCCTATATTAAATTACATCACCTTCATTCTTCGTTCTCATCTGCCTTGCCCAAACTATGATTTCTACAGCATTTGCCCTCATCTAACATAATTTATCTTTAGTTGTGATGCTTTATCGTCGGTCTCCCCCAAGTAGAATGTAAGCTCCACAAGAGCAAGGGCCCTTCCTATTTTGTTCACCCTTGTGATCCAAGAACTAGAACAGTGGATGCACAATAAACATTTGTGGAATGGATGACCTGTCATTTCCTTCCTGTTTTCTTCTTTGTTCTCACAACACTCTACCTTGCCCCGCTGGTCCTGTGGTCATAGCAGTCATATTTAAAAAATCAAGTGCCAGGACATGTCATCTGACACATAGCTTAACAGTAAGACAGGATATTTGAAATTGGGACAGAAACAACAATTTGGAGTGGAGGCGGGAAATAATTGCTGTTCTAATGGCAACCCCATCTGTTACATTTACATTTAGACCACTCAGTACACTCATAGTTCCCAAGAGAGTCTTTCTAATGCCTATCCCACATTCAAGTGCAATTTCAAAGCCATTACTATTGGTTAAAAACTTGTTATGATCCCACATTTATAGTTTGAAGAGAGACAGCTTTAGTCTTCATCCTGTCTTCATCCCTGTATGTCTCTGGAGCTTCACAATGTCTTTTATCTTATACTTGCTACAGTGGTTGTTTATTGGATGGTTACTAGATCACATTTTAATTTTGCATTACATATTTTCTTATTCAATAAAAATAGTTGTTTGTCGAGACCACCTGCCTTGTGGTTTGGGACCTAAGTATCTTCATTATGAGATCATAAAATTCTGGAACATGATGGGCCCCCCTTTTTAAAGTAATTGAAGGCAAGACACTGTGTGAGACCAGTTTCCATGGCAGTGATGCTGACTTTATCAAAACACGAGTAAAAACTAAGCCACAAAAGAGAAATAAAAAAACAGATTTTAAAAATACAGAGTTAGAGCCTGAGTTTAGACTTTCACATTTCAGAAGCCCCTGTCCTTTGGCCATTATAGATGGTTGTAATAAATTATAACATTTGAAAAAAAGTCTTTTAGCCAAGAGACCTAGCAAAACAGCAGCATCATCGCCACCATCATCATGAGTAGTATTGAAAATGGTTATATTTAAACTTGGAAATTAAGTCATGAAGCTTTTTCATAACCACTAAGTTTCATCTTCTCTGTTGTCAGCTACTGTGTCTTGGCTCACATCCTATTTCCTTGTACCAATGGGAGGCTGAATCACAGAGAATGTCAGCAGTCAACCATCTCTCTCTCTTTCTTAAACTTTTTAATTTCATTTAATTTTTTGAAATTTTTAATTCTTTAATGTCACCACATATTTGACCCCTTTCATCCCATCTACCTCCCTCCTCCCCGTTTCCTTCTCCACCCTCTGGTAACCACTAGTTCATTGCCCATGACCATGCATCTCTGTTTGTTTGTCCTGTTCGTTTGTTGCTTTTAGGTTTATACCCCACAACTTTTTGGCTTATTTTGCTTAGCATATATCTCTTGAAACCAGCATTATTACAACATAGACACAGTGGGTTATAAAAGGTCTCCCATCAGTCACTTGCACTTTCTCAGAAAGAGATTTGCCTACATGTTCCTTTCACTGAATTTAAAAGGAGGCCCTTGTCTAATTCCTCAATACTCTTATCACCAGAATATTCTTGTGACCATCTGAACATAACTGTATTGCATTTACACAGGATAAGTCCTTAAACACCTTAAATTTTATATTATCTATGGTTCTCTCTTTCTCTTGCTTTTCTACCTTTAATTTAATTTCTCAAGCTTTTATTTAGTACCTATGATATAATAGAGTTATGGGAGACACAAAGGTGATTTAACCTAGTGCTGGCCTAAGGTGCAGGAAAATGATATGCCAACCCTGGACAGACAAAAGTCCAAGCATATTTGGGTCATATTCTGGGAAGGCGATTTGTCTAGTGTGGCAGGGCATGAAGAGGAGTGAAGAAGCAAGATGGTAAAGCCCTAAAGAATTTAAACTTGAAGCTTCAGACAACAGGAAACCACCAAGAGTTTGAGGCCACGTGTGGTTTGAGAAAGCGACAAGTTTCATTATAACGTCTTCCAGTTTATAAAGTGCTTTCACACGTTCCCATTCATGTGTCCCTTTGTTTTCAACAAATTAATTATGAATGGGTTCTAAGAAAGCTACAGCTAGAGGAATTTCTCCTCCACCCAGAGTAGCAGGACAGAATGTGGGGGCTGGCATCAAACTGCCTCGAATTGTAGCCTGGAACCACCGCTTTCTAGCTATCTGAACTTGGACAAGGTCTGACCTTGCTAGGCCACAGTTTCTTAACATGCAAATAGAAATGTCAATAGCACTGACTTCATAGGGTTACTGCAGGAAAAATATATGAATATATATCTTGAGAATGATGCTCAATGTATAATAAGTCCTCAAGATATTTACTTATCATTTTATATGTACACATATTTTGCACACTCATATACATGCACATGTAATTTCCCCACTCACATTAAGATCCATAAAAGGAGAGCAGACTGTCATGCCCCAGTGTCAACTACAGCAACTGGAATATAGTGGCCACTGAATAAATATTAGTTGAATGAATGAACTGTGAATGAGACAAAATTATGTACATTCATCAGGTATTTTTATTTTCCCCTTGGGCAATCACAGGGAAATGCTTTTCCTAGACCCACTATATTTAGGTAGAACCATGTGACATGTCATGGCCAAGGGAAAGTGCTCTGGACCTGAAAACTTCTGTAAGACCCTCCAGACACTTTTGTCACTCCCCTACCAAGCCTCTTACAGAGGATGCGTCAGCCCTGGACCATGAAGAATCACCATTTGAAAGTTGTCTGGATCCCTGAGTCACTGTGGGTAAAACAGGAGCCCAGGAGAGTTAACTGACTAAAAATAACCATGTTGGTGTTGTAGAAATAAGAAGTAAACTTTCATTTTGTTAACCCATTGAGTTTTTTTCTAATAATAGCAGTTAATCTCGTTTGACTAATGCAAAAGGAAGAAAGAAAGGAAGGAAGGAAGGAAGGAAGGAAGGAAGGAAGGAAGGAAGGAAGGAAGGAAGGAAGGAAGGAAGGAAAAAGAAAGGAAGGAAGGAAGGAAGGAAGGAAGGAAGGAAGGAAGGAAGGAAGGAAGGAAGGCAGAGAGAAAGGAAGGGGGGAAGGAGGAAAGTAAGGAAGGGAGGAGGTAGGCAGGCTTATTTGCTTTCATGCTTTTGTCTAATAAGAATCAACAATAATAGCAAAGCAGGGGTCAGAACTGGAAGAAACCTTCCCAGAGCAGCTACTGCAACTTTCTCATTCTACAGTAAGGAATCAGAAGCTTGATATGGTTAAATGACCCATTCATTCATGGTCACACAGCTGAAACTGGACACCGGGTATCCTGATTTCCAGGCCAACATTTTGGTTTTTTTTCTAGTGGCCCTATTAGTGTCCTAGGAACTGAATATATTACTGTCCTCTAAATGGAACCCTTAAGAGCAGCAAAATAAGGAAATTCTGTTTTAAAATAAAACAGAAAAGGGAGTAAAGATGAAATTCAAATAGACCTCAAAGTTAAATTAAAACTGATTGCCCACTGATTTTTTTTTTTTTAATTCAGAAGAAAGTCTTTCTACCTTGCCTCAGTTACGCAGCCTAATTCGTGGGTCTGGGTGGCATTCTGCTTCTCCCGTGCCAGGCACGCTGGAGCAGGAGATCCAGCTACAACAGCAGTACTTCTCAAATCAGAACACTGGGCATTAGACATTAGTGGGATGCTCAGACTCACACCGTCGTGCCTGGGCCACGTATTGACGAAATCGCAGCAGCATTAACTAAGAAGAGGTTAAAATATTTAGATTCACATTAGAGTGTTTCCAAAACCAAGCCCCCAAAGTCCATTAGTTTCATTTATTTTTTTTTTCAACAGTGTTAAAGCTCTTCTGAACAGTAGGGTACTCAGCAAATTCATCAGGGACAATGAAAACAGAAATCGTAAACAAACAAAGCATTGAGTATGTTTTTTGATGCACAAATCCCATGAGTCCATACAAGGAACTTGACGTCAGCATTTCGAGGCCTGAATGCCGGTTTTATCATTGGCTGTTTATCTTGGCCAATGAACCTCTCAATGTCCCCAATCACCACATCTTTAAAATCAGAACGACCATATAGATCTCACGAGGTGTCTACTAGCTATTATATGAAGGCCGGCACAGTGTGGAAAAAAAAAAAAAAACGTTCATTTTTCAAAAGTGAGGCTTCCGACTAAGAAATTTGAATGTCCCCCTTCCACTGGCTACAAAACACAATCACTGAATATGTCGACTGTAGGAAAAGTTCGTGAAAGCTATAAATCCTGTGGGAGTAGCCAGGTATAGTTCTGCCCAACGTGGATGCTGAGCACCTGAGAGTTGGAAGGATTCTGAAAGGTTCAGAAGAAAGCTTACCTGGTTCACCGCTTGACAGAACACGCTCTCTCAGTCTTCACCAGAACTAATTCCCCTTCATCCAGGTTATTCACCTGAGCTACAGCCAACCTGAGACCCTGGAGTGTACCCTTATCAGTGCCTTAATTATATAAGGTGCTCAAAAAAAATTTATTAAACTGTCCTGACCAAGCATCTCACTGTAGCTGAATATACATCAGGCGTTGAAAAGGCTTAAAACTGTGCTAATGAAGAAAGCTGACATGTCATGTAAAAAGAATCACCAGATATCACTCATTCCCTAGGCCAGGGGCTACCGGTGATTCAGAGCCAGCCATGGAGCTTACCGCCTGCTTTGTTCTGTTTCATCTTTGTGGCCCAGACTCCAGGGGAAAGGGCCAGAAAACTAAAGTTGACTTCAAAACCCAGAAGCCATAAGAAAGATTCGTTTGAAAAATGAAATCAGACTAGTAATTTAGCACAGGAAAACGGGGTCTGTCTTAGAGAGAAATTTGAAAGCTAGTAAAGGAGCACATTTGCTGAAGGACCTGCAGATAGAGACCAAGCAGTATCAGGATCACTTAAAGGGAGAGAACCATAATGCCCCTGGCTTCATGTGTGGCAGAAGTTATGCAACCACGCGTGCATCTGATGTCACGGCCGTAAGGTAAGAGAAGAAGTCAGAGGCAAGCAATGTGGTGCTTAGGCGTTGCCCTGCCAGGCTGCAGGGCTGCGTGCCTTAGAAGCCAGCCCTGGTGATCGAGGACCAGGGAGCTGTTTAGAAATGCAGACTCTCAGGCCTCACCCCAGACCTAATGAACCAGAATCTGCACTTTAGTAAGAACTCCAGCTCATTGCTGAGGAGTTAAAGTTTGAAAAGTCTTCCTTTAGGGAGGCTTTTTCCATCAAGTGGCCTTGGTCGTGAGAACTTGGTCGTGAAAGAAACAACTAGCAAAGGAACCAAAGGGTCTAAGAAGACCACATGTGTTCACTGGTGCAGGTACAAGTTTCATTCGCTCGTAAACACACAGCCGCTGCTGCGTATTTCTAATTCAACCATTTTCTGCTCCTTTTCTACCCACCACCCTGACACTGGCCTCAGGCCTTCCTTTCATGCAGGAAAAGTGTTTGATTCTAGCTGGGGTCTCCAGATTACATTAAGGGGAAATATTATCTATATTGAATGCCTGCTATAAGTTTTTGTAAAGCAGCAAACTCATTTTGTTGACAACTCAACAAAACTCACAATTGGCATTTCAATAGTCGATGAGCCCTTCACTTGGGAACAGAGTCCAATTTTAAAGTTAAATCATTCTACCACGTTTATGTTTTTACGTGTATTTATTTATTTATAACGGAAATATATTTGAGTTATAACATTGTGCGAATTTAAAGTATACGACATGTTGATTTGATGCATTTGTATATGGAAATACGATTGCCACTGCAGCCACACGAGTACCTCTATCACCTCACACAATTATCACTTCTTTTTTTGTGTGTGGTAGGAATAGTTAAGATCTAGTCTCTTAGCAAGTTTGAGGATTATAATATAGTAGTGTTGCTTATATTCACTATATTTTGTGCATTATGTCTCCAGGATGTATTAATCTACTAATTGCAAGTTTGTACCCTGAAACAATCTCTCTGTATTCCCCATTCCCAGCACCCCGCCATGGTCCCTGGTAACCACCATTTACTCTCTGTTTTTACAGGTTTGGCTTCTTTAGAACCCATATATAAGTGATATTATATAGCATCGGTCTTCATCTGACTTATCTCACTTAACACAATGTCCTCAAGGTCCATCCATGTTGTCACAAATATTCTACCATTTACTCTATATCAACGATTTGCAAAAAATCTGCTGTCTAGTAGAGATCAGGTAGTTTTCTGATTAATAGAAAATCGAAAGCGGTTTTGTTATTGTGAGCCGATCGATTATCACGAGAGAAAAGACTCCAGTGAGTTCATCGGCCCCTGTAGAGCTGCTAAGGGATCTTCGAAATCACCGAATTCAGTGGTTCTCAAAGTGTGGTCCTGGACCCGCCAGCACCAGCATCACCTGGAACCAGGAGGAAATGCAAAAATCTCAGGTCCCACCTTAGACTTGTTAACCCCCAAACTCTGGGAATGAGGCTCAGCGACCTGTGTTTTAGCAAGCCCTCGGGTGATTCTGACACCCGCTCAATTTAAAAATTACTGATTTAATTTAAGGATAGATGGACCCATCAGAAAGACAGCTCAGGCCAAGGAAGCCAAGGAGCTTTCATAGAAAAAAACTAAACCATACTCAGGGCAAATATTTCCAACTAGAATCATGACTCTCATCCTCAGAGCCAGTTTAGTCAGAGAGAAAACTTGAGGAATTCCATTGCCCAAAGAGTCAAGTAGAAATACCTGTCTCGTAAGGGGATTTTAATTGATTGGAAATATTGAAGTATTCATGTGCATGAGAGTATTTTCAAAGCAGACATTGTTATAACCAGCGAGCTGCCTAGAAAATGATCCTGGCAATTTCTCTAGTGATATTGCTTCTCTCCTTTTAAGGTTTAAGAAAATGTTCTGCTCCTGGGTCATTTCATTTTATTCTTGGTAACTTATAGTTTCGAATTACAAAACACTTAATAATCAAATAGAGTGGCTTTTCTGCATCCGATAGTGCATTCAGTTCTTTCTGCTAATGGATAAATTGCCACTCCCCTTCCAAGTGTTCACTTATCATCAGAAGCCTTTGAACTCCGTTGTGGTATGCAGACGGCCGAATCATGCAATTAGCCCCTGCCTGGTTCTCCAGAGCCAGGGGCAGCGGAGCCACAGGTCAGAACTATGTGATTTTTATGTTCGGGAGTCGATTATACTAGCTAAGGGGAGAGGCACTTAAGCAAAGTGCACTGTGCTTTAATAGCTGTCTTTACGACACAGAGAAAGCCAGCATCTTAATACCTGCAGTCTTGTTATCGAGTTAATCAAATTTTTAATGTCAGAATGTGTATTAAACTTACGTCGCTTAGTACAGGCCAAGACCCTTCTTTCTCCCTCCTAGTCTGTTCTGCGGGCCACATGATGCCGTGTTATGAAAACTACCCTTTAAACCTAATTAAATATTTAATACATGTTCAGATTGTGTTATGTAAGCAAATACCAGGAAAAGTCCAACCGTTAGTGAACGTGGCCGGGCCACACTCCAAGGACTGGGAGAACAACCCAGTGACAATGACCGCGCTGATGGGCAAGGCGGGGGGCTCCGAAGGTGGGGGCCCCTGTGAGCTCAGAGCCCAGACGCCCCATGGACTTCTTGAAAAGCAACTCTTTAATTGTCTCTTACAACTTTAACTGCATTCAAGAGGCACTAAGTCTAGGTGACTCCATTGAAGAAAGATTATATATTTGAATATTTGTGCCTGTTGCATCGAGATCATAGGAAAAGGCAGGTGCTCTTGAATGCAGGGCAAAGGTTATATGTTATTTATATGATATATGTGTATATGTATATATGTGTATATATGCATACATACATACAAACATATATCTGATTACACGTATACATACATGCAGGTGCTTACTCTTGTATTTCTCCGAACGAGGCAGAAGCTCTGACATAATGGCTTTCTCAGTGTCCTTTTTCTCAGCAAAAGAACTATGAGTCACACTGAATGAAGCTTTGAGAGTCAGATAATTTTATGAGACCTTCTTCCCACTAAGGAACTTTCTCTTTAACGAGCCGTTCAACTAACTCCCCAGATTCACTGATGGCTCCTAAAAGGACAGCTCCCGAGTCTGTAACATAAAAGCCGATTATTCTCGTGGTTTCCCGAGCCCAGTTCTCCAGCGCCGGCGGAGCTCGGCATCGTCTTAGAAGGCGCTCGCGTCCCAGTGCCCGGTGCCTGCACACGCTCTGTAGCAACCTGCTGTGTGCGTTAATAAATGGGTACATGGGGAGGCAAACTGGGTCCTTCTTCTCATTCCCCATCTCGGGCGGGTTTGGCGCCAGAGAGCGTCTGTACGTTATTTCCTACGCTTTCACCCCCATCTCTAACCCCCAGTTCCAGTTAGTTAGCAAACCTCAGCAATTTTGACCTTATAATAAAACTTGAATCTCCTTTATTTCTGAGCTTGGTTACTGCAGTTCCCTGCTAACTGGCTTCCTCTGCTTCCATTTAGGTCCTGGCATCTCCCAAACTGCCAAAAGGGTTCCTCTTGAAACCGCGGACCTCTTCTCCCTTCCTCCCTCCCTCTTTGCGTCTCTCCGTCATGCGCACGCGCACTCACATACACAGACTCCTGCCTCGACTCTTACGCCATCCATAGCTCTTCGTCGTGTACCAAGCAAAGTTCAGCTTCAGGAACTCGATGCATTCAGATATGATTCCACAGTTTGCTCTAAGCTACCTTTTCCTCTCTCTCTTTTCCTTCATCCTCTATATTTTCTTCCCCACTCTCGCATTCTGGCCCTCGCCATCCCTGTGATGCTTTTCCCCACACATAGCCCTACCTTCTCCCGGGATGGCTGCTCATTCCCTCTGCCAGGGATCCTGCTACTGACCCCTCCACCCCGCGTGAGCCTGCGGAGGCCACTCATCCTCTGAGCCCTGTCCACTGCCTATTCTCCCTCAAAGCCTTTCCAAGATGTTGCCAACTAAAACGTGTTTATCCGTCTTCTCTGCTCTCACCTCAGTTTCACCATATCCTGTCACATCTCACAAATATCAATATTTGTACGTGTTTATCGCTTCCCCATTAGATTATGACATCTAAGAGGTCAGTGATGTAGTTTACTCATTTCTATAATCCCATATGGTTTAGCACACAGCTTAGCCCTGAGAAAGCTCAGGAACGTGTTTGCCTATTTGCCATTAACTTCTATAATAATTCCGGAGATATACACTTCCCCTTCCCCCTCCCACATGCAAGTGGCCCTGACTCAAAATAAAAACCCTACCTGAGGGCTCTGATACCCACATATAAGAATATTTTGTCTAATGATGCACAGCCTATGACCTTCTCTTTTCTCATATAACTTCTTCAGGCAATTAGTAAAGCTCCCTAAAAGGCACACGTAGATTGAAACGCATAGCGCAGCTTCTGGTCATCTCTGTGGTGATGGGCACGGACTTCCCAGGGGAAGAGCCAGTCCTCCAGGAGCACAGCAGGGCTCGCTAACCCCAAGCCACCTGGATGCAGTCAAACCGGGCTCCTGGGTTGTACTCGACCCCAAAGGCGCTGCTAGCATCCCTTTGATTCCGTGGGTCACTTTCCCCCAAATCAGCCACTTTCTGACTCATACCCAGTAGTTGGCCTGGGTGCCAGCCTGGGAAATGGTGCCAAGTCGGGAGAAGCTTCTAGAATCTCCTATTGGATCAGATCGTCTTGTGGTCCTACAGGTGCTGGCTGCAGGCCGCCCCGTTCAGAGCAGACTGCCGACCTGCCCTTGCAATCTGGGCGTGCCAATCTGTTTCCCATCTAGCGAGCACAAACTTTTGTCTACATTTTCCTCAGTTTTGCAAATCAGCTCTTCATGGTAGACAGCCAGCAAATCTCAGAGGTGATCAACTGCAGAAAAGTAATTAAAACACCAAAAGAGTTACATTACCATGCCCTGAGCAAAAGCGGCATCCAGCCTAAAGGAAAGACATAGACACTGCAGAGCTGAATACGGAATTTTAAGACATACGGACTACATATAAGACAAAACATACTTGTTTCCCTATTTCCCAACTCCTATTTTGAGGCGGATACAATTATTTTTCTCCAAGATCATTTCCTCCTGAGAACTCACATTTGGCAGCCAGAGTGGTTTTAATCCTTGGATTGGTGAGAGCTGTCGAAGAGGATGTTTAATGAAACCTTATTTTCTGGAAATAAATAGGCTGCTTCGCTGCTATTCATGGCTCTTTTACTTCTCTCTTAGCAGTGGCATTATCAGCTGAAGGAGGTGTCACCCCCAATTCCAAGTAGGAAAAGGTCTTCTTGGCCTTATCCTCATGTTTTTTCTTTTTATTGGTAAAATGTATTTAGAAAAAAATATACAAGTAACATGCCCTATAGTAGGATCTAGATTTGGGACGTACTGAAGTCCATTCTTTAACTTCCTTGTAACAAAGCTGTCGTGTTTATCGTTAATGTTATCAAGTCATGTTTTAAGCGACTTCTCTTTTTTTGTGTCCATTTCTCACTGTCTCTGTCTCTCTCTGTCTCTGTCTCTCTCTGTCTCTCTATTTCTCTCTCTATATATATGTGTGTGTGTGTATACATATATACACATATATACACACATACACACACACACACATACCCCCACATACCTCTTCTACATATGTATGTGCGTGGACATACACATATACACATAAACATGTACGTATACATCGTTACTCTGAGTCTCCTAGATGTTTTAGAAGCAGGAAACGGTCAGTCCAGATCAGCTCGGGACTTGGGGAGCCACACATGCCAGCGCTTTCCTTAATAAAAGGAACCATTTAGATCCATGTCGAACAGCAGCCCATCCCTGCAGGAGCTGTCACCAGGAGCTGACGCAGTACGAATGCTGGTGAAGAAGAGATAGCTAAAGCTGGATCTCGCGGCCTCCATGGCTTGTTCATTTGCACCTCTGCATCTAAAAACGTGGGTTCTCCATTCCACTCACACAGACCAGAACGGTCCCACCAGGCGGACAATGGTTTCATTTCATTCTTCTATCTGAACCACCGTGAATGAAGCCAAGCTCCTGATGTCAGGGCGACATTATTCATTTATTAAATGAATTGGCACAACTCAACTGAGCTAAAATTTAAAAAGAGAACACTCAGTTAAATATTATAGGGATACATGAGACATAACTCCTACCTCAACTCACAGTCCATCCATGAAGATGGACCGGTAACACCAGAGCAGGCTGACAGGTGATATAACAGAAGTAAGCGCAGTGCTGGAGGCCGAGAAGGGGCATGACAGATCTGCCTGGGGGGCTTCACAGAGCAGGGCATGCTTGAATGGAAGCGATTTACACGGAGATTCTCAATGGGCATAGCTCCCAGAGACTCAGGATTTATGACAGAAATGCAACCCTGGATATCCAAGTGGCGAATGAAGACTTTAGAGGTTATATCTTAGTAACAACAAAGTTTACTTCTTGCTCCTTAAAAGTGAGCCCTTGTGTAAGAAGTGTGCCTACTCTGAGACACTATGCTGTAAAACAAACAAATGAACGAACAAACTGAGGCACGTGGAGGGGACCCAGAGGATGAAGTGCCACATGGAGAGAGGAGAGCGGGGTGTGGAGAAGGAAGGAGGAGGAGAAGACATCACTGCTACCACAGGGCACAGAGGTACCAGACGCGTGGATAAAGAAGCCATCTGGGAAAGGCCCAGGTGACTTCATGTGGACAAAGATGAACTGCCCAGATGACCCATTCCTGAAGGCCTGACCCGCGAAATTCTGAGCAAAATAAAACTGTTGGTTTAAGCCATTAGGTTTTGGGATAGTTTGTGCAGTGAAACACTTACCAAAACACAGAGGTCCTAAGATGGGTGTATGATGCCAAGAGAAATAGAACCCTAACAGGACTTAGGAGGTCATCTTGTTAGCCCATAAATAACATAAGTCCCTTTGTGTTTTTTAGTATTTTGTGTGTACCTCCTTTCCATTTCGGGAACTAATCTTCTCCCTTTATGCAGGTCGAGGGCAAACAATACAGCAATTCATAATGTTCCCTCCGAATGCTTACAAGATCTTGTGTGGAAGCCACCAGACTGTCGTCTTCTGGGTGCCCAACCTCTAAGTAAGGGGCTGTTTAAGCGTTTGACTGTCCAATAATGGCGAAACACTTCTGTCAAAGGTATGAACACACACAGATGAACAGAGCCTTAGGCCTCTGTCCTCATGTGATGTTGGAGCATGATTACCTGCTCAGAAGGCTTTTAAAATCTCCCAGAGAACAATGTTAATATTTATCTGCACTGGAGGAAAAGAATCATTCAAATTATTATGCATGGTTAATATGAAAGAGAGAGAGAGAGAGAGAGAGAGAGAGAGAGAGAGAGAGAGAGAGAGAGAGAGAACCTGGTAGGAGCATGGAGTTTTACATGAAGCAGGAAATATTTTAATCTCAGAAATTGTCGAGTAGGCCGGAATCACTTGCTACATGACTATGGGTCCACACCTCCCGCCAAAAACTGAGGTTCCCCCCAGAGCTTTCTGCAATGCAATGAACTCACCCAATACCTTATGAATATACTAAGGTATACTGAATATTTTGCCCTGTTTATTTTTTCCCTGCTCACACCCTGCCCCTGCCCCCACCCCAGCTCTGAGTGCTGGATTCATGGAGTCTGATTTCATCCCCCTTGGAAATTAGCAAATGGCAAGACTGACCAAGAAACTTGTCATCAGGCAGGGCCTTTGTGAAATGGCTCACTAATTAGCCATTTCATATTTTTGTTATTTCTTTTGCAATTCATGTTAAAAATATGTTCTGTGGATGCCAGCCTGCTAGGACGCAAGGAGCCCTTGTCACTCAGCAGTAATTCAGTGGAATAATAAATAACTCCATTAGTTCTTTCCCCATACACCCCCAAGGCCATGTGGCCCCACACCGGTCACCATGCTCTGTCGGGGGGCACAGAGTGGTCACCACAAGCAAAAAAGGCATCTCGACTTCCAAGAGCCTTCCCTCTGCAGAGAGAGAGGGACTGTGGCTCTGTCTCCAGTATCTGAGGTCACCCAAGGACTGGGAGTACAGGGCTGTCTTCTTCGACATGCTGTTATCACAAGCAGCATATCTCTTGAGTGAAATTACAGGAATGGAGATTCCTCAGGGAAAGATGCCATTTCATCCGCTAAGCCAGATCAGCTGGAACTGGGGTGGAACCGCTTGGACCAGGACCTTGTGTTCTGTCAGCTTTTAGGTGGGGTCCACTCGCAGGCTCTCGCCAAGATTTCAGCCGGGTCCTAGCCCCACCCTGGCTAAGACATTAATCGTCCTTAGTGAGTATCTCAGGAAAGAAACAGTGACTTCCCCTAGGAGGCTCACCCTTCCACATCTGTGTTAGGAAAATAGTAGAGAACTCTCAAAATATGACAGAGAAAGACATTGTTCAGGCAGCTCTGGGCTGTAGTCAGAATAATCATGATAGTAAGCCAAATGTGGCGTCCATACCAGGTGATTTGTCAGCAGAGAGATGATAGGAGATAGAAAGCAGCAACGTAAAGACAGTTCAGCCTCCTTCTCCATCTCACAAAAGGCTGGAGTTAACCGCCCCGGATTTTCATTTAGGACCAAGGGGTTTTTTTAATCCAGCCTATAACTGGAGATGTCAATGAAACAAGAAAATTCCTTGGCAACATGAAAATCTGTGTTCACTCAGAAGCACTCCTGCTCTTTCTAGAGCCTTCTGTACACAATGCACACAGCTTTGATTAGTGATCTTCGTGTGTGTACCCTCCTGAGCACACACGCTCCAGGGAGTGGGTGTTGGATGTTTTTTACTTTCCAGATTTCTAGATAATGTCCGTGCCTTGGTCTAGAGGCCATAGGTGAATGGCAATGGCGATCGCCACTGAAAAATCACATCTCATGTCACAGGAAATGAGCAGAAAGCATAGAGCCAAGGAAAGCAGTTCTGTTATTCCTTCAAGACCTTGTGGGATGAGATAAAGAATAAAGGCCATTAGTGAAATGTTCTGGCCATTTACTTTTCTCTGTGCTTTCTTGATTTTTTTTTTTTAAGCAATGATTTTGTGGTTTCGACATCAACAAACATTAATCCTTTTTAAAAGTTCCTTATGTCGATCACAGATCGCTTCTAAATAAGGAATAGGGTTTTCTTAACTTTTCTGAAACGTCATCAGTGCTGCCTGTGTAGCAGGGTAACTGATTTTAGAAATAGATTTATTTTCACATAAAAATATACGGTTTCACTGAAATCTGAAATTGTCCATGTTTTCTGATCATTTGGCATAACGGTGCTGAACATTACGCTTTCTGTACAGGCAGCATGTCTTATTCCCAGACTCAAAAGGAATGCAAGCAGATTTCACATGTCCCATGATTGCTTTTCCTGACACTCCAAACATGAGCTAAGGAAACCAAATTTACTTTAGAACTATTCATTTTCAGGGGGTCCTTGGAACAATGCATGAAGGCAGAATAATAATGTGATCACAAATGCCATCTGGATTGTTTGCATGGTGTTTTTTAAATTGATCCTTTCTAGGAAGAAATGAAACACAAGGTTACCGTTTTTGTTTTTTTTTTTCAATTTTGTTTCATACCAAAAATAAACGGACAAATGAACACTAAAAACAACACAAATGGTTAATTATAGAAAGTCAATTAAATTAATTTTGGTATAATTATACGGAGTAATACACTAAAGCCTTTTAAAAGAATAATGGCTCCTGTATTTATCAATCTCAAAAGATGCTCCAAATACATTGTTAAGTGAAAAAGTAGGTTAGACTGTATAATATAAATTCGTATTTTGGTTTTTCAAAGGTTCGTGTACATCCAAAACACAGTATCTGGACAAATGTATGTCAAAAAAAATAGCCTGTATGTCAAAATGCTACTAGCGTTTATCCTTGAGTGTTGGGCAGAATTTTCTTCTTTACATTTTTCTTTATGGTGTGACTTTAGTTCAGAATAGCTATTATTTTGTATGAAAAAAATAACATTTTCAATTAAACTTGTGTTTTTTTTTTAAATATGGAATTTTAGCACCTTTCTAAACTGTATTAGCTCATTCTGTTACTCAACACTGAAGATCGTGGGGTGGCTAGAAGGTGTCTGTGCTCAAAGACACTTTTACAGGAAGACAGAGCAAATATGTTCAAGATACAAAGCTGGTGACAAGGAGTAAATACACCATCTACTCGGGGTGTTTTAAAATTCTCAACCTAAATGGTTTGGGGAAATTTTCAGGAAACATTTTATTAACTCAAACCCCACGAATCCAAAATTTGTAAAAAAGCCTTTTGGAGCTGAGTGGAAGTTACATTTTGAAAGTTGTTTATTACGAAACAACAAGCAAGCTGGATTACATGGAGACTGGTTTAACTTTCCGGAGGTCACTAGACCATGCTTCCTATGGTATGAATTGCATCCCTCTTATTCTTCGTGTCAGCCCACTCTGTGCAGTGCCAGACACATGATAGGAGCTTAACAAAAAGGTTATTATTGTTATTATAGATTCTATCATTATAATGTACATAATAATGCATTTCTTAGATCTTATTTACAACACATTTAACTTCCATTTGTAAGAAATAAGGTTATTTCTTACAATTATCAATAATTATCAATAATTATTCAGCCAAACCCATTAGGAAGTAACACTGTGAAAGTGTGTTTTTTCTACCGAAAAGTAAAATAACCACATTCTATTCCTGCTTAGAACTAAATTTTTTCTTTGATTAACCTACAAGAGTAACATGTTACATAATTTTGGATGTAATTAATAAAATTTTAACTGGTCGTAGAATATTAAATGAGTAGTAATCAAATATATTTCATCTGAAAATTGAGGTTCTTTTACATATTTTGCTCTTTTTGACTTTTTACTATTTGATTAGACTATATTAACATTTTCTGCCACCGTAAACAAATCCAACATTTCTAATATAAAATGTCTTCTTTTTTTGTTGCAAGATATTCTTCAGTATAACAATATTTTTATGCATAGCATTGTAATTAATATTGTCCACTGCTGTCTTTGAATTGCATTCATTATTATGGAGGTATCAGTTTTGCAAAGAAAGAACACTAGGATGCGACCAAGAATAAGATGTTACAATTTTATTGTCAGCCAACAACAATGATATTCAGAGAGAAAGAAAGCTGTGTGTGTATTATTCACACGGAGTAGGCCATAGAATAGAAACTTTACACCTGAATGATAATAAAACAGAACAGTTGCTAGAACTGTGATTAACTTTGGAAAAGAAAGAAGAGGAAGTTTACTTCCCTCAATAATATTCTTCTTTAAATTCGTGGTAAATAAGATAATAGAGGAGAACATGGACTATACCAAAGCAGAGGTTATCTGCGTTCTCAATGATCTTCTCCCTTTTTCCCTGCTGCTCTGTCTTCTCGTGTCCTCTTCCCTTCACACACTAACACGCACGCACTCGTAATAAAAATGAAGATGCTCACTTCACTTAACTCTAAGAGTCGTCCGAAACTACTTGCTAGAAAACTCTAGAGTCAGCCCTCGGGTTCTAGTACGTGGGACTTTTCCAGGCTTCATGGAGTGAATTCAGAGGTTGGTCATCTATGACACACAGAGCCCTGACCTGCTACGTAGGAAGCAGCCAGCAGTATAACTACGCCCATCCTGACTCCAGATTTAAAACATACAACTGAAGAGAAATGGAGCCTTTTTTGAATGGGAGGATCAGAAATGGGAAAAGGGAATGCAGAGTCCCTTACAAATCTTAATTTTACTTATTTTTACTTGTCGTTAACTGATAAAGTCCAAACGAATAAGTAAACATTGGACAAAGATTAACCAAAACATTCTGAAAAGTGAAAATTCTGTACGTTTTAATTTTCTGTAAAAGTAATGCATTTTGGTGTGTGTATGTGTTTCTTTTATTTATTTTCAAATTTTTAGCATAGTCCAGACTATTCCAGCATAAACTCTCATTTTCCTGAAACGTTTCATTGGGGTAAAACACCCTTTCTTTGTATTCGAGGTCCCTTTTTTTTTTTTTTTTTTTTGGACGGGGGAAGAAAGGGTAAGGTTCTGACACAAGAGAACGGCAGTGCTTCACAGATGCTTTCTGCTACGCGTCAGGGCCGTTTACTTTAAAACGTACGTGGGAGAAGTTTTCTAGACCCTACCTTTCCACACCTAATAACTCACCCTTCAAGCCTCCATGCCTGAACTTATCAAGGTTGGGAACAATTTTCTTTCCAATTATTTAAAAGTCTTCATTGCAGTTACTTCCTCTGAAACAGACCACCTCTTTCATTAGAAATATTTATGGGAAATAATATATTTGTACAGTTGAAAGCATCACCTGTTTTGCTAAGTCAGTTCTTGTCTGAATGCAAATAGACTGTTATGGGGTTTACGCGACAACACTTGCTAAATGGAAAGTACTAATCAAAACTTTTCTACAGCAGTAAATGTTTATATTTTTTACCCACTGGATTCCAATTAAATGTATTCAATATAGCGAGCTTTGATTAAAAAAATTTTTAAAGAGATTATGTATACAGTGCTGTGGAAAACAAGGCAGTTTAGGTATGCAGGCACTTGTACATTCTTAATAGAAGCCTTTACCTGAAGGGAAAACCCAATAAAATGTAGCCCATAATGTGCCATGGCTCTATGTTGATTTACCTGGGTTACCCCGTCAGCAGAAATCAACTTTACCAGGTACAAACTATGCTTATATATTTAGGGCATATAAAAATGCATATAAAAGATCCTTTTTTCTTTTTTATAAAGAAGTACTGAATTTCATGAGGGCACATTTTTTCTTTAAAAAGTTCTTTGTTAACTATGGGATATACTGATGGCAAATAAAGGAAGTTACAGCACTGTGCCGATGTTTATAAAGGAAGGCAAAATCCTTAATATGAGCCTTCAGTTTCAATGAAAAAAAGAAAACCAGCATAAATACAAGGTTTGGCTTGACTCAAATATGTATTAGCAACATCTTTCAAAGAATCTCCTTGCTTTCACTGATATATAAATATTTTCCTAAGTGACTCCAAAAAAAGATGTTATTTTTATTTAATTGCAGTCTATGAGGAGAGGTCTGGAAATAGATGTCTGAAAATTATTTGGGTTTTGTTTTTTTGGGGGGATGAAAATCCCACTGTTTCATCACCTGAGAATATTTAAACACAATATCTTTGCACATTCCCCGTAAAAATTTCACGGACTTTCATACGTGGGATTCTTTCTCCCATATTTAAGTTTCAGGATTAGTGACAGTTTTTAATATATATATATATAATTCTCTTTGCTCTGTGACACGATGCAATGATTCTAGGTTGAGTTTCTTTAGGAAATATAAGAAGCTTCTTGACAACTGAGAAGTCTCCCAGACACTCATTTCTGTCAGAGTTTTCTAAAACCACACATAAGCTGAGGCCACGAGGTGCCTGCATCAGACAAGAAAAGAAGAACAGGGCTTCCCTCCCTGACCTCGGCTGCGTTTCAGTGAGAAGAGTGTTTATTGCTCAGTCTCGCTGAGTGTTTAAACGTCCCTATTGTGCAAATTAGGAGCTCAGTAGCCATTCTTTATCATTGCCTACTGTCTGATCCTTGTTCTCCTTCACCATCCACCTTTTTTTTTTTTTGAGTATTGCAAAAAGCCATCCATGCCCGTTAGTTTCAGGAATGCCATTGCATTAAAACCTTGGTTGAAGCCTTCTAGTGATTTTTCTTCCCCTCAAAATCTATATTGCTTTTAAAAGCATTTCATTAAGACTGCATTTTTTTTTAAGGAGGGAAGAGAGAGGGGAGATGGGTGACATTAGTCAACTGCAACAGACATCCTTTATAATCCCAAGATTTATTAAAAAAAAAAAAATACAACTACGGGAAAGACCGGCCTCTCTCCTTTGGGGCCCTGACTTTTAGGGGGTGCGGTTGCTGATGGGAGGGGGAGCTAAGTAGAAATGCACATCTGGGCCGCCGAGTCTGCAGCAGTCCGGATACGATGCGCTAGGCGGTGGCACCTCGCCTGGTCCTGGCCGGGTCTGTGCACCCCCAGAGCGGGGGACAGACGCCAGGTGACTTCCTCGCAGGACAGCGGGCCTTCCTACACCCTGAGGACTGAGACAAGCCCACGGGTTTCAGGAGTAGGAGGTAGAGGCCGATAGTACTGACAAGTGAGGCACGAGATGTGTCCGTGGTCTCTCCGCCCTTGTCCTGGGGCCGCCTTGTCCTGGGGCCACCACCTCCCTCCCCAGCACACGCCCCTCCCATCCCTTACGAAAGAAAGCAAATCGACCAGCTCTTTGCTCCTATGGGTCCCGTCTGCCCACCCCCGAAACGTGCACATAAGGGTGGCAGCCTTGGTAGGTGTCCCCGGTTAGGGGAGGTACCCGTGCCAGGGGGGCCCCGGGTCGCTCGCTGCCCTAGCGACGCCGGCGTCGCAGCACCTGCCTGGCGTTTCCCTCAGCTCGGGCGCCCTCTGGCGCCTCTACGGAGAAATTCACCCGGAGCAAGGACCGTGCGGGGAACCGCAAAGCAGCGCTGTCCAGCGGTGTGGAGTTGGCTGTGAAGGAGGCAAGGTGGACCGCTGGTTCCGGTGACCGCCCCCCCATCTACCTAAAACATTAGACTGGTTCTTCCTCAGTGTGTCAAGGTTACAGAACCTCGGGTCATGGTTTTCCTGGGCAATGTGTTAGACACCAGTTAACTGCCCCAGACTTTTGTGCGATCCCCAGATTCAAAAGGGAGAGCAAGGGGGTCCCATGACTTCCAGCCACCCCGCACACCTCCGTCTCTCTCTCTCTCTCCCTCTCTCTATCTCGCGCGCGCACACACACACACACACACACACACACACACACACACCTGTTCTTTCTTACTCATCCACGGGGTCTCCAACACATTATTCTTAAACTCACGCGATGGCTTTTTCGTTGTCAATTTGGCGAAGCTAAAGTCCCCAGTTATTCCATCAGACACATGATCTTGATGTGAGCGTGAAGGAGTTGTGCAGATGTCATTAAAGTCACTAATCAACAGACTTTAACTAAGAGAGATTATACCAGGTAGTCAGGGCCTGATTTAATCAGTTAGAAGCCTTTAAAAGCCAGCTGAGACTTCCCAGGAAGAGAGAGATACACACAGAGAAACAGACAGAAGGGGAGAGGGCTGGGGAGGAGAAGAGAAATGCTGCCTGCACCTTTTGGACTTGTTTAACTAATAGTGTAAGCCAATTTCTTGTAATAAATCTCTCTCTCTCTCTCTCTCTCTCTCTCTCTCTCTCTCTCTCTCTCTCTCTCTCTCTCTCTCTCTCTCTCTCTCTCTCTCTCTCTCTCTATATATATATATATATATATATATATATATATATATATATATATATATATATATATATATATAGGATTTGTGTCTCTGTTTGAACCCTAGCTGATACAACTCACATAACTAAATCAGAAAAAAATATAAAGGAAATTCAGGATGTCAGAAGATACCACCCTAATCCCTCCCAACCGTCAGTCAGTGGGTACTTTCTGCATGTCTATTGTTGGTAGGTACAGGGCACGGCACTCTGGAGATGCCACCAAGAACGGAGTTGACAGGGTTTCTTCCCTTATTTGGACTCCGGTACCTGCTACTAGGTGAGCTGGGTGAATGAGCAAGGCAATGGCTGTAATGCTTTGTGAAGCTCTCTCTCACACACACACACCCAGTTCCATGTGGCAACTTTGAACTTTTCAAACCTGGACCCAACGTTAGCTTTAATTAATGGTGTGTTGTGGGGACCGGTGGTGTGCTTGGAGCCACACAAGTACAGCAGGAGGAGGACGCCAGTGAGGAGAACCAGACAGCAGTTTTTGCCTCAGGGGGCCCTCCGTCTTTCACCACGAAAGGTAAAACGCTCACGTATCCCACTGCCAAACACCTGAGTCATCCGCCCTCACGGTGAATTTTTATTTTCACTTACTGTTTCTATATATGGCAAAAGCGTGGCCCTCACTGATCACGGATTGGAGCTGAAGAATGTTGGCAAAAGCAAACCCCTCAAACCAGACTGAGAAAAGTGAGCCTCCTCTCCAGATTCATCCACAGAACCACTGATCTTCAGCCAAACTGGGGAGCCCAATACGAGAGCTCATTCCTTCTCCAGCTTCTCCTACCCTTGCCTCAAGGCTCAAGGCCTAATCCATGATGGCGTAACCCAGCGCCTTTCAATTCAGCGTTTGACAAGTCTATTCCATCTTTTAACTCCACCTTCTGCAATCCGGTGTCTTGCAAAAGCTTTTTGTAATCACCATTGACCAGCAAATGAATTGATACTGGCATCCTATTGATTTCTGCATGGTTTTGACCATTTGGGTAATGTTCTGCTTGATATTCATACTTCTCTTGGGCTCAGTAAGAATTCTTTCCTGATTTTCCTTTCTGTTAGTCTGTTGCTTCTTCTCAGCCCTCTTGGAAACATTTTTCTTCTCACCCCAATCCTCCTGTACTAGTTGTAGTTGTCCTGTTGTCTGCGTCTGTCCCTTCTCCCCAAGAGATGAACCATACAATGACCACCCCATCTCTGTGACTCCTCTGGCTTGGACCTCTCCCAAGCCCATGTCTTCTACTGCTGTGGACATGGTGCTCATGTTATTATACCTACATGCTGTGGGTATAATAACATGAGCACCACTTCACCAAAAGAACACATCTTTCTTCCCTGCTTCCGATCAGTTGCTCATCCTGAAAGCCCTATAGCTGAGTTAATGGTTCCAAGAACTATGTCCATCCGGGAGCCCACGTCGAGAACACAAGATGAATTCCAGATTTTGCCTTGCTTACCTCGCATATCCAGTTGGTATCTGTGTTTTGCTGCTCACTGCAGAATCTCTCTGGCTGGTGTTCTCTGCTCCTCCACCCCATCCTCACTGTAGGTGTCTTAGTCTAGACTTTACAGCTTTCTCACCAGGGACAAATGTTCTAACAAGACTCCTGCCTCCATAACTCTGCTGTCTCCCATTTTTCTTTCTAAAATACAAATCCCCTTTTGACACCTTCCTGTTACGCGTCAATGGTTTCTTGAAAGCTTTCTGTGGCCCTCCCTCCCACCTTCCCACACCCACTCTGGGCAAGTTGATGGGTGGCTCTCCTCTTTGTTCCCGCTGCATCCTAAGCTTACCCCTATCCTAAATAACACTTATCCAAATGTAGTATTTTCTTCAATAAAATATTTCAAACATAGAAGAAAGTGCAAAAAAAAAATAATATAGCAAATACTCACATATGCACTACCCAACTTGGACTGATTTTCGATGTACTGTATTCAATACTTCTTTTTAAAAGAAATTAGCCATAATAAAAAAAAAATAGCCGAGATCCCTTTGAGATTCATATTTTATTGACGCCATTGTTGGTCAAGTTTAGGTTGATTTTCTCGCTTAGCTCCTGCACTTGACCATCAATTCTCCAAGGATATATTTTCTCTCTTGTTCCTTCTTGAATCCCCAGCCCTTGCCAGAAGGAGGTCAATAAAGGGACTGAGTAAATGCTTGTCGAACAATTCTAAGCATGGACAGACCCACACTCATGGCGCTGTGGACCACTCGTCACATTAGAACGCAATCTCTCTTTGCTTTGCCTGGTTCACGTGCGATGCTTTGAGAGCTACTGGATCCTAATGAGTTATGCCTGTTCTCCAGAAGCGTTCCCCTTAACCGGTGGTTCCCTACGCTGGCGACGCGTTGTAATCAACGGAGTTGATATCACAGTGCTGATAGCAGGATTCTGCCCCTGCTGTTTTAATTTAACAGGCGAGATGCCACCTTGGCATTGGGTTGTTAAAAGCCCCCTGGTGAGCGCTAACTATACACTATTCATGTACATTATCTTATTTATTTCTCACCACAACCTAAGTATTTTTATTATCCCCATTTATGGATGAAGAAAGTGACACTCAGAGCTGTCAAGGAACATTGCCCAAAGCTGAATGGCCCCTGGGTCCTGCAGTTCTCACTGCACCACTGGCTCCCACCGTGAGTCCCATCCCTTATTTTGGCTACAGCTTCTACAAAGCCCAGGATTAAGAGAATTTAAAATACTCCAAAGAAAGTCGTGGTAGTCTGGCATTGCCAGTTCTCTCTAAAACCCTGAACTTTAACTGCTAATCCTGCTTCTTCTTCTTCTTCTTCTTCTTCTTCTTCTTCTTCTTCTTCTTCTTCTTCTTCTTCTTCTTCTTCCTCCTCCTCCTCCTCCTCCTCCTTTCCTCCTCCTCCTCCTCCCCCTCCCTCTCCCTCTTCCTCCCCTCCCCCTCCCCCTCTCTCCCTTTCTCCCTCTCTCCCTCTCCCTCTTCCTCTCCCTCTCCCTCTCCTCTCCCTCTCCTTCTCCTTCTTCTTCTTCTTCTTTCTGAGTCATTTGCTGAAACTTGCCTGATTAGCTGCCAAGGCCTTGAAAAGGTAGGCAGACTCCCTCCCACCTCTGCCCACCACACTCTCTCTGACTGTAGAAACTATTCCTCCAAGGGACATTCTTTACCACTCTGTTCCTCCCTCCCTTCTCCTGCCATACTGCTTTTTCCATTGGTCTCTGTCTCCTGTTCTCCTTACATTAAATGTTCATGGTACCGTGACACCAAATACATGGGAGACTTATAACTGAAGATCACTCTACTGCCTCTTTATTCTCCTTCGGCTCTACCTTTTTAAGCAACTGTAGGAAGAAAATATACATCATTGTTTACTCTGTATACTGATTTATTTTTCGATGTAATGCACACACTTCATAATCGTGTTCTGGCAACAGGATTCTACTGTAGGAGCAACCAAGGTACATCATCCTGGAACCATAGAACATTCCAGTTTGAGGGGATCTTGGAGATGACCTAGTCCAGGGGTGCTGCCATAACAAAAGAACTCAGAATTGGAATACGTGACCCTGTCTCAGGGGTTAGGTAGTAGACAGCGAGAAAACGGACGTCAAATTTTGGAGAATGATGCTCCACGTTACACAATCTATTGTCCCAGGGTAAGAGGTTTGCTACAGACTCTGTGTGACAGGGTCGTAGAAGAAAGAGATGAGCTCAAAAAGTACTGGCTCTTTTACAAGCAGAAAAGAATGGAAACACCTTCCAGAAATGTGAGACCTAATGAAATTGGTCAAGGGACCACTTCTTAATTCCTAATAGTGCTGAGAAAACAACTTAGAGGAGGAAAAAAAAATCAGACTAATGGAGTGGTGCTCAATGAAACCTTTCTGTTGGATAAAAAGTCTCAAGGTAAAATCCTAGGAAAGGAGTAGTTTTCTCTTCAAAGCAGACAGCACCATAAAGGGGAGGCAAGGAGGGCTGTGGAGGTAAGAAATTAAGGGAAATAAAGATTATATCAATGCTCTAAAAGAATATGGGTGTGGCTCTTTGGTTCACAGACTTGACGAGAAGCAGATCGATGAGAACACTGCTGTCGGTTTGAAGGAGACTATTTGAGACAATATTTGGCAAACAGGAACCAGGCTGAGAATGCCATGCGATTCTCTAAAGGGACATATTCCCCAATACTTACTTAATATTTGACCAAGGAAAATAATGAAAAAGGAAGAAACTTCCAGAAGTGGCACCAAAGACCATAGAGAAACCCACACCCTATTATTGACCGGAGATTGCTGTGTGCCCCACAGTCTTCTCTTTTCTGAAAGGAAGTGTATTTTGTCCTGACTCTAGACACTGTTGGATATTGGGTGTTGGGGGAGAAGAGCTGATAACTTGTCATATTAGCTCACAGGTCTCTGGACCACGATGAGCTCCATCCCGACCTGATGGAGATGCTACATACACACAGCAGCAACCCCTGGAGATGCTGGTCGTGGAGCTGGATGCCGTGACTAGATGGGAGTTTAAATCATGCCCCTTGGAGAAGTGTCAGTTGTTTTATGCGTGTTCAAGTGTGGACTGTTACAGAGACATTTTCCAGTCACCAAATAGTCATTTTCCTCCCACCCCTCCACTGCAAGTCCCCTTGCAATTAGTCAGAGTCTTGTGGGCAGTTCTGGCTAATGAGCTGCGCTCAGAAATCGTGTTTGTCACTTCTAGGCCAAAGCATTTAGAAGCTGCTGTGTGAGCTGCCAGCTCTCTCTCGGCCTGCTGTGAGACCAGGAAGCCACTTATTGCGATAACAGCATCATAGCATCAAACATTCGAGATTGCTGAATTGCCACATGAAGACGAGGTGCCCTAGAGGGTGACCCCGCCTGCATGTCATTTTGTGAGCAAACAGCTTCATTGTGTTCGGGCACCGAGGGTTTGAGGGTATTTGTTACTGAAGCCTTGCCTAGCCTAGCCTATGTGATACCCTGGTTTTGGCTTCTGGTATATCATTCTGTGGTCCACATGGTTGTGAGGCCCAGGGAACTGTGTTTGTCCACTTGCTAATCTCACCAGAGAGACAGACCCAATAATGGGCTGATGCTGGAGTGCCACTAAAAGATCACTAACCAGGCAATAGGCACGGATTTCATTACTACGGAGGCTTCCACCCTGTATCAGACATTTACAGGTGCTAAAGAATCGGTGCTCGAGAGAGACGGGCCTGTTCGGTCTCATGGAGCTGACATTCTTGGGGACAACCAAAGGGACAAAAAGGACAAGTAAGATCATTCCTGCTACCAGGACAATACCTGGGGCGATGTGGCAGAGAGTGAGGGGATCGTCAGGGAAGGTGTCTATGAGGAGGTGACTGTTAAACTGAGACTAGGAGTAGGAACCAGCCGTGCAAAGATCTGGGGCTGGAACTTGCAGACAGAGGGAACAGCAGCTGCAAAGCCCTGAGGTGGGTGAATTCTTATTTGGCGGGTCTGAGTTTTCAGTTTGATAGAACGTCAAATGGCAGGAACTTCATGATACAGAGGATGACATTGGAGTAGATAAGGGATCATCCAGGGCCTTTAAGTTATCCCATGGTGGCTGGATTTTATTTTAAGGGTAATGGGAAGCCACGAGATGATTCTAAGGAGGAAAATTATAGGAATTGACTGGAGACTGATTCATAGGGAGCCTGGGTGAGAAAAGACGAGACTTCAAAAACAGCGAATGATCATGGATATACGTGGAGAGGTAACCTTTGCAGATGGTTTGGCTGCAGCAAACGAGACTCAGAGAGGAAGAAATCAAGAACAACTTCTAGGTTTTCGGTCCGAGTCCCTGAAAAGCAGTGGCGCCATTTAAGAGAGAGGAAGGCTTGGAGAAGCCTGGACTGGGCTACCTGGGGAAGGTGCCATGTCTAGAATTCTCAGTCGCAGATGCCATCAGACAGTCACGTGACTGTGGGAGGAGGCAGGTGGAGTTTCAGGGCAAGGTTTGCCCTGGAGGTATAAATTTGGGGCCCATCAGTTTATAAACGTTATTTAGAGTCGAGGAACTGAATGAGCTCACTTAGGGAGAGAGTATAAATACAGGCGAGGTCCTGAGACAGGGGGCTGGAATCCAGCATCTCTGCCGGGGTCAGGGAGAGGGGCGTCGTCCTCCCAGAGCGCTGAGACCTTTTCTACTCCCAAGGGCTGTTTGCTTTTCGAAAGATGTCCTGAGACATATAGATTTTTCCACATATCTTTGTAATAAATGTTGCATCAGAGTCTCCTGTGAGTTTTAAGTCACACATGTCACAGCAGGGAGGCAGCTGTGCAGATGAGGGTCAGCAAACTCTGGACGCTTTCAACCACTTGGCCACTAACTAGTGAATTGACGGGAGTAAGTCACAGGTGCTCCAGGCCTCGCTATAACGGGGTAATGCTCCCGGCTCCTTGTCAGAATTAAAGGAGGCAGCGACATGAGTGTATTTTGTCCACTCCATGGCCATGCTGTCCCTTCCAGGAGCCACGAGCCTCATGTGGCCATTAAAGTTGAAATGGAATTAAATTGAATATTCGGTTCTTCAAGACTAAGAGGACGCAAGGCGTAAAGGCGATATGGGATCTTGGATTGGATCCTGGAATAGAACAAAAGACGTGAGTAGAAAAATTGGTGGAAATGCACAAAGCCTGTAGGTTGGTTAGTAGTGTTGTACCAAGGTTCAGTCCTTCATCTTGACAAATGTCACGGGGTTCTGTAAGCCGTTAACATCGGGATAAGCTGGGGGAGGCTATACAGAAGCTCTGTACTTACACAATAAAAAGTCAAAGAAAATTCAGTTCCTCAGTCACACTAGCCACCTTTCGAGTACTCCTCGGTCACATCGGCCGTCCCGATCATGGACTGTTTCCATCACGGCAGGAAGTTCTATTGGACAGCATCGTTTACAGCATTAAACAACCACATGGTTTTAGGAGGTAAGGCTCTGACCCCAGCACCATGCCTCAAAATGACGCCCACGGGAGAAATTCGATGGCTTCAGTAAAGGAATTAAAGTCGCGACTAGAAATAAAAATTGTTTTATTTCCACGTCCAGATTTGGTTTTAGACTAGCTTCCGTTGTCTCCCCCAAAATATGACAGGGTTAAAGCAAATGGTCTCTAAAGTATCCTTTTACATGTAACTCTTTATGGGTCCTGGACAAATAATACTGGGGGGCGGGGAGCAAGGGGAGCAGCAGTTCCCCAGCCCAGTGGATCCTCCCGGGTCATTCAGCCCCACTACCGATGCTGGTGTAGAAAGAACCCTAAAACGCACACTCCTTGTCGGAAGGAGGCTACACCCATGCGGTTTCTATCAGGTGCTAAGAGAGGAGAATAAATAGGAAGCCTTTTCCTGAAGGTTAGAAGCATCCCACCTGGTGGAAATTTTTTGTTCATGACTCCCAATTTTAAAAAGTTAAATAACTCGGGTCAGGAGACATACGGTTTAGAAAACACTACTGACCGAGGAAGTTGGTGACTATTGATTTGTCATTTCAACCTAAGTGAGCCGTCCATAATAATAATCTGTTCTCCCAACGAAGCACTTTTCGTCCAAAGACACTAAAGATGAGGCATGAATATTAAGCCATTGATTTCCACCATGTATTGACATTAAGAAGGGCTGTTTTCCTATCTGCTATTTATAGAGAAGAAACTAAAGAGCCTATTATTGAGAGGAAGATAATTTAATGCTTAACTACAAAGTTCTTTTCCCATTGGATCACTCTGCAATATAGACCAAAATTAATTATTTAGTTTTCATCAGGTTAAGAGTTAGCAAAGATATCTGAAATTCCGACCACTATTTACTTACTTCTTTCCCTTGGTCTTCATAAGGAAGGTATGCATCAGTTAGGATTCTTGGCTAAATGCAACAGAAGCTCTTTCTGGTAAATTTAAGCCAGAGGGAGTCTTACACCACAGATCTCCTGGGAGATGCACCCCCAAAATCCCATAATCCCCCAGAGGAAATTGGAGTGCCGATAGAGAGGACAGCCAGAAACGAGAGACTGCCCACCACAAAGTCCAAGCCATCTATGTTTTGATTTTCTTACATATATCCATTCATTTTACAAATTAAAGTAATCATAACTTAAATGCATAACTGTGGGACTTTTGTATTTAAATTATTGGCATACCCTCTCTGTGTGCGTTCATCAGAAAGGTAGTCTTTATAAGCATCACTGTCTTGAGTTAAACAGCAAATAAATATCCTATTAAAAGCTCTTAATCTCTAAACACTGTATTTTCAATAGGAAAAAATAGAGCTATGAATGAAGAAAGGATGTCAGTATAGTGTATCATTTGTCAAGGCTTCATAAACATTGATTTGGTGTTAGTAAGTCCTAGGACAGAAACTGTTGTTCAAACAACCAACAATTAGGTTGAACAGATAAGTGTTAAAAAAGATACTTTCTATCAATAACTTGATAATTAATGATTGTTAACCATGGAATATATACACTTGCTAGCAGAAAGTATCATGGGAGGATTTAGTTGTCCTTCTCAAATATATTCTTGCACCCTATGTATACCTGGAATCCAGGTTCTCACCTGTGCTTTAATAGTGGATATTTATAAACAGGATTTTGTAATAATAACCTTTAAGAGTTTAAAGGAATTCCTCCTGTCTTATCCAACCTTAGAAGAAAGCAATGTTACTTCTCTGTTACCATATTTGAGTTTATTTTAACAGCATGTTAGAGCAATAAATGAGAACAGTGGCTTTGTTACTTTCTCCATGACACCATTGCTACAATCCTTTCCACCGCCCCTTAGAAATTCTTAGTTGCACTTGTTAAAAGCAAACTACCATGGGCTGCATGTTATTTTGTGTCTAGAGATTAACAGTGTCTTCTTAAGAGAAATGCAAGCACTCCATGGGCTGCATGTTATTTTGTGTCTAGAGATTAACAGTGTCTTCTTAAGAGAAATGCAAGCACTCGTCACATTCCAGAGGAAGGAGAGAAAGCAACCGGTGAAATGCAGGACCGTCACTGGGCTTTGAGGTGTACAGCTGAGGGAGGTGTGTTAGTGTGAGGCTTCCCCACCCTTTCCTTGCAGGCATGTCATCCAGAACAGACCCAGGGAGCCATCGAAGGCCACGCAGTCCCTCTGCCGGGAGATATGAGACTGCCAATGACATTGCCAGTCAAGTTCGGTGTTCTAACAATGCAGAGACGACATCAGGGATGTGACGTTAGCGTGCCGAGCAGGGACAACCTTCCTCCCCCATTGCAGTGTCTCCTGCATCCTTCTAAGAAGCATGACTTTGGGCTTGGAAATTACTCGGTATGTTTGACATTGAAGTCTCCTCTAGAGGACTAACACTCCAAGTCTATCAGCTAACACCTTAACGAGGACTGCTGATGGCTGTCCCTTGCTGATGCTACTCCAGTATTCTAATGGAACACCTGAGGGAACCTGAGGGAACCCCTGAGAAGGCGGTTAACGTTATGGGGAAATGTATCCCACGTCAGGTCGACCCAGGTCAGGTCACAGTCAAGGGAAGGCCCTGCTGGCAGCCAGGCATAAAGGAAAAGATGACAACAGTCCAAAGAGACAGGTAGATGGCCAAGAAGTCAGGGTCAAGACAGGATCAGGTATGAGGCCCACCTAAAACTCCTGGTTGCTGGATAGTTTTACCCTGAATACTGAGATTCTTCATAGTTTAAAGGAGCAGAACCTTCTGGGCCAGGCCCAAGAGAACTTACCCAGAGCAGGAAAAAGGAGAATACATATGGGGAGCACAGAGATGAAAACCCCCACATCTGAAGAAGGCATTTACATTCCTCTCTGTTTCTCTACTAAGTACACCGCTGCCACAGGGCCTTTGAACTTGCTCTTCCTTTGGCCTGGCAGGTCGTTCCTCCAGGCTCCACAAAGCTCCTTCCTGGCCTCCTTCAGGTCCCTGCCCCTTTAAAGAGGACTTTGTCAACCACCCTATCTAACATAGCACTTTCTATACTGTCTTAATTTTTCTACATAGCTCTGGCACCAGCTTATGTATTAAATATTTATTTGTAAATATAGAACTCAAGCTCCTGGAGAGCAGGAGCTTAAAGACGTTTTCGTCCATTGCTGTGTCCCCAGCACTGAGCGTGGTTCCTGGTAGGTGCTCAGGAAATACGTTTTTGAATGAATGAACTATGAAACCTTCCTTGCATATTTACATGCGTTTTGGTATACATCAGGCAATTCTCTGGTGTCTGGGGTATAATTACATAATCTTTCCCTGCTTTTGTAAAATATGTAGATATAACTTATAGTCTTATCTGTCTGTCCACCTGTCTGTCTGTCCTTCTCTCTTTGGTTTTCCCATAGGGGCTTCTATTTCTTCTCTCTCCCTCACTCACCCACTCCCAAACCTGGTCATCAGTAAAGTATTCTTAAATTATGCATTCGTTCAACAAACAGCTCTTGGATACTCACTGTGTACTAGATATGAGGCCAGGTGCCGGGGAGTGAATGCGAAATCAAGAAAAAAAGAAACCATTTCCGCCACCAGTGAAGTTGTGCTCTAGCGAAGAAGCCAGAAATTAATTTTCAAGACTTACAAATAGATTAAAAAACTGCCACTTGACGGGGGCTGCTGGGAGAGGTGTGAGTGCTATGAGTGTCCTTTATCAGGGGCGAGCGGGTCGGGGCGCTCAGGGCTGACTCCTGTGAGGGCGTGACGAGGTCCCACCACAGGGAGGAAGAGCCTGACGGGGTCAAGAAAAGCAAGAGGCTAGCGTGGCTGCAGGAGTAGGGAGGAGCAGATCACAGGTAGGAGCAGGTCACACAGGGCCTGGAAAATGACGCTGAGACTTTAGTCGTTATTCTGAGCTCTGAGGACCAAAGGGATCCACACAGGGTCTTAGTGAGTCTGTGAGGCGGGAAACAGAGAGGGTGTGAGAGAGAAACGTGACCACCTGGGTGGATCTTTAGGTAGCTCCAGTTTGGACACTGGATTCATTCTCACAAAACAAAAGTTAAATGATCTCTGTCTCCATGGGACTTGAACGCAGAATGCCCCATTTGCTACATAGGTAAAAATTTACATGGTAGAAACATCAATTCCTGGCCAAAGGCTCTGAAAGAATAAAACTTAATCACAAAATTGTCGTGTTGAACTATCTTTTTGACTATAGTCAGTGGAGATCCCTGGATAATCCCAAAGTAACCCATTGGATCCTACTATTCTCAAATAATAAGGAAACGTTTTCTTCAACAATTAAAATTTCAGTTTTCTGTGATTTTGATTCTCACGTGGCAGATGGGGAAGAAACCCACCTGCATTCTGCCTTTTACAAGAGTCAGCTCTGCCCCCATGAGGTTTTGTAATAAAAGGCTCCAGGTTTGCTTAATCTGGACAAACCCACTGGTCAAGTTCATTGCTAGCATTAACAATAACAAATGAAACCATCGGTTTTACTACAGAAGCACAAGGACACTTAGCATCTTCTATGTGAGGGACCTACCTCCTTCTGAAATATCTTGGGAAGACAAAAAAAAATGTTATTTTGTGTCAGACTCTTTTAATGTGCATTTATTTATCTAATTTTAAAGTTATTTAAGGGATAAAGGGGCTCGTCCTTAAATTCCTTCCAGTATTGATGGACATTACTAAATAAATCTGAAAGAGAAAATGGGCATGGCAGACAAGGAGGCAGAATTAAGAAGTGAAAAAAGGAAAGTACCATGTTACACATGGCTTCCTAATACTCTCTCAGACATGTTTATGGTTTATGGTCCATGATTTTATTTCTCTAGGAAAAAAATGGGTTGAGTGTGGAGTTGTGGAAGCATGGGGAAAGGGAGACGGGATAATACACACACTCTCCTTTGTGGGGGATGTCTCTCTCTGCTCCCTGAAATCCTTATGCCAATTAAAGATACAAAGAGCATGAAAAGCATAATCTGAACCATCACCGCACTGCTGTGCATTTTCTGGGATGTCTGACTTCATTTTAGTTACTGTTTAATATTTTCTTCATCTGGATCGCCTTTTATCGGACATCTTGGAAGCTTTCCCTGTCTATTCTTTATTCTTTCCTTCTCTGCTAATGATGTTTCTGGAACTGAAGCCTGCTCTTGAAATGGGTTCTCTTCATTAACAGAAAGAGCACTGGGTTTGATTTATCTGCAAAACCCCTGGGATGACTTTTGTGCTTAGATGTCAAAGAAATTCTCTATCTCCTCCTAAACCATTAATTTTATCATTATGGAAATAGCTTCCATAATTGATAAAACATTGTCAACTGAGTTTGACAGACTATTAAAACACTTCTGAAGATTTGTACTCCCGAGCTCTTGTCCCTCGGGGCTGGCTTAAAACACGCACGCCCGTATTTATATTCTCTCTTCAATGTCAATGGGAAAAAAATCTCTGTGATGAGGTTATTGTCATGTACTGACAGTGATCAAGAATCATTTCTCTCCAGTCCTGGCCAAGTCATGTTAGTATGAACAAAACAAGGTGCGCCATTCATCTTTTTCTCAGTAGCTGAGAAAGTTGAGGTTTTGCCACAAATAGAACGAAGACCACCCTATAAAAGGCACAGCTGTTGTGAAGTCCGAAGTATCTATTTTTTAATTAATTGGCTTACATTTTGAGATAGCTGTAGAATCGCATGTGGTTGTAGGAAATAAGAGATCCCACATGCCCTGGACCCAGTTGCCCTCGATGATAACATCTTGCAAAGACTGTAGAACAATATTGCAATCAAGTTACCGGCACTGACACTATTCAGATCTCTTCTGCGTTACCTGTACTCACGAGTGTATCGGTGTGCATGTGTATGTGTGAGTTTCATGCACTTTGATCACATGTGCGTATCTGTGGATCCACCACCACAGCCAACATACAGAACAATCCCAACACTACAAGAATCCCTCATGTTACTCTTTATAATCATTCCCTTCCCATGGTGTGTCCACTTCTCTGAGCTTTCCTGAACACTTATGCATAATAAAAAGAAATAGAACTATGAACGTTATTTGCATTCAATACAAGTGTTTGATCTTTTAGAAAAAGGGATGCAAGTCTGTGGTGGATACATCTTCAGACCTTGATTTCTGAACACGGGTTTTGGACCCCATTCATCTACCTGGCTGGGCACCTTTGGGCAAGGGATGGATACACAGTCAGCTCGAATGTGTGCTATGGCTTTGCACTTAAGGCAACAACTATGATAAGGAAAGAGGCATTATGCATTAGTGAGATTCATGTCTTGCAAAATTCTGTTTATAAAATTCCATTGAAATGTTAAATTTTCAGATAAACCAAGAAGTTGCTCCTAATTGGACTCTATAGGGTTTTGGAGTTTGGGGAATTTTTTTTTTTTTTTGAAAGTTGTGAGTGGTGGCACCTAAGATGCATGATTAGCTTTTCATTGAAACTAAGATAGTATCACTCTCTGGAATAACCAATTTTATACTTAGATAAATATGAACTGTGAGAATGCCCCAAATTATTATTTTTTAAACGTAGAAAGTCAGCTCAAGTTTCTGTACTTTGCAAGAATATCCATTGCAAGCTGAGATTAAAAAAAAAAAAAAAAACATATAAACGTCCAGGCTGACACTTCCCATCTGCTACAGTAGGCATTTTTACCCATCTGATACAAAATGCCAGCAAGTAAGTCCTCAAAGCCAGCCCAACGGCTCAATAAAATATGGTCTTCTTGTCACCCTCAGCGCTTAAATCATTTGTTGTCAAGCTGGGTGGCTTTCAGAGTTGACATTTACTGCTGTTTGCTGCAAAAGAGATTATAGCCTCAAGGACAGGGCCAAAACTGTCATTAGCTCTGCCAACCACAGGAACAAAGGCCTTGGTTAATTCTTTGTGATTCTGTTGCTGTCCTATGGTTTTAAGACAGATGATTTTTAAATGATAGATTTTCAACAAGAGGCACTCATGTAGTGTTTACTCAGTGGTCCCAGTAGCCTCTTGCATATAGAGATGCTCCGGCCCATACAAAGAAACCTTAAAGGATCCTTTATCTTCCCTCTCCTGAAACACCCCCACCCTCAACTCTCTTTCATTACGTTTCCCCCTAAGTCTCCAGGTTAGATCCAACATGTGAAGAATTCGTATTAGTAGTAAGAAGAAACTTAAAGCAACTTACAAAGACTAAATCCAACAAAGATGTACCTAGCGCTTTATATGTTTATGACTTTAGGACAATTGTTTTGGTGGACACAGAAATGAGATTTTTTCCTTAAAAGGGAGGAAACTAATATTTATCAGGCTCCCCTATGAGCCAAGCATTTTGCATTTGTCACTTCATGCAATTTTCATGATGACTCCGTGACATGGAGACTATGATTTTTCACATCAGGACATGGGGTTCCTGCCATGCTGGGAGATTGCCCGGGGCACACAGCTAGTAGGAAGCAAAGCTGAACTACCCAGGACATCCGACTCTGAAGTCCATACTGCATCCTTTAACTCCCAGAGGAGAAAACAGGAGTATGGAAATATGAAAATACAAGCATACATAAAACTTAAGTTCACAGCAGATTATAGTAAATCGTGTAATAAATGTTGAGTTATACAGAAATCCAACATATGATTGATGTGGACTGTGTGATAATCTCCATTCAATGAAGTGCTCTTTGTCCCAGCTCCTGGGAGTGCAGGTGACATAGAACCGTTATCTATCAGCCACTTCAGAAACTATCCCACCTGCAGAGGGCCACCTTGTCCAAAGCCCCTTTCTGAGAAGCTCACATGCTCTGACTGATCGCCGTGGAAGTCAAAGCTTGACCATTTGGACGAAACTCGGGGAACCTCGTAAGGACCATTCTTGCTCCAGAGCTGCCTAAGTGTTGGCTGAATCTGATGTTGAGCCTTAGGGAAGCTTCTGCATTTGTCCCCTCCTTAATAAACCTTCTGCTTGCTAAACTCCAACTCACACATTGCTTCCTAGAGTCTGTGGTTGGTAGATAGGGAGCCTGTGAAGGTTTGGAAAGAGACAAGGCAAGAAGTAGGCGGAAACTCAGTTAAATGGTGTGAGCCATTCACGAGAACAAATGTTTAAGATGGAGACAGAAGGGCCAGTGGTCTGGATAACTTCCTCGGACAGAGCATTAGATTTTCTGGCAGAAAAGTTAGGTTTAAATCCTGGCTCTGTCACTTACTATCTATGAGACCTTTGGAAGTCACTTAATCCCTCTGGACTCCATTTCTTCCTTTCTCAACGAAGATAATATGAGCAGTGTGAAGTGGCTGGGAGCTTGCAAAGCATTACACACACACACACACACACACACACACACACACACACACTCACTCACTCACTCACAAACACAAGTTTTAGTTGTGGAGACAAAGAAGGCTGGCCTAGAGCCAGAGCTGGCAAACTACAGCCCTCCACCATTAGAAGGCCTATTTTGATAAATAAAGAGTTATTGGAACACAGCCCTACCCACTCATTTAACCATTGTCTGTGGCTGCTTTTGAGCTACAATGGCAGAGGTGAGTAATTGTGATAGAGACCATGCGACCATGTGAAACTAAAATATGTACTGTCTGGCCCTGTCCATGAAAAGTTTTCCACCCCTGACCTGAGTATCAGAAGTCAAAGAGAGTCGGCTGAGGTAAAGGACAGGTCAGGGGTCAAATCTGTAAGACCCAGTAACTCTTTGGGCTTCGGAAAATAAAGTGAGCAAGAGAAAGGACTCATTACCCTGAGATTTCTGGCCCAGGTGCCAGCCAGAGGGGCAATGTCACTAACCACACTGAAGGAATCTGGAAAAGAGTTTCATTCAATGGTTGATTTAATTCTGGATGTTTAATTCTGAGTCTCGGGTACTGGTAAAAATGCCCAGCAGAAGGATAAAAATATGAATCTGGTACTGTGGCCAAGGCTGGGAGATGAAGTTTGGGAACATAGGCCTGAAAAAATGAGGAAAATTGGTGGTTTCAAAGGCATTAAAATTTTGACTTTAATCTTCCACTTTTACATGCATTGAGTTCTGTCTCATCTCTGACAACTTATCCAAAGACTTAATGCTTAAAACTGGAGAGTCGAAGTAACTGGCTGGTCATTACTGTATTAAGCAGAAAATGAAAAAGGGAAGTAAAGTTCTATTATTGCTAGAAAGGAAACATTTAGAACCAGGCAGAGACTCATCTGCGTGGAGACCATGTTACCAGCCACAGAGCAGCATTTGGAAACCAGTTCTCCTGTCCCAAGCGAGGTATGTCCCGTGAGACAGCACATGGTTTTCTGCAAATCGAAGGGTTGCATGGTTAAACAGCTTTGGAGACAACCGGATTAAAGAAATGTAAAGCTTTCTCTATTCTAGAATTTCTCAGAGCCTTTAACATGGTAACAAGCCCTGGGAATCCCCAGCAGGGAGACATAGGAAGTAGACAAGAACACTGGGGCTTGAGAAGTACAAATGGCCAGTTATAAAAACAGTGGTGAGGAGGTAAAGAAGAATATTACCAGAGGGGAAAGGGGGCAGGGGGAGGTGAAAAAGGGTAAAGGGAGTCAAAGATACGGTGACGAAAGGAGATTTGATTTTGCGTGGTGAACACAGAATGTAATATACAGATGATATAGAATTGTATAGTTGAAACTTATATAATTTTATTAACCAATGTCACTCCAATAAATTTAATAAAATTTTTAAAAATTGCAAAAAGAACCATATAGGGAATATAGTCCATAATATTGTCATAATAATATTTGCTGTCAGATGGGTACTAGACTTATCAGGGTGATCACTTTGTAGGGTATATAAATTTCGAACCACTATGTTGTGCACCTGAAACTAATATCATATTGTATGTCAACTATGATTGAATAATAAATGTAAAGAAAAAGAAAACGGGGGCTTAAAGCAGGAGCTTGCTCAGGATCCCAAAGCTCTTGAGAAGCAGAGCCAGGAATCACATTCGCAAGCTCTGCTTCAGAGCTCCTGGTGATCATCCTTTCTTAATACCTATGATGATAAGGGATGATGATGGTGGGGGTGGTGAAAAGTGTCATTCCTGCTAGTGGTTCCTGTGGTACTTGACATCCCTTGGAAAAATCTGATAAGTCTTAGACCAATGTATCAGTCACCTGGTGACAAAACAACACTATGTCAACCACTCCAAACTGCTTCGAGTAAATTATTATTACAATAATAAGCATTTATCCTATCGCACCATCTGCAGGTTGGCTGGGGCTGCTTTGCTGATCTCATTTGGGTTTGGCTCCGGCCTGTGGGTTCAGATAAGGTCTGCTCTATGGAGCGCTCATCTGTCTGGGACAAGCAGGCTACCAGTGGCATAGTCTCCTCACCAAGTCACACACGTCCACACCGCAGTCAAGGGCAGGGATTCCCCACCCCACCTCTGGTGGGAAAAACTGTGAAGTCACACGGCAAAAGCTGTGGCTACAGGGGAGAGCAAAGAAATGGAACTAATTATTCAAACTCCCGTGACACATGTGTAACATTCAACTTGGGAACATGTAATAAAAAATTTAGTCTTTCTGTTTAAATAATTCACAGAACCCTGGCACCATGAATTCAAGTTCAGTTAATGTAGTGTGTGACAATAGAATTCTATGAACCTTACCTTTACCTATTCAGAATCTACCCAAGCCTGAGCAAAACAAGGTAAACATCCTTGGACTGAAGATTTACTAAACACAAGTCCCTTCCTTTGCCTGGGCATCAGCGCTCGTCACCTGGCCTTGCTGGCCACAGCCATGCTCGGGACCCGGTGGCTAGTCTTCACTCCACGGCCAGTAGGAAATGGGGCTGTGATCTTGAGAGAACGAGGTCCGGCCAGCTCAAGTGTTTACGAGACTCCCGGAGCTTGCCAGGACAGCCTGGGCCAAGCGTCCAAGAGGGTGGTCCGAGAGAAGGGTGGAGCGCAGAAGAAAACAGGCGGAGGAGAGAAGTTCTGAGAGTGGAACTGCGGAGGGAATGAAAGAAAGGAGGGTGAAGTTTTTGTGAGGGTCTTTTTGGCCTCGTTCTCAAAAAAGGAGGAGACAATTTCTCTAAAAGCTATAAGAGTCTGTGATGACAATGATGATGACAAGGAGGAGGAAGAAGGAATATATGATAAATGAAAGAGGAGATATGTAATGTACATAAACTTTGAAACATAATCATACAATGATACCCACGGTCTTACTACTCAACTTAAAAACCAGTGCATTACAGCATCTGTGTGTTTGCTCTATCTCCTTCTTGACAGAAACTACTGTGGGAATGTCGTGTTTAGCATTCTCTTGCTTAAAAAAAATGTGTTGTATCCTTTATGTGTATTCTTGAACAATCAGTATACAACGCTTAGTTTTATAAAAACAGGGTCATGTTACATGTAAATTCCTGTGCCTTGTCATTACTGTGTTCTTGACATTTGGTCATGGTTTTAAGTCTCTGTAGTTCATTCATTTTCACTGATCTACAGTATGCTTTATTAGATACATACCACAGTTTATGCATTCATTCTCCTGTTCATATGCATTTTAAGCTGTTCTATTTTTGCTCTTATGAATAACTCTCGGTGAATTTGTATGTGTCCAAGCATTCCTCTGGGATATGTAATTCAGAATAGAATTTGTGGTCTATAAGGTTTTCAACTGTTGTTAGCAATTTTATTCCAAAGTTGTTATGTCAGTTTATAAGCCCCTGGCATAGTATGAGAGTCCTTGTTGAACCATATTTTCACCAAAATTGTATATTGTCAGACTTCTAAATTTTTGCTAATCCAGCAGACAGAAGACAGATCTTGTCACAGTTTTAATTTATATTTCCTGATTACCAGCGAGCTTGAGCCTCTTTTTAAAATTTAATTCGGCATAGAAGTTTCCTCTTCCGTGAAATGCTTATTTATGTATTGTGCTTATTTTCTTATATAAGTTTCTTCTTATTGATTTATCATAGTTCATTATAAATGCTAATCTCTTGACAATTATATGTAGCATAAATATCTTTTCCCATTTTTGGCTTGTCTTTTCACTCCATTTACGGTGTCTTTTGATAAACAGAAACTCTCAGCTTTGAAGTAGCCAAATGTATCAAACTTTTCATTGGATATTCTTTGAGGGATTTATTCCTGCCCCAACTTTTTGAAGCTAACCCCTTCATTTGTCTTCAAAAACTCTTAACATTTTACCTTGAATATTTAAATGTTTAATCTATTGGGGATACTTTTTTTCCTATGGTGTGAGGTAGGGATCCAATAAATTTTTTTTCCGTATGGATAACCCATTATCACAGCATATTTAGTGATAGTGACACCTCTCCACATCCACCTCCTTAGTCATCTGCAAGGCCATCTCTTCCAGGTTGCAAGGTCACCTCATGCATAGGGGACATTACTGGGCCCTCTGCTCTGTTGCACTGATCAATATGTCTTTCCCCAAACTCAAACCATACCATCTATTACTCTGACATTGTCTTGATAACTGGTAGGGCCTCCTTGTAACTAGATTACAACTAGATTTTGAGGAAAAGAATGAGCTTTACATATTTTAATTAAAAGAAAAGAAAAAATGTTAAAGATTTTAGCCCACTGTCTACTTAAAAATAGTATCCATTACCCAGCTTCTGCTCCGGAAGGCTCTTAGACTAAGATTGCCGTTATTGGAAATGCACTTTAGTTACTCTAGCAGATGTTGTGTTGCTGCAGGTTCAAGGTCCCCAGGTAAGGGGTAGGAGGCTCGGGCAGTCGGAAGAAAATATGGGGAGCCATAAGCACCTGCGACATAGCTCTTTATCCCAGCGAGGGCACCGCCAGCCTCACAGGTGGCAGTGCCTGTTACACACAGGTTAAACAATAGTGGCACACGGCTGGATAATGGAAGCCCTCGCATGTATACTGGGCACATATGAGAAGTGCTGACTCGCTTCCACTCTCAAGTTGCTAAGGGCTTACAGAGGGAGCCTGCCTGCAGCCATCTTCCTTTCTCCTCACAGATGTACAGACTCCATGTTTTAGTTAACTGACCTATTACTTAAAACACAGATAATTCAGACTTCCAAATGAGTCTGAGGAAGATGGTGAAATCCAATTTTACTTTTCCATTTTAGCTTCAAAGCATCCGCTGAGATATGTTGAAAAAGCGCTCAGCCCTGTCTGCCCCCTTAGAAAATAGGGTCTCATTAAAATGTCCTGAAGCAGCCATAGTGCCAATATGTCTTTGCGTCTCTTCAGTGTTATTTATACAGAGCTTCATGTTTATAAATCTAAGACAAGGTGACTGGATGAACTCGAAATTTTCCTGGTGGGGGAGGGGGTGCCTGATGACTCCACTGTAAACTCTCTTTTCTCTCCACGGACCACACATCTTAGAACTCATTCAGTGTAAACAGCACACATCTTTTGAGCATTTTCTGTCCAGTGAATGTTGAATAAATTCTTTTCAGGGGTGACACTAAATCTTTAGGTTGTTTATTTGGACTTCCTCGCTGGAGATACAATCGTACACATTGAACCGTCTTTTAAATGTTGTACCCAGAATGTATTGTTAATTCATGTTTATGAATGGAGTTTTGTTTTCTCTACGAAGGTTCAGAAAGAGAGGGAACATACTATAAACAGAGAACATACTCACAGCTCAGTCCGGTACATAATAGAGCCCATAAAAAGTACCCCTGAAATTGTTAAACGTGTACCTATATACATGTATATTCTTAAAAATTTGAAAATTGGTTTACAAAGAAATATTATATTTGCAAAGAGCTGGCAACGTACACTTAAATATCACCCACTAGAGAGTGCATGCTCATGGTTCACAAGCATGAACCAATAGGGGAAAATCGATAGAAATGAGAAAAATGAAATACAAGCAGAAAATATATTCAGACAAGAGAAATAATGAGAAGAAAAAATTGAAACCAATAATCAAAAGCCTCTTTTATAACAAATGTGTCACGATGATAGGGAGATGGTTTCTCAGTAATTTTGGCTCAGCAAGTGAGTCTTCTATTCAATAGCGATTTTTTGTTTGCTGAGGTATGGAAAAACAGTCATAATTGATCAATTTCAGTGCAGCGGGGAAAGCTATAGAAGGAAGTTTGATTTTTTGATGTGCTTACGAATTAAGTAGCTCAAGATCCATCCTCTAAAGCTTGTGTTGGGTGCTCTCAGCTTTCCCGCTTTTTCTCCTCCCTCCCACCGGGTTCCCGCAGCTCCTGTAAACTCACCCCTCTTCCCACTTGTAAAACCTGCTTTCAGATCACACTCCTCTTGGTGCCCTGCAACCTAGGAAAATCTCTTCACCCCGCAGTCTATTAACAACACAAACTGTACATTTAGAAGCACTTTGACCACAGTCCACTAGAAGGAAATCGTATTACGAAAAAATAAGTACAATTTAAAATGTTCACATCTGTATTTATATATATCGAAATGCAAGTGAACACTGCAATGGATAATTGATGGCGATGCTAAAACAAAAATTCTTCCGTGAAAGTATAATTCTTATATTAATAGGGTTGCAAGATTCAGCAAATGAAAATACAGGATGTTCAGCTAAGCAGACTACATGGAAACAACTAATAGTTCTTGCCATATGAGTATGTTCTGCTAAGTTAATTAAACAAGGAGGCTATTAGACTGAGGTGGTTTTAATGCCATTGTGGTCCACGTAAGCAAACCAGAATCTAACCCTATAAATGACCCAAAGTTATGAAATTGAAACGCTAACGACAACCAATCAGGACAGCCAACGAGGCTTTAAGCTATGGCCAATCCGTGATTTCCTTGCTTGGCTTTCATCTTTTCTCAGTAAAAGCTTCTCTCCCTGCTCCTGTCAGTGAAGCGCTACTGACCACTTCCGGTTTGGCATCGCCCCATTCAAATAGATTTCCGCTCAGATAAACTCTTAAAATGTTTAATATACTTCAGTTTTCCTTTTAACAGTTCCATAAAATATTGAGAACATATTAACCCTAAAAAAAAGTATCTAAAATTCAAATTTAACTGGGCATCCTATATTTTAGTTAGCAACCTTAATTAGAGGATCTTCTATAAGTAGTTTGAATAAAATTGGGCACTTTTGCCTCCTCCAAATTACTTCAGAAAGCCTTGAAAACTAATGAATATTAAGTCTTTACCAGAATTATCTTTGTAAAAACTTCCTTGACCCATCTCTCCCTTTCAGATTCTACCCACCTTGGCAGCTTCCCAAATCTTTCTTCTCTATCCTGACCCCAAACAAAGCCAGCCTTTTGGGTTCCTTTTCAATTTCCCCTGTCCTCTGTCTTACTCTCTTCCAACTACTGATAACTTTTCTTACATACACTAATTGAGCACTTTATGTCACTTTCAGTTCTACTCTCACCCTTAACTCTGTAGAGTACCCCAAAAGCCTAGAAGTCCAGCAAAACAAACAAAAACGCTTCTTAAAAGTTGAAGAAGGCTCAATCCTGTGACTAACTATACTATGTGCACGCCTCGCATACCCACTAAAGTCTTTCAGGTTCTTCTCACCTGCTCTCTCCTGGTCGTTCAGGAGGTCCCCAAGTTTTCCTGTTGATCCCAGATATTATCAGAGATATTGTTAAGACTCGTCTTCACGATTGTCACTGCAGTTCTTCTGAGACCACTCTCGGGATAAGCTTCTTGATTTGGGATTTCACCCTTCAAAAGGCTAAGCTTTTCCTGGGGTTTGGCTGCCTCTGAGTGCCCCGTGAGTCCCCATGTCACTTCATGGTTGGAACACCCAGTAAAATGTGGAATAGAAGCAATGACAGCAAATGTCTGTCTCATTCGTGATCTTACAGCATAAGTTTTCAAGGTGTCCATGCTAAATTGGAGGTGTATTTTTTCTTTTATTGGAGATACTCTTCAAAATTTGATAACATTTCAAAGGGAACCTTTGATTCCTAGTTTGTTAGGACTATTTCAAAAATCAAAATAGGGGTTTATTCTATCTAATACTTTTTCTGCATCTATGGAGACGATCACTGGGTGGTCTTTATTCTAATAATATGATGAATTACACAGACTTTCAAATATTAAACCAGCCTCATATTCCAGGAATAAATGCAAAGTGGTCCTAACAAATTGTTCTTTTTACATATTGCTGGATTAATTTTCTAATATTTTGTTGGAAATTTTCAAAATTTATGTTTATGAGAGAAGTAGGTCTATGATATTTTTCTTTGTACTATTCTTTTTCAGGCTTCATTATCAAGGTTTGCCATTCTCAGAAAAAAAGCTGGAAATTATTCTCTCTGTTTCAATTCTTTGGGAAAATTTATATATAAATGGTATTTTTTTTTCCTTAAATGCTGGAGATTTTCATTCTTTTTTTATTCCTGATTTTGATAATCTCCCACTTATATTAGTTTATTTAATGATATTTGTAGGGGCTTACTTAAAGAAGGGGTTGGTCTTTTCGACAAACCAACTTTTCATTTTCTCAATTTTCTTTGGTATATATTTAATTTCTATTACATTGGTTCTGCTTTTATCTTTATTATTCCCTTCTACCTTCTGTGTTGTGTTAAAGTCCAATTTTTCTCATAGTAAAATAGCTACATTAGCTTTCATTACCTTAATGTGTGCATTTTACATCCTTTCTCATTCTTTGATTTTCAATACTTATGTATCCTTTATATTTAAGGTGAGTCTCTTGTAAATACCATATACGTGGGTTTTCTTTTATTATTCATTAACAAGGTTTGTCTTTGTTTGGAGTTTTAAATCCATTTGTATTTAATTACTAATATATTTGAGTTTGAATCTGCCATCTTGCCCTTTGCTTTTCTATATATCCTGTCATTTATCCTTTTTATTTTTTGTTTTCTTATCACATTTGGTTTAATTTTTATTTTTTTATTTTTTTCTCTTTTAATAGCTTATAAGTAATATATTATTTCATTATCTTTCAAAGTCCTCCAGACAAGTTCTCAAATCAGTCTGTTAATGTATGTCTAAAGTATCCCGTTAACATTTTATCGATGCTAATTTAAAAAAAAAAAAACTCAGCAACACTCCTAAGTGATTCACACCAGAAAACATTTAGCTATGAAAACAGAATTCATATTCAACGTTAAGCAGAAAAGTTTTCCCAGTAAATGCTGGTTTGTAGAGGTTTATATTCTTATTTCTGGACAATCAGTATAAATTACTGTAAATGTATAATGAAGACCTATCATAACTAAAAATGTTTAATACCAAGGGCAACTGGCTGAATGCACCGGTGGGGAAAAAATAGTACAAAAAGTGAAAGGGCCGAGTTTTCTAGGCAGGAGAGAAGATCGTAACGATGGCATTTACTAGGAAATTGGAGGACATCTGGAGATGACTGAAGTCCGGGTCCCTCACATGCCACCCTATGGTAGACCCCAGGCCTGCTCTGTCTCTGGGGAGGTCTGCAGATCTCCCCGTCCACCTCCTGTGACATAGCAAGTATACCATTGGAAAATATAAAACTCCCAGAGAAGTCAGACCTTGGAACAAAGATGCTTCACTGTTGCCTCTGGCCCTTTTTCTACTTGTACAAGGGAGGTGCCTGCCTAGGAGACAAAACTCTGCGTAAGTGTAAATTTCACAAAAACCCTTGCCAGAAGCTGCAAGGGCCTTGAGATGAGGTGTGATTCTTGTGTCATTAAGCCCCCGCACGGACTTCCTCTGGGCGTGTCACACATCTGCGGAGGGAGGCCCATAGAGAAATTTTACGACCTCTAAGGGAGAAACATGAACTAACCCATCCATATGGTTTGTGAAGCTTGTTTTTCTCCATACATCCCTTTTCTTCCTTCCTTCCTTCCTTCCTTCCTTCCTTCCTTCCTTCCTTCCTTCCTTCCTTCTTTCCTTCCTTCCTTCCTTCTTTTCTTCCTTCCTTCCTTCCTTCTTTCCTTCCTTCCTTCCTTCCTTCTTTCCTTCCTTCCTTCCTTCCTTCTTTCCTTCCTTCCTTCCTTCCTTCCTTCCTTCCTTCCTTCCTTCCTTCCTTCCTCCTTTTCTTTTTTCTTTCTTTCTTTCTTTCTTTCTTTCTTTCTTTCTTTCTTTCTTTCTTTCTTTCTTTTCTTCCTTCCTACCTTTTGTTCTTCTTGTTCTCATTCTTTCATTCTTTCATCTTTGACCTGTGGTTTTTTTCCTTGAGCTAAATCTCTTTAGCTTTTCAAACCAGGCCCCACCTTGGCTCATGGCACATATAGGATAAACATGACTTTTCCCTTGGACAGTTTTCATATTCTGACACGTCAGTATTTGAACAGCCTTCTGGAGCCTCTTGTCCCTTCTTCAGGCTGATGTGGTTCTCATTATCTTCTGGCCAGGTGTCATCCCATTTTTATTCCCCCAATGAGGCATTTTTCTCCCCACCCCACCCACCTTTATGCATCCACAGAACTGAGAGGAATATATTCACTGTCACCCAGATGGTTATTTCATTAAATTCTCAGGGCTTACTCCATATTAGCTGAAGAAAAATATTAACGTTCTGTGGCTGGATTGCAAACTAGTATAAATTACAGTATATTGGCTGCAGAAATGAGGTTTACAATGGAAAAAAATTCTAATTAGAGATCATGAAGCATGATGAAAAAATTTTTGACTGTGCCCTGAGTATCATAATTTATTCATTGATTCTTGGTTTGTGACAGATGCATTCATAGGTAACTGCATGGTCCATATCCATTCCCTACTCTGAGAATCTGGTCACGAGAAACTTCAAATTGTCTTCAGAAAATCATGGAAAACATCAGCTTGAAATAGATGGTGTATTAGGGTAATAAAGTCAAATTTGCTGGAACAAGGAGACCTCTCTCTCCTCAACTATGCTGGCTTAAATAAGATTGAATTTTATTTCTTTTTCACATAATTAAGTAGTGGAGCAGCTCTGCTCCACAAAACCATAGCAAGGTTTAGATTCATTTCATCTTGCTGCTGTGCCATCCTTAAAATGTCTTTGTCTAAATGATCAAAACTGGGTTATTGTTCTGCCTGGTTTTAGACCCTTGAAAAAGGGAAAAAGAGGAAATAGAAGGCAACAAATTTTCTTTTGGATGAATCAGGTGAAAATTGCTCACATCATCAAAGCTTACATTTCATTAGTAAAAAGTAGCCACACTGTTATTCTTAAATGCAAAAAAAAAAAAAAAAAAAAAAAAAAAAAAAAAAAAAAGCCAGAGATTCAGTCCCCTTCTGGGAAACCACGTTCTCAGGAAGAAAAGAAGGATGAATTTAAAGAGACAAATAGTGGTCTGTAACAGGTACTCTGGGGTTTCAAATCTGGAACCAAATTCTAATCATCATCATCCCTTTAAGGCATTATAGTATCATGATTATATGCTCTAGTTCTAGAGACAGAAAGCCTGAATTCTAGTTTGGGTTCTACCACTTACTAGTCGTGTGGCCATAAACAGGTTACTTAACTTCCTTAAAACCTCAGTTTCCTCAACTGTAAAATGGAAAACAGAATAGAACCTGCATTAACAATTATATGAAATAACAAATGCTCACATGGTAAGAGTTTAATAAATGTTTCCTTGATTTGTTTCCTGAAGGGAGGCCTTGACCTCTTGTTGATAATAAGACTTCAAGGCCAATGAGAGGTCATCTCATGAAGAGCTACTTTGTTTCAGCAAAAATGATTTAACAAGAATCTATTTTTCAGAAGGCACTGGGATAGTACCTATAAATTGATCAGTTAGTTTTATACCTTGAATGACATGGATGTAGCAATCGTCCTTTTCTCATTGAACTTGAAGAGATAAATGAGATATATTTTTCAAGAGCTTAACTCCCTCTATAGCATATAGTAAGCACTCAGTATATAACTCTAAATATTATATAAAGTATATACCAAATATTGTTATAAGCGATGTTATAGGAATACAGGAGAAGAAACAATTCTGCTTTGGAGGAATAAGGAAGATTTCAAGGGAATGGCATTTCAACGGGGTTTTTAAGGATGAGTAAAATTTCAAAAATTAAAAAGATGTTTTTTAATGGTTTCATCGGAGAAAACAACATGAGGCAGAGTATGAAGGTGAGTTATCGTGTGGCATGCTGAAGGACAAAATGTCTAGATCAGAGAGTCACAAAATAAGAATGGGAGAAGATGTAGAGGAGAACGTAGTGTCAGATCAGGTAACGGTGCCACATTTGTGAGTTTGGACTTCACTCATTAAGCAGTGGAGAGGTTTCTGAGGAAGAGATTTTCGTATTCGGAGCTGTGTATTAGGCTGACCACCTCTGGTAGCAGCTTCCAAGTTAGATGAGATGGGAGATAGATGGGTGAAATGACAGGCTGGGAATCCAGATAAGTGACTATCACAACAGTCCCGGAAAAGCACGATAGGGTCTGAATCAGCATTATCATTGATAACGGAAAGTAAAAGATAAGAAAGAGTCCTCAAAGAGGAAAAATCAATAGCTTTAAGATGGACTAAAAGAAGTGAAGAAGAATGGAGAGTTAAAAATGCTTAAGATTTTTAATCGTAATATTATAACTCAGGGAACATGTGCCATAATTTCAAACTGAGATCTGCTAAAACTAAAATCTACTAGAATACAGCTATTAAGATTTCTAATATAAATGATCAATATAAGTGTATTCTCTTGCATGAAGGTATAGGAATTAGTTTGAGTTTTTTAAAATGTATAATGTGAGTAACAAGGCAAAGATGGCCACTTTTTCTTCTATTGCTCAATACTATACTAGAGTTATTAGCCAATGTAATCAGATAAGAGAAATCAATCAGTATGGGTAGAGGTAAAAAAAAAATTATCTCCTTGGATGGGAGACCACCTAGGTAAACCAGGTGCTGTAAGCATTTTTTAAAAAATGATCTGTATTTGGAGATGATATAATAGCATACTAGCAAAACCTTAGAAAACCAATAATGAAGAAAAAAATAAAACAATTCAGTAAGGCAATGAGATATAAAATTAACATTAAAAATCAATAGTATTCATATAAACCAACAATGAAAAGTTAGAAGATATAATTGTAGAGAAAACTTTATTTACAATAGCATTTAAAAAAAGCTTAAATTCTTAGGGATAAATTTAGTAATAAATGTGTAAAAGCTATATAAGAAAAATTTTAATAAACTCTTGAAAAACTAAAAAAAGTAAATTTGAACAGATGGAAGTACACCTTCTGTTCTTGGACAGGATAGCATTATAAAGATGTGAGATTTTCCTAAGTTAATTTACAAATGCAATGCACTTGCAATAAATATACCAACAAGCTATTTTATGGAGTTAAGTTGATACTAAAGTTTATATGGAAAAACAAACATTCAGGAATAGCCAGGAAACACTGAAAAAAATTTTATGAGGGGGGTACTAGCAGACACTAAAACATACTATAAAGTTTCTATAATTAAAACAGTGTGGTACTGGCACAGAGCCAGTAGAATAGGATAGAAAATCCAGAAATAAACTCAAATACATATGAAAATTTAGTATTTGATATGGGTGACATTTAAAACCACTGAAATAAAGACGGACTTTTAAAATAAATGATGGGTGACTGAGTAGCCTTTTGGAAAAGGTAAAATGAAATCCATATCTCACTTTACACATAAGAATAAACTTTAAATGCTCCAGGGAATGTAAAGGAAAAAAATTAAACCATAAAGTACTAGAAGTTTATATGGATGAATTCCTCTTTAGCCTTAATGTAGGAAAGGTTTTCTAACTATCACTCAAAATCCAGAGGCAATACAAGAAGAGATGGGAGTGGGGGAAAGGCTAATAAAAGTCTAAAAGCTTTACATGATGAAAACAAACAACAAAATATTTTTAAAAACTCCGAAAGACAATTGACAGACTGGGAGAAAATATTTGCAACATATACCACTGACAAAAGGCTAATATCCCTAATATAAATAATGCTTAAAAGTTGTAAATAAAAGTATTGCATAGTACACTACAGGTTTAATGAATCAATTCTCATAATGATGCTTAGGTGGGTGGCCAGTATCATGTACGATACTTTCACGGAGAAAAAGGGGCAGAAATATTAGAAAATCAGCCTAAGCCTCACAAAAGACTAAATCACTATCTCTCTGCAGCCCCACTTCTCCCTAACCAACATTTCTCGACATGCACATCTTTCTCCTTGGCCACACTCTCGTATCCAAGTCTTTATTCCCTTAAACCAGACAAGACTCCCTTCCTCCACAACTCCTGGGCACCCCCACCATGGGCCGGAAGTCACAGTTCAAATCCCACCTCTGTCAGACCATTCCACAATCCTGACTCATTTATCCGCCATGACACATTTTTTTCATTGTTTTACTATTTTTTTATTAAAAATTATTGTGATGACATTGATTAATAAAATCAAATAAATTTCAGGAATTTATTATTGTAATATATATATGTGTGTGTATATGTGTGTGTGTGTGTGTATTTGAATTGTGTAATATATATATATATATATATATATATATATATATATATATACATATATATATTGCATTGTGTGTTCACCACCCAGAGCTGGTTTTCCTTCCATGTAAAACATTTTTTTTAAATGCTGGTTGCAAATTGATTTGTTTATCTCCTGAGAATTTTTATGTTATGTCGACACTCAAAGCTTTCCTTCCTGACTATTCTCCTCCCTGTGGCAGTGTCTATGGGAAGAAAACGGATTGGAATTAGAAAAACATAAATCTTTCTTGAGTAGGAGGTGGTCTTAAAGCCACACTCAACTGAACAAGCCAATCGTTCCTTTTTGCTCTTATTGAAACGACGGCATGTCTGATAATGACTGAGTGTCATATTGGGAATAAGTGTTTTTCGAGGGCGACAGCACACATCCAGTATGTGGGGGACTGGGACTGAAGTTCTGCCAGACCAGAGTTCCCAGTTCACCGGAGTAATTTCCTGCCGGGCTCCAGTTCAGAGTTTCCGGACAAGTGGGGCTTAATTCCCAGCCAATTCTGAAGATTCAGCTTCAGGGCCAACTGCTGCCCCAACCACCTCACTGACAGCTCCTGGAGTCCCAGGAGAGGGACGGGGATGGTAGCCAGAAAGATAGCAATTCCCCCTCATCGTAGTCTTGCCCTGACAGCCCTGCTTCTCGCTCTGCCAGGTGATCAGAGCATCATTTGCATTCCCTGAAAGCAAATGGCAGAGAGAAGAGAAACTGAATTCGAGTTGCTCTGGACTCTGTCAGAGAGTGGAATTTTGAAAACACCGTGCAGTGTTAAATCGTCGTAAATTCTCTTTTGTTCAACCCCAAACTCAAATTTTCCTTTTGTGTATGCGCATGTGTCACTTTATTGAGTAACTTTGTAATGAAGCCATTAAGTTATTTAAGTAATTTAAAAGTTCATTCCCATCGTAAAATATTCAAGCAAATGCAAGTATATATATGGAGCAAAACGTAAATTTATCTTTTATCTGTTACCCTTTCCTCCATCATAGTCCCATTTCCACTTCCTTCCCCAAAGCGAAAGCAATAATTCCCAATACTTTAGTGTGCATACTCTTGCAATTCTTTAGCTCTTTTTCAGAATATACATATATTGATATATAGCCATGTTAATGTCTCTTCTTTCCTTTTTACACTAGTGATGTTTTATATACTGTGACTTTTCATTAGTAATATTTGAAAATTTTTTATAGGTCTACTTCATTCTCATTAAGGACCGTATACTATTCCACAGCCTGAATGTAGCATAACCACTTTCCTAGTTTGCACTTAGAGTATTCTCAAGTAGTATGGCTAAATTTTGTCTTCTCGAAATTCATATGTTGAAGTCCTAACCAACCAATACCTCAGAATGTGTGACTGTTTTTTGGAGATCACGTTTTTAAAGATTTTAAGATTACTGGGCTGGGTCCTAATCCAGTATGACTGGTGTCCTTATAGGAAGAGATTAGGATACAGACACACACAGAAGAAAAACCACGTACTGACACAGAAAGAAGACAACCATCTACAAAGAAACCAATCCTGCCAACACCTTGACTTTGGACGTCTAGCCTCCAAACCTTGAGGATGTAAATCACCCAGTCTCTGTTACTTTGTTATGACAGCACCAACGAACATATACACCAACACTTTGCAGCTACGTGGATCGCTCTGGTAAACAATTTCACATAGCCTTGCACACACATATTTGTGCACATGTGTGAATATTTACTTTGGCTAGATTACTGGAAGAAGAATCTCAAGATAAAGCATAAATGAATTTTTAATTTTTAATTTTAACAAATATTGTCAAATTGCCTTCCAAAAAGTCTTTATTAGTATTATTTTCTCTCTATTTTGCAATCCCAGACATATAATCATTTTAATTCTTACCAATGATAAAGAAAATTTAACATTTTATTGTTTTCCTTGATTACTAATGAGGCTCAGAATTCTTAAGCTTTTAGTTCTTCTGGTGTGAATTAATTATTCCCTGTGTCAATTATTCTGATGGCTTCTTGTTTATTTTTTGTTGATAAGCAGGCATGCTCTAAATTTTTAAAATACCAATTCTTTGTCTATTACACATTATATAACTATTTCCTCCCAGGGTTGTTGTATCATTTTTGTCTTATTTATGATATCACACAAAATTTTTTTGTTTCAATTAAGGATCTGAGTTTTGTATCTTGCTAATTAAGGCCTTACCTGCCTAAAGTTTATAGTGGAAAATACTTGCTATGTTTTCTTCTGGTAGTTCTTTCAGTTCGTTTTCAATATCTAACATATTAAGCCATTTGGAATCTATTTAAGTTCCTGGTGTCAAGTGAAAGTCTGGTTTCATTTTTTTTTTCAAATGTTAAGCAAATTATCCCACCACTTATTAAATAGACATATTTTCCTTATTCACTTGAAAGACTATAGTTTTATTTTAATTTTTATTTTTCAATATTTCATTAGTTTCAACATGGTGCTTAGACATTTATGTAACTTACAAAGTGATACACCCAACAGCTCTAGTCCTCACTCAGCATAGTGCATAGTTACTACAACATTATTGACCATATTCTCTAATTAAAAATATTTTTGGTTGTATTTATAATTAGGTACTTATTTTACATTTCAAGTTGATATTTCGAATGAGATTTTTTTCAATACAAGAGTGTACAAAGCACAATCGATTTTTATATGTTGATTATTATCTGGCTATGTTATTGATTTTATTTGATTCACTTGCATTTTCAAGTAGGTATTTGGTTTGGTTTGCTACGTCTGCCACAGCAACAATATCGCAGACTGGGTGGCTGCAAAGATTTGCTTTCTCACAGTTCTGGAGGTTGGAACCCTGAGAGCGAGGTGGTCAGCAGGCTCAGACCCTTTCGAGGCCTCCCTCCAGCTTGCAGGTTCTTGCCTTCTCTCTGTGTCCTCACACGGCCACACCTCTGTCTGCACAGGAGTCTGGTGTCCATATGTGTCCAAATTTCCTGTTCTTGTAAGAACACCAGTTCTATTGGAGTAGGGTCCACCCTGAAGACTTCTTTTTTAACTGACTCAGTTCTTTAAAGACCTTATTTCCGAACAAAATTACACTCTGATGATTAGGACTTCAACATATAACTTTTAGTGGACACAATTCAGCTCATAATAACAATTGTCTCTGCAAATAGTGACAATTTTGTTTCTTCTTATTATTTTGCTTGTACTTCTAATTTCTTTTTCTTATCTTAGTACACTGAAAAACTCTCTAATGTAGTGCTGAATTATAGAGTAATGGCAGATGTTCTTTTCTTATTTACAGTTTTAATGGGAATACATCCAATGTTTCACTTTTTAATATAATGTTTCCTCTTTTTTTCTGGTAGACAATCTTTATTATGTTGAGCAACTTCCTTCTCTTATAGTTTATTAAAGGTTTTAGTGGGATTATGTTGGTTTGGTTGGGTGTTTTTTTCATCGTTTTTATTTTGTTTTGTAGAACTGGTATTTGGAGTCGTCTTTGACTTTTTCTCACTACCTCACCCTGATTTCCATTTATCTTTTGAAATCATTTAAATGCCAATGGAAGGTACATGGAAGAGAGATTTGGATTAACATCAAGGTATCTTTTCAATCCCACTATGTTTTCAATGTTATCCTCAACAAATAATTACATTTATGAATAACATGGAATTTATTCCAAAAATGTATTTTATAGATGAACTGAAAAGTAGACCATAACACTGCAAAGAATGAAGAACAAACCTTAAGTATTCTTTAAATCATGAAATAGAAAACATTTCTTTATTCTCTCCTGCCTCGATCCTCACCATGCCTCCCATTCACACTTTGTCTTTTGGCTTCTCCAAAAGGTCTATAGAAAGTCCTGCATTTAATATAAGAATACCTTTTCATAAAGAAGTGGGAGAGCCCAAAGAGAGAACTGTGCTCGTCAACCCTTCAGCAGTCACGACTGAGCACCCGTGAGAATGCTGAGTTTCCACGCACTGGGGGCCTCCCAGCTCCAGGGTTGCTCAGGGTGCCAGGAAACTAACCATCAGCAAGACACCAACAGCTTCCAGTCCAGGTTTTGAATCAATCTCCTAATGCAGGTTTGTTATATTTTTCCTCAGATTCTGTCTAATTCGTTGGCAGTGCGTGGGTAAGGCCAGATAGCTCTTAATTGCAAATAATTCTGGAGCTTCTTGGCAATGCAGAACTAATTGAAATGAGAGAAAAGCAAGTATACTTATATAATGAATAATATTAGGACCCAGGGGGCATTTAGAAAATGGAAAAAAGGAGTGGGTTAATTTTGAACCATTTTCAATTTCCATACCAGTCATTACCCACATTAGTGGATTTATTATGTTCTTTTTCTTTCCCTAATAAGAGCCTTGTAAAATTCAGCATATCATCAGGCAACCTAATAATTACTGTATTTAGGGGCAAATGTTAGGTCCTAGACAGAGACCATTTATTATGTTCCATTCCCTAAAGTTTGACTGAATGGTCATTTTTCTGTTTCCTCATTAATAATCATAATAAGTAAACTGAAAAAAAAAAGAGGAGGAAAGAACTCAGCAAATCAAAACTTAGCAAACTGGAAAGGTCAGAGCAATAAAGCATCCTGCCATTACTCACAGACTGTGTGAGATATTAGAGTTATGATTCTTAATTTTCATGACCAAAATTCTAAAGGGAACGAAATGGCACCAAATGAATCCATTCAATTAATGTGGAAGCCCAGATGGAAAAAAAGGAGCAAAATAAATAATTCTCTGAATCTGCCTTTTATCAACTCAAGACCAAAATTATAGGCCTCCCTGGAGCCTAGGAATCACAAAACAAAAGCTTAATGTGACCAGTAATTTAAGTGTTCGCTAACCTTTTGTCCTTTAAACTCTGTGGAACAACCAGAAAAACATTATGCGATGAGGCTGCTCTGGTTGAGTGTGTCCGGAACGCATCAATCTTTTAATATCCCCAGTCCAGGATTTGAGATACAGAAACTACTCCACCCAGAGATTTTTTTTTTTTTTTTTTTTTTTAGAAAGCTCTTTTGTTTCTTTGGATTGCACTCAAAAAAAATTTTCTTGCTGATTTTCCAAAAGCACATTATTCCTTTACTAAACTCACCCCTTACTTCATCACAAGAGACGTTATAGATACCTAAACTCTAACGCAAGATGATTGCACATCAAGAAAATATTTTCGAGCTACCAAATAATTTTTTTCGGTCACCCATTGTTTGGCTTTCTATTTGAAAATGCTTTCTGCACAGACAAACATAAAAAGTCTGCTCTGGAAGATTTTGCATTTTTCCCCCTGCTTTTCTGTTTTCTGATCCAAACGTGAAATCAATAGCTTTGTTTCCATTATGTTTTTTTCTTTTTTATTTGTTTTTTCTCCTCCTAAAATCTGGGCATTTTGAGTGGGTATTTAAAGACACCTTCTTCAAGTACTCCCTAAGGCTAAAGCGACGAGAACTCGCTCTCTGGCTCTGAAAGGTTAGAACAGTTGGAATCTTTTGAACAGCCACTTAGTGCCAACGCTGCCCTTGATCTTCTTTTTACAGTACATGGGGTTTACACTTCGTGAGCCAGATTCAATCCCAGAAGACCTCTGCTGGAGAACACAGGAAGAAATCTGCCCCCATGTCTGCAGGGAGTGCTTTCCGGCCAACATGCATAAACCATTGAGAATATCTCCCATGGAGTCCGCTCAGAGAAAGACAATCCATTACCCTCCAGGCATCTGGCTGGGGTCGCAAGGACTGGGTAGCCCCACCTCCAGTGACGCTAATGGGACTTACATTTGAACATCTCTCAAAAGCCAGATCCTGGAACACAGTTTTTCCTCCCCCACGGGTTTTGTGTTTCTCAGAAAACAACATAAGGATAGAGAGAACCAACACGTAAATCACGACCCTTAAGAAAATATATAAATCAAAAGAACGGATAAATAGCTCCGATTTGCACAGCCTCTCTGAAGAGTTCATGAGCGAGATGGAGACCCACGTGTCCCAGCTTCATAAAGCCTGCCCACCTTGGCCAAATAAAATCAGCCTCTCCAAGCGACTCTCACATTTAACACTTCAAAGTACAGCACGGAATTGCTTTTATGATAACCAGTGTTTGACAGCAATCCAGAGAAAGCCAATGAAAACCAGCAGCGGAGTTAATGCTTTCATGGACACAAAATGCCTTTCGCTGATGCTGGCACCCACACGTGATCAACAGAAGGATGGGAGTGAGGCCTTCTCGAGAGCTGACATTAAAAATTGAAATCCACCTTGTAAAAGACAAGCCTTGTATATATTTTCAAGCCCAAAGCTGTAGCAGTTAATGGGTAATAAAAATCGCACAGAACATTATGGTGGTCAGATTGTTCTCGAGACTCCTTGTTCCAGGATTTGGTAGATAGCTACATAAATTTGGAATATTTCCATATAAAAACTCCACCGAAAGCTATTAGAACTTTTTGAATTTCAGAGGGAAGAAAACCAACAATCTGATAAAAAAAAATAGGCAAGTAATCTGAATGCAAGCTATTCACAAAACATGATATATAAGTGGAATACAAATATTTGAAAAGATACTTAACTGTAGTCATAAATAAAGAAAATCAAAGCATAAAAAAGGAATGTTTTTCTCTTATGAGATAAGCAATGATGAACTGTTTTAGCAACACACAAGTGAAAGATATAGAGAAATGGTATGTTTATTCTCTGTGGATAGAAGTGTGAGTTGGCTGTGTATTTAAAGATATTTTGATTGTAAATATACTCAATCTGTTTGGCAATATTTATCAGAATAAAAAAATGGATATATCCTTTGCTCCAGCAATTCTAATTCTAAGGGTTTACAAATAGAGATTCTCGCACTTCTGAACAAAGACAAGGATGTTCACAGCAGCAAGTTTATAACAGGAAATAATCTAAATGTTTAGAACTGGACGCATTAAATCAGGGTCCTCCATTAGTGGAATACTTAGGGCATTGCTGGATGTGATGAGGCAGATCAAAAAAATACATACTGACTTGGAAAGGTCTTCAAAATATAGTATTGTAGGTTTTTTTTTTTTTAAGTGTGATAATATCCTCCCTTTTGTGCAAAAAAAGAAAAAGAGAAAAGAAACATGCACAAATGTTTACATGCTTGTATATGCATGGAAAAATTCCGGAAGGATGTATAAAAAATCATTAGTAATGGTTGTATTTGTGTGTATTATAACGTGTATTATATAATGTGTATTTGTATACCTTTTTGTAAAGTTCGAAATATTTTAGCCTAATATATGTATATATAACGTGTGTGTGTGTGTGTGTGTGTGTGTGTGTGTGTGTGTGTGTGTGTATTTACAAGAAGAATTGCAGAAATGGTCAGGTGGGTGGAAGGTCGAGCTGTAAACTTTACCCTGATTCTCTTGTTTGAGCAGCTGAAAAGCAATCAGAGACCCCCAGGGGGCATGTTGGCCCCTAAGCGGCCACCAGTGGGCAAGCTCAATGGTGCATGCACTATACTCCTGGCAAGACTTTTATAGGAGAAATTGTTTTAGAACTCACTTTTTAAAAACTATAGTTGCCACACTGTACGTTATACCACCAGGACTTGTTTATCTTATGGCTGGAACTTGCACCCCCCATCTCTGTTCTCCATATCCGTGAGTACAGGGTTGTTTTTAATTCCACACATAAAGAAGATCATAGAGTATTTGTTTCTCTCTCTGACCTCACTTTTAATTGATGTCCTGAGCATACAGAGTAATTTCCATGTTTAGAACTCTGTTTAAAGTAGTGAGTATATCGATTTAAACAAAGTTAATGTTTTACCAGCTTTCTTCAATGAAAGCATTCATTTCAACACATACTTTTACCAAGAAAAAGAAAATGCTTGCTTTGCAGACAGCATTTCCATGAGAGCCCATAAATATTTGCAAATGCTTGCTGCCTTCAATTAATCACCTTAATCAAAGTTCAGGAATGCCTACTATGTGTTTAGCTTGAAATCATGTCACACATTTCACTCCCAAAAGTGTCCTGGTTTGAATGATAAATTATGTGGTTACCTTACTATGAACGGATTAAGATAGGAGTGAGGAGATGGGGCCCCTTGGATTATGACTGCTATGCTGAAAACATTTGTTAACTACCTCCTCAAAATACTAAGCAGTTGGTGGGAACTTAACAAAAAATGTTTTTAATGATGGAAACTAACTGGATTTCTCTGCAGATATCACTCTCCCTGTCTCAGAAAGGAGAAACCCATTCTTCTTTGTCGTTTACCCACAGTATGTTGTCTGTAGCATGGAAAACACGTTGTAGTATGTTTTACATCTTGTCATTTCCTCTGTGTAGTAGGTGAACTTCTGAGATAGTCTCCAGTGATCCCCATCTCCTGGAACTGGTATTTGTGTCCTTATATAATCCCCTGTCCCCGAGTGCCCTCATAAAATCCCCTCTGCTTGGCTGAAAAAAGCGACTTGCTTCTAAACAACATAAAAGGTGTTAGGAGTCTCTGTGATTAGCTTACAAAGGATTGTGACTTCCATTCTGCTAGCAGACTTACTGTCATCCTAGTTTTGATGATGCAAACTGCACCTTGTAGAGGCCCATGTGGCAAAGGACAAGGAGAAACCTCCGGCCAACAGCTAACAAGAAATTGAAGTCCTCAGTCCAACACCCGTAAGGATCTGAATTCCACCAACAGTTGTATAAATGAGCTTGGCACGGGGGCTCTTCCCCAGGTGAGAATTTCAGGTGATGTCCCTGCCCTGGCTGACATACTGACTACAGCCTTCTGAGGACACCCTGAAGCAGAGCACCCAGCTAGGCTGCGCCCGACTCCTGATGCACAGGCACTGTGAGACTGTAAGTTGTTTTAGGCTGCTAGATCTAGGAGCGATCTGTGACCTACGCAGATCACCTACATTAGGTTCCGTGTGATGCTGGAAAAACCACTTAACTCCCCTAGGCCTCTGTCTGCTTTTGTGCCTGGTGCAAATGGATGAATGTGGCCGAAACGAATGTGACACAGGGGCAGGACTAAATCATCTCTAAGATTCTTCTTGCTTCAAAAACTCAATAATGTTTTGCTTAGAAAATGGCAACTCTTGCTGACAGATTTTAAATACGACTTGTACTGCTTTTCTTTTGATGCTGTGTTTTTTGAGGGTTATTTTAAAATTGCCTTAAATTTTGATTTGCTTAAAAAAAAAAAAAAACAGAGGTCCCTTGTTCGAAACTTATCCTCAGCAACTTCTCTTGTTTAAAAAGTATTCTGACCCCTGGGTCTGCACAGTCTGCACTGCATACACCGATGCTGCCTTCGATACAGACGGCCATGTGCCCTGCGACTTTTGAGTAGATACATGTGTATTTTATAATCATCGTCTCACCTGGCTCCAGAGCAACACCTGCCTGTCATTTGAGATGCAAGGCGACTGCCACCTGGCCAGAGCGCTGGACACGTCTCAGTTCGCCTTCCTCTGAATTCACGGGTAGAACTTTTTAGAAGTCATCCAGGTCATTTCCAAGAATCTCTGGTGCCAAAATACCACACGACTGTGTTCATTCTGCTTTCCCGAGGATAAAGCTTTGCTTCTTTGTGGGCATCAGTGGTGTTTCACAGGCCCGATACAATGTCTTTGATGCTGAAATCCTCCCCACGGTGGAGTCTGAAACGTGTTTTGGAGGGGACCCTCTAAAATCTCTACCCAAAGTGCTTTTACCATTTAAAACAATTATGCCATGTCACAGGGAGTCATTCAAATAGCGAAGGGAACAGGCTGCCATTCCGGAGCCCTCTTGTGCACTGAGACACACACGAGTTCTGCACACTCAGCTCCAAACAGTCAAACAGAGAGAGAGAGAAAAACCAGTTGTGCAGCTGATGTGTGACACCCAGGCTCAGTAGTGCAGAGATAAAATATTCAGACTTGGCGTTTGTTTTCTTTTATTCATATCTGGATATTCTGGGTATTTATGTGATGAGTCATTGCCACATCAGATTATAAATAAAGTAGTATGAAAAAAAAAAAAAAACCTTAGGGGAATATCTTAGGACCTGGGATAAGGCAAGCATGTTTAAACAGTAACATGCTGCCAAAAAGCACTACCCATACAGGGGAAAAAACAAGTGTATCTCATAAAAAATAAGAAATGCTAATCATTAGGAGACATCATTATGACAGAGAAGAGTCAACTCACAAAGCGGATGAAGATATTTGTAACATGCATATTCACAAAAGACTTTTATAAGGCGAGGATATGAAGAATGTCTACAAACTAAAAAGAAAAAGACAGACAGCTCAATAGAAAAATGGACAAAGCCTCAAGCAGGTGCTTCACATAGAGAACAGACAACTGGCAAATAAGCGTATAAAAAAGTGTTTCGTATCATCAGACATCAGGGAATTCAAGTGGAAACCAGGATAAGATGTCACTGCAGACCCACCCATTAGAATGACTTGCTGTAAACAGATACCAAGTGCTATGGAGCCACTAAAGCCCGAATCCACTGCTGCTGGGTGTGAAATTGGTCCAGCCACCCTAGAACACTCTCTAGCACTATCTCTTAAATCCGAACATCAGAGTATCCAATTGCCCAGCATTCCATCTGCCATTATATCAAACTGAAATGTATGTGTGTGTGCACCAAAGAAGGGACAAGAATGTTCTTAGCAGCACTATGCAGTTGCCAAAATCCCCCAGGTGTACATTACCGTAAAGCGGATAAATGGTGGTATATTCAGAGATTCATAGGATGGATCTCTATCTGGCAGTGAGAATGAATGTGTCATTTCTAGAGAATGAATGTGCCGTTTCTACATGCAAGGACATGAATGAATTTCGTAAGTATAATGATGAATGAAAGTCAAACACGAAACAATACAAGCTGTATGATTTCATTTACAAAAAGCAGGTAGCACCAATCTTTGGTCTTAGAAATCAGGTTAATGTGGGGGGTTGTGACAGGGAGGGGCTTTTAAGAACCTTCTGGAATGCTGACGAAGGTCCATTTCTTGATTTGGGAACTGGTTATGCCAGGGTGTTCACCACAGAAAATTTATTAAGTCAGACATTCTCATTTTTGTACATATGTTATAACTCGATATAAACTTTTAAAAATTTTTAAAGTGAATTATAGGCAGTTTTTTTTCCCCCAAGCAAATACAAACTAAGAGTAAGCAGAGAGAGCTAACGTAATATCAGAAAAGGCGCTTTCATGGAATGAAGAGTTAGATGAATCAAAGAATGTCATTTTATATTGATGACAGGTCAATGCACCATAAAGGTCATCGGCTATAACCTTTATGCCTCCAATAAACTAGCATCACATCATATAAAGCAAAATATTTGAAAGAGAAACCATTTGCAAAAAAAAAATATTGTCAGGGTGTATATTCAGCATATACCATGTAGATGTCTATTTACATGTGCATAGTAATGGATGATGGCAGGGACTGTCTTCAACTTGAACTTGAACCAAAGCTCATCACTCGGTTGCCTTGGACAGAAAACCTATCACCTAATACGGCTCCATCCTCCTGAAGACCAACCAGCTACTTAGTGGCAAGTCTGACACATGACCCTCTCCTGAGGAGGAGTGGCAGTTCATCCTCACTGTGTTTGGTACCTTGGGAGGAGAGGTGACAAGGCAGAGACCAGGCTGCATCAGATGGGCCAAAGCAGGAGGAGGTTTCTGGGCCACTGGCAGTGCCAAGTCCTCCCCCAGGCCATCTCTGGTCTCAGTCCACGTGGGCCCACTTTGTAAAATTTGTTGCTTAGACCTTGGTTATCCATATGCGACCAAAAACAACGAGAGGGAGCCGTGGTCCTAAGAAGAATCTCTGGTCCTCGAATGGGCCCAGCCGTCACCTGCTGCGTGAAACGCGACAGACTCAGCACCGTCTTGTGCAGAGGAAAATGGCACAGAAGCAAAGAAAGCCAGTGCCCACGCTTTCGTGGGCCCTGGGCCTAATTTCCTTGTGCTGTCTGGGAAAGGAAATCTGGACGGTTCCACCTCCACCAACTCACAACTCTGTTTATTTTCCTTTCAAGTCTCCTTCTGAAGCCAAGACGTTGGTGAGATGAATAGTCCATTTATTGCCTCGGGTTAGGACATCGCAGTTCGTCATTGCACCATGTGTTTTTTCTCCGTGAACTTGGGCACGAAGCGAACACTTAAAGTGGGGGAGGGAGGGGGAGAGGGACACGGACAGCCAGTGGGAATGAATGGACCCGGCTCAAGACTGATTTAAAAGACAGTAGGGTCGCAGCAGAGCCTAACCTGAGTATCCGTGGGCAATGGCTGTGAGAAAATCAGCAATTCCAGGATAAAATACGTTCGAGATAGCACCAGGACGCATTAAATAAAGCTGACATAATTTAATCAGTCAGGGTTCACTTGTGACCTGCACAGCCAAAAAGAGCATTTGTGAATCCAGTAAAGATTCAGGGGAGATGCTTGGGGATGTGGCCGAGTGAAATGGAACCATCGTGATAAAAGTGTGCGATGACGCCCGCCTGCCCAGCCACCATTCTGAGAGAGCAAAACACAGATGCAAATGCTCGCAGTGCGGAGGGGACACGAATGGTGTTACTGATCACTTATGTTCGAATGTGAGTCTTCCAGAGCCATTCTGTTGGGCATAGTTCAGGCAGCAAGAAATGGGAAAAGCGTCAGGGCCCCCCGTAAGGCGAGGGTGGAATTGGGAGAGTTGAGATCCAGGCAGACAGTGAATGGAGACCACTGCAAAGGGACAATGAACAAACACCTTTAGGGAATTAAAGACTGACTAACTGTCACCATCTTGCCTCAAGCCCAGCGCGTGCACCCATCCTGCTCTGCAGTGGGTGGGCAGCATCTTAAGTTTATCGAGAAGCCAATCAAGCAGGGACCATTTTTTTCCTGTCCTAACAGCCCTGTAGTGGTTATTTCTCTTTCATTGCTGATTGATTTGTGTCCTATGGACCTGTGGCTTCCGGAACTAACGATGTCTCTTCTTTGTTTCAATGGCTAGCAAACTCCAGAACACATTTCTGATTCGCTCTGACCAAAAGTTTTACACAGCTGCATTTCCATTAGTGCATTTGGGCACTTGTCTAAAGTCTGGCTCCGTTGTATGTCCCTGTCCTTTTCTCTCTTTTCCTTATGCTTTGTACCTATTTTTTTTATTTTATAGTATTTTGTATTCTGTGTAGACTTCAAAAACCACCTTCAATATGTTGACACAAATGCCTGGCATTAAATAAATGGCACCAGAGTGACCTTTAATATTTGTAGCCTGTAAGGTTTTATTTACCTTGTTGTGTGTCAACTTTGTCAAGAGAGACGTGTTTTTAACCAGGTTAACAAATATGGAAATAACAAAACATGGAACTTGGAAGAAGCATCCCAGATTTCTTGCTCTTATTGCTGGTTCAGACTCCTCAGAAAGTGAAAATATTTTAGATCTGTGATCCGGGAAGCTCCCCCATTTCATTCTGAGCAGCAAGAAAAACACCATGGAATTAATTCAAGTTCTATCTAAACTAACATGGAAAGCTAGACACTTTATAGTTCTAAATAATAATGTAAATATCAATATACCATAACTTGTTTATTATATTTTCAAGGCATGTTACATTTCCCATAGGCATATGTTTGATAATTTTTATCTATTTACTTTATTGGGATTTCTTTCGAGTCTTTGTTTATTTTATTTTCATTAAATTTTGGGGGGGTGACATTGGTTAATAAGATTATGCAAGTTTCAAGTGCACAGTATTATAACACATCCTCTGTACATCGCATCGTATGCTCATCACCCAAACTTTAGTCTCTTTCTGTCACCACGTATTTGATGCTCTTTATGGGATAGTTTTATTATGAAACAAATACAGGTTTGTGTTCATCCATGAAAGAATGCTAAAGTAAAAAGCGAAAGTGTTTACTCTTGTGTCCTTCTCACCTTAATCCCCAGAGGTTATGATTATACACGGTGAGGTGTCTCTCCTTCTGGAATCTTCTATGTGTATACACACACAAATGCAGGTGTGCACACCTGGATATGTGGTGTATATTACCACAAGCAGCTGTCGATTGTAAACGGCTCGAGTGAATACACCACAGCTGGTTTGCCCTTTGGGTGATTTGGTTAACATTTTTTAAATGTTTGCTGCTCCCATTTGATTTAATGGCTAACCTGGGAAAACTGACAGGGGCCATGTCAGCCCACGGTTAACACATGCCATTCTGTAGCTGGTTCACCGGGAAGCCTGACACATCAGTGGGTGTGAAGTCACTGACTATCCCATTCTTCTTCCCCATCAAGGATTTTGGGCCGTACATCACTGGTCACGTCCCGGTGGCTTTAGGTTCCCTGGACACGACTTTGCTCTCACTGACAGGCATCCCGGCACCTGTGCTCACGGTGTTACATGCTGTTGACTCGGCTCTGACTCCTGGTGACAGTAGGAATGACGCACGCCCACAGTGTCCTGTCCTTGGCAGCCCTGCTCAGCTCAGCTCCTGTGGACTCGTGCCTGGGGCTTCCCTCACGAAGCCCATCCACCTCACAGTCGGTCCTCCTCTCTTCCTGCTGTCTTCTATTTTTCTCAGCATTATCGTCTTTTCCAAAGAGCCCTGCTTTCTCACAAAGTAGGGCAGCTTCAGTTTTGTCATTTTTGCCTCCAGCAACGTTTTGGGCTTCATTTGCCCTAAGACTCACTCTTCCATCTTTCTGGAAGTTCCAGGGGTCCATAGAAATCTCCTCCAACGCCATATTTCAAATGATTCCATTGTTTATCTCGCCAGCCTTCTTCCCAGTACTTGTGTTCACATTCATGGCTGCATGGAATTGGTGCTTCATTTGTACATTTCCACAATAGCCACCAGAGGGCATCCACCACTCAGTACATTCAAAGTTGTTGAGCCCCCAGCAAGTGCAGGCAGATGCTTGTCCTGGCTGGAAGGTGTGTTTCTGCTTTCATGGGCTAGTGTTTTGTTATTTGTTTTTTTTTTTATTTTTTCCTTTGTAATGTTTTAAAGGGCTGTAATTGAACCCCCTTCTCAATTATGGAATGTAACAGTGCAGGTAAAACACTCTACACAGTGCCTTGCTAAATAAACATTATTTACTGGTCTTTGTTGTTGTCATTCACGTCCCTTTGAAAAAAAAAATGAGAATCATCTCTTGCTGTGATTTTCTCCCTAAAAAACATGCCCTTGCTTCTGCTCCTCCATTTAATATCAGTCTAAAGCAAGGTTCTCACACCGTTTCTAAAAGTGCTTCTGCCTTGAATTGCTTGATTCATTCAATTATAAATGACTGAGTCTACCTAAGGACACTTACATTTTCTATTTTTTGTCAACTATGTATTACTTTATCTACCTTCCTCTAAGAAAATGTATTTCGTGAAAAATACATATTACGTATACTTTTCCAACAGATAATTAGGGGAAATGTCCTGAAAAACGTATATTTTCTTAGTTGCCACCACCACGAAGGAGGAATTGTGGCCGAAATTCAGCTTGTCATTCAGCTCGCTATCACTCACAAACGTTATTCAAGTATGTTTGTGACTAGGACTAAGGAATAATTTTCCCTAACAAGTCATTCACAGACGCAGCTGGGGCAGGAGAGGAGCTGTCCACTCAATTTCCATAGATTTCCATTGCTTTTATATATACTTTATACTTTTAGGTAAATAGTGTGTTTTTATTTAAACAGAAAATAGACTTTCTGCTACCTATTTGCCTGCCAATGTTTATTATTAAAAATTCAAAGGCAAATGAGTGCAGGGCAGTAAGTCTTGAGACCACACGGTGGCGCTATTTCATCGGTTTGAGAAATGCTTTAACAACCTGCTAGACAATTCCACTGAAAATGGGAAGACCGTGAAAATATGAATGAATTGCCTTCCTTGTATTACTCCAATCTGGATGAGAGGATCCAGTAGAGCTTAACATTTGGAATTAATTTCTATAACCTATCTAAACAGTGAAGCAGCGCCAAATTGCAAATGTAAGGAATATGAGGAAATCATTGCCGAAAAGCACACTGTTTGAAAAATTTTGCATAAAGACTCCATAATGTTAACTCATGCTATTGCTTTTAACAGCAATCTTTTTAGCTCTCCCTGGATGTACAAGGCATTTTCACTTTTATTACCATCTTTTGTTCTCCATACGACCCAGTGAAGCAGGAAAAGGAGCTTTACCCTGTTGTGCAGCTAAGGAAGCAGATTTTAAGTGGTTTCCTGGCCATCCCGGCCCACAAAGATGGCAAAGCCTTCTGCGTCGCTGAGGGGCATCTGAGGTGAGAGACTGTAAATCCCACAGGCACTTCCGAGCCCCTTCGCTCTTTGGCTCTGGCGTGCTCCCCGCCCCACCCCACACCCCGTGGACATGGCCACATCCTAAGGTTTCCATTCACTGCAGCTGGCCAGTCCATTCCAGCGTCCCGAGCAAGACCCCCCAAGAAACCTGTCTGCCATCCCAGAAATGTGAAGTGATTTATCATTTGCATGCTCCCTTCAGCATGGAGCAGATATCTGAATCCAGTATCTAGTGTCTCGTGATAAGGGACTGCAGAAAACAAAATGCCATCCCCTCATTTCTTATTCATAGAGAAGGCAATGTATAATATGATTACACACATGATGGATTGGATCTGACAGACAGTCTAAAAGGCAGGCCGAGGACATTAACTAGAGGATGAATATTCAATGTCGCCTGCAGTAATGGTGTGTGTGTGTGTGTGTGTGTGTGTGTGTGTGTGTGTGTGTGTGTGAAACAAATGCAAAGAGACACACAAATAACTTTCCGTAGTAAACTCTAAAATGAATTCCTTCAACAAGCAAAGGCTCATGGCATATTTGCTTTAGGCTGGGCGCTTGGCTGTGTGCTTTATCTACCTTTGCTCTTTTCATTAGCCTTCTCTTATAGACACAGAAAGAGAGGGTCCAAGGTCAGGGCACAAACAGGACTTGGAACGCATCTTGCCCAGCACACGCAAGCCGGTCTTCTTGACCGTAATCCACCCTGCCTCCCAGGTCCGTCCAGGACACGCCCTCTCTGGTGCTGCTCCCAACTTCCCTGCATGGCCATGGGCTGCTTTCAGCTGCTGGCCCCTCTGGGTGATGGCGCCTGAGAGTAGATGCAGAATTCTAAGGTGTAAATGAAACGTAAGATCCAGGGCCTTCGTTAGCACAGCCCCTGGGGATTCTAGGAGTGCCGCGTCACTGAGTGTTCCAGGGACAGAGGAAACGAGGCTGCAATCAGAAAGCACTTCTCATCAAGCACTTTGGGCCCTCGGCCTCAGGAGAGCTTCAGGAGAAGCGCCCTAAACCGCCAGGTTTCCAGTAATTTGTCGTGATTTACTTTTTTTTTTTTAATAGCTATTTATTTTCATGCCTGCTTTTGTATTTGTAATTGTGTATCTTTTTTTTTTTTTTAAGAGAGCTCCCCAAATTGAGTAAGCTTCAAGCTTCTCAGAGCCTGAGTCTGCCCCTGCCTGCGTCTTGTTGATAAATATCTCATCTCTCACCTCCTAAAAGGCTGAAATAATTCTCATAAATCTTCAGGTTGTCACTGCTCAGAACAGTGCCTGAGACATAGCTGTCCTGGAAAAGGGAGAGAAAGAAAAAAGGAATGGAGTGAGAGAAGGAGGAAGGGAGAAAAGGAGGGAGGACGTGGACAGAATTTCATGTGCAATTAATAATTGGTTTAATCCATGGGGAGAGTCAGCACTGTTAAGAGCTCCTTTTTCTCTCTTTTTTTTCCCACTTTCTTGCTTTTTTTTTTTTCCTAAAGAAACTGGATTTCTTCTCTTACAAGAGTTCAAGCACACTTCAGACACCTTCAATAAGACATCCAATAATAAGCCCAAAATGTCACCTTGTCATGACACTGTATGGCTAGAGACAAGATCTAGACTTGGTTCCTGTAACTTGTTGACATTTTGTGAACGTTAATCGTTCGTGATGATCAATCGTGTATTATTTTGCCCTCATCCCGCTTCTCCAGTTGGAGGGTTTCGACATTCCTATAACAATTCATCCACTTGTTATGGAAGTTTGCAGCAGCCGCCCGTTCCCTTGGTGACACGGGAGCTCTGTCCGGGTATCTTAGTGCAGTGTCTGCAGGTCTGTGAGTATGGTTTACGTCCTTGGTTTACATCCGTGGGTCCGAGGAGGGATCACTCACCTGCCAAGCCACCTTCATGGGTCCAGACTTGCTGGGTTCACCATCTATATTGATCATATGGACACAGTCATACCTACGTCTGTAAATATCTCCTTTTCTTTTATGCAGAGTATCAGGGCCTAGGCTAGTGTCACCCTGGGGTCTCAGAGTCACACCAAGTAAACTGACAAGGCAGAGGTTAAATGAGCAAATCCATAGGAGGTTTCTATCCTTTCCACTTCTTTTAATAAAACACCTATGAATTTTTTGTGGTTTTACAACACAAGCCGCTGCTTAAGCCATTCACATTGAGAGACCAAAGTAAGAGAGAGAGAGAAAAGGGGAAATTTTTTCAAATGTGGGGACAGGAGTAGGGTAAAGGGAGTAGTGAGATTTCTTCATCTGGCATATGTTCACATATAGTCAATAAACAAATAAACAAATGCATGTTTATTCTGTTGAGCCTATGCATAGTAAGGAAGCTTCCCATTCACCCACGAAGCTTCTGCAATTCTCCTGCTCACAATATCTGACCTTCCAGGTGCTTTGCTGATTGTGGTCCTTTGTTGATACAGCCTCAAATCGAAACTACGTGAATAGCTCTGGTCTAGACTTAAACTTTCTGGTCACTTGATTCATGTAATTGCTGAAAGAAATTCTGGTTCTTATAGCTAAAAGTAAAATGTTATTCTCTGGAATGAAAAAATACCCTTTGCAAAAAAGTAAATACCTATTATGAATTCACCATCCTAGCTTGTGTGGTCTGTCATTTGAGCATTATGTTTTGAGACAGGTAAATAGATCCTTGAAGCCCATATATAGATGTAAAGTTACTTTTTTAGAAATGTCCTCCTTGAAGACAAGGCTTAACTCTATAGAGTAACTTAGTCTCTGTTCTCTTGGTTTCCATTTTAAAACGAAAAAAAAAAACAAAACACCTTAAGAAAAGAAGCTTTATGGCATTACTAATACACAGTGTCACCTATTGAAAGACGAAAGCCAGCAGAACAGTCTCTAGTTACCTGAAGTTTAAGCCTGCTCACCAAAGCTCTTAAGATGACAAACATACACTTGCAGAGTCACTACCGTCCCAGGCGCTAACTGAACAGGGCTGGGGCAGGGGGAGAAGAACAGAAGGCCGCTTGCAAAGTGCTCCCCACTTGAGAGGAAAGGCATCCTGGGGAATGTTTTTGAGGCCCAGCTGAGAAACAACAACCCATATATATATATTTTTTTTTTTCAGCTGAATCGCGCCTGTCTTTCATGCAGTAACTCTCTTCAGAGCATTCATAAAACGCTTCTTGTCGGATATTTCTAGCTACAGGATGCTCTTTCTATTTAAAGTGGGAGCAGCTTTGAATTCCCTGCAGAGAAGGGGCCCAGTGTGCCGGCTGGCAGGAAGGAGCAAGGGGTCAGCGGGTGCTGGAATGTGCAGGAGTGGGGTCGCAGGAAGTGGGGCTCGGGGAGGAGAGGGGCGCGGCTGGGTGGCGCGGCCCGCCCGGGGATCACAATTCGACTAAGCCAGAAACTCTGGTGGATCTTTGAACCTCGCCCACTTTCCCAGCAAGTCTTCTTTCTTCGTTTCATTCTTCAAAAGCAGTTTTATCAGGGCGTTTCTTCTGTGTG